>BSBM01000198.1:4360000-4900000 GCA_027924585.1 Larix kaempferi
CACAACACTCACATAAGTTTCTTATTATATTTTGGAAAATTTCACAGAAAATAATTGTAGATCTAAGTTCCTATCAAAATAATACATTATTTAGAAATAAAATTCTCAAATCAGAGTCCAAATGAAGGAGATATTGTCATTTGAAACCTTTTAATGGGGTTTTATAACTTTTGACAAGGTGATATATTGAAACTAGAACAATTCCATTGGATGGAGAATTTCCATGAATTTGATCTGGCATATTATATGATATATTTCCATCCAATATCTAGTATGTTATAGCCCTCACAAAAATTTTCCCTCAAACCTTCACAAAATTAAATAATGGAAAGGTGGTGGAATATGGCATGGGAGAAACAACTAGGTGAAAAAATACTAATAGGATATGCGTGAAAAATTGAAATATATGCAACAAACAATTTGCAAATTTGAGTATTGTGTTAAATTTATGAAGGATTGTGTTATTAATACCACATATTCTTTCAGCATTGAAGAGTATAACCAAGAAATATATGCAAGGTACAATTTAGAATATGCTTATAAGAATTGATATATGGATAGTTGTAATTTTCTGGAAGCCAACTACTTTTGTCTTCTTTTTTATGGCTCTTCTCCACCATATGAAGAGAAACTTATGCAAGAAAGACAAAAGCAAAGTGGTTCCTACCAATTTTTAGTATTTTTCTTCTATTGTAGTATATTTTCCCTTAGATCCATCCTTTTAATACTATATGGAGGATCTATTTTCTTTACATGGATATACCTATTTGGATCCACATGACCATGGTGGGCATTTGAATAATAACACTCGGGGATTCATGGATCTTAGTTGTAATCAATGGGATGTTATCTTGAGCACATGGACATTGGGAAAGATTCTATGGAACAACTCCTTATTGTCCCAAATTGTAGAAATATGGATAGAAAAATTACTAAATAGATAAAATCAAATGCTAATGAAGACTATATAAACTAAGAATTAAATATATGAGCATCTAACATAGATTAGATAAATATGCTTCCCTAAGAAATATGTGTATGACTTGAACATAAATGAATAAGGAAAGTTGTTACCTAACTCACTACTCCATAAGCATATGCCAAATGATATTTAGAAAAATTAAGAAGCATAAATATGTACAAGATGTTCTCACCCACAAGATCTTTTATTAATTCTCCAAAATATTCAATGAATATTCAACTAGCATCCAAGGGATTTCTCTAACAATAGAACCATACATAAAATGGCGAGATTCTCTATCCTTTATATAGAGGGATTCTCTTCTCTCTTACAATAAAATATAATATTTACATAACTAGTTCTATGACAAGTCAAAGAAAATAATAATAATGGAGTAGCTAGGCCTTATCCTTTCAAGTTCACAATTTAAATGGTTTTCACGATAAAATGAGACACTCACCTTGTTGACAAGTCATAGATGTCCATATCTAGTGCATAATGCTTTCAAGCAAGATATGATATAGTATTCTTTGACATAGGATCATGTTTTCAATGTTTACATATAATAATTCACAAAAACCTCATAAAAGGACACCTCTCAACCAACTCCTCAAAATATTAATATGGTCCACATGGTGCATGAACAAGTGTACAAAGTTCTCTTCAATAGTCCTCCTCCATAACCACCTCAAAATATAATTGTCAAGTCATCTAGGTGAGTGTTCCCTCCAATAATGCCTAGTGTAGATAAAGAAATAACCTTCTTTGACTATGAAATAATGTAGAAAGAGAACTACGAAGAGGTGCTCCCTAAAGAGAGTGTGCTAGAATCACCAACAATAATAAAATAATCCTTGATCCATAAATAAAACATTATTATTTGAGAGTTGCACCTTGATGAAAATACATTGTAGCAACTAACAATCAACAAGCAATAAAGTGCACCCTAGATAAATGTGTAAAGGTGGTTAACTTCATAAACAATTATATATCTTCAAACCATGATCCAATACCATCATAACTCCAAACCAAGCCACCACATCCAAGGAGAATATTTCCATCCACTCACAAATGTGGGATATGAAAATATAATTCCTCTTCTATATATATATATATATATATATATATATATATATATATATATATAGAGAGAGAGAGAGAGAGAGAGAGAGAGAGAGATGAAAAAACTATGGGTAGGAGGTAAAACTAAGGGTTGAAAACCACCATGATCTCCAAAATTCCTTGAAATATGTACCAATAGGATGAGCACTTCACCTAATTCCATTTTCCATATACACCCATCCAAGTGTCAACACAACTCATATGAGCTAGGGCACTATCACATAAACATTTCAATCTTATAAACCTTAGGAAACCATAGACAAATCCCTTTTAATTTACATCATACCCTTAATAAAATTATTAACACTTAAAACATATGGATATGAGTTCCCACTCCATAAAATGCACTAAGTTTTAAATAATTTTATCAAAGCTAGGTAATATTACTTCAAATATATTAACACTAGGAAAAAGAGAGGGCCCATTAATCATCAAGACTTTTAACAATTATCACATGCATACCAATCACAAGTTTAACCCCATCAATTAAGATATGTCACCATGTGAATGTAAGCTCAATCCTTGTAAAAAAAATCACAAGTGCAAACCCCATGCAATATAAGGGGCCCTAACAAGTAGGAAGTGGTGAGAGTTGATATGATGGGCATGCCATCAAAGACGACATAGAAAGAATGAATGCAAGGATGAGCCTTTGGATGAGAAAGAAGAAAATAAGGTGGATTCAATTGGTAAGATTTTTAGTTGTGAAGGCATCATTCATGTATCTATCTTTAACATGTTTTTTAACTAATGTACATGATGAGGCGTGGTTGATTGATTTCGACACTAAATTGGATTTTATTATGAGTAAGGAGTTGGTCACTGAACCATGTAGCTCTCTTCCAGTTAAAAGGTATGAGCATCAGCTGACGTGTGCAGTTGAGGGATACTGGAGTTTGTGGTCCAATGTCATCAATCTGTTATGAAGGCACTATAATTCTTTAAGAAGAGACCATGTGGAAGACTTATTGAGGAAATACCTGCGTGAATTAAGATGTTGATGGTGGATTGAGGAATGCATTGGGAACCCATGACTTTATCTTAGAAGTAGCACCAGATGATGGCGATGGGATGGATCGATGAGTTGGTTGGAAGGGATTCTAGACCTAGCACCCGAACGAGCAACAATAGATTCATCAGAATCAAGGGTGGGTTCCTTCCACATAAATCCTCCCAAGGATTGGTTGATGTATTATGAAGAATCACATATTGGAGAAAAAATATTTATAGGTGTTAACCTTAGTTAAGAATTTTTTAGAAATGACAATACAAAATTCTAATATAAAGATTTATCTATGCACTTAGTACCCAATGTGTGCATGTGTCAATATTGGAATGGAACTTACATTCATTTATCCAAATAGACGATGTGGTTGGTTATACAATCTTCTCTAAATGAGGTTGTAGAATGGTTTGAGGGAGTATGGTTTTGGGCAAGGGTGTTATCGTTTTGGGCAAGGATGTTAGGGATAGAAGTCTTTTAAAAGTTGGATGTGAATAATCAAGTCAATATTTTAGTGGAAATGAAACATCAAAAGAGAAGGAAAGGCCAGTGATAGCATTGAAGACATCAAGCATGATCTTGTGGCATTGTTGGATGGGACATCTTTGTAAAAAGAACCAATAACTAGAGTTGTAAGCTAATAACATTGTCCATGGGATAAATGAGTTGAAGCATTGTTTTGAGTTCCATCGAGAATGTGTGCTTGGAAAGAAGAATAGGGTTCAATTTTTCTTGAGTATCAATAAAGCTCAAGAGGTTCTTGAGTTTGTGCATTTTGATACTTTCAAGCCTATGGATACACTCTTTATTGATCGATTTATTTATTTTTCACTTCTAT
Source organism: Larix kaempferi (assembly GCA_027924585.1). Lineage (NCBI taxonomy): Eukaryota > Viridiplantae > Streptophyta > Pinopsida > Pinales > Pinaceae > Larix > Larix kaempferi. The sequence goes on from BSBM01000198.1 coordinate 4,363,925, forward strand.
TTATGACTTCATGGAAATCACAAGTTTATTTTATAAGGAACACAAGCGATACACTTGCAGTTTTTAAGATATTTGTTTCCTTAGTTGAAAGGCATAGTGAGTAGAAAGTAAAAGATTTGAAAAGTGGCAATGTTGCTAAGCATTCTTCTAAAGAGTTCAAGTTGTTTTGCAAACTATTTGAATGGTCATATATAAATAAAATATCTTGAGGATTATTAAGCTAAGAGGAAATGATCATCATCATTTCATGTGATTTTTTTTGTTTTTCCAATACAACATAATGATATGCCAAAATAATTAGTTCATAAGAGATGAGGCCATAGTGCACAAGAATAAAAGAATACATTGTCCACACAAAGGTGCTATGATTCATGCTCATTTTTCTATCTAGACACATTGATGTTTACTGTGGAATGTCAAATTACTCTCTCCATAATATTTTAACATATTTGTCCTTCTTGTAAACATTTAAAAGGACAACCATCACTAGCTGCTATGTGAAAATGTTTATTTGACTCATCACCATTACTCAACCACTTAAAATGACTCGCTAGTGATCCATAATGGGGCATACTTTCACTAGTGCTAGATGTCTCTCAGTATTTGATGGTTAACCATGGTTAACCTATTTCCTTACATTCTAGGAAAATGAGCTCTTAACCAATCAAAAGTAGTTTTAGGTCTTACTTTAGTACCAAAAAGTAAATTCAACCTTGATAGTATCCTCCATAAAGATAATATCCCTTGTGATCCTCCTCTATGCTACTTTTATTTTCTAATAACATCTATAACCTTAATCTTGTACATAAGACCACTTAGTGACCTCTTGTCCATGAGTTTACAATTTTATTTACACAAATTCAAGTCCTTGATTTGCGGAACATGCTTATGTTCATTGTTTACACAAAAAAATATTATCATTCTCCATATGCACTTTAACATTCTTGCCACAATAAAAACTAAAATTAATTTGGACAAATAAAAATTCATGGATTAGAGTGTAAAACCAATCACCTAAATTCCATAATACGACATTCACATCCACTATGTCCACTCGGATTTCTTTTAAAACGTTGTGATAGCCCACTAAAATTTCAAGACCTAATGTACTCCCAAATCTGATTTCCTCTCTCGGTGGTGGATAGACATAGATATATTGATAATGTTGAAAAAATATGAAATAAAATCAATGTCACGGGAATGAAGAGAGTCGGAAGGTTGCACGGTCATATTTCGAAGTTGAGAATGTAGTGCAAGCTGTAACTTCAACAATTTACTCTCAATTTCGTAGCTACCTAGTTATAATATCGAGTTAAATTGATGATCCTTTCATAGGTCATTGATGAGAATATTGCATGCAAATGTCTCGACGTGAGCCGGCCTCCTCCATCTTTTTAATATCTCAAATATTTCTTGTGCAATTCGAGTCTGTTAATTTTCTTGCCTAAGTGTCTAACATTCTTTAAGAGATTTGGTCGAATGATTGGGGATGTTAAGGTCTGTGTAAGCTCTCATCTGTATAGGAAAGGAAGAATTGGCATTTGTCATAATTATCTGGATAACCCACAATTCATGGTGCTTAATATGTGGTTTATAAGTTCACCTCTCACAAGTTTTAAAGTGGTTGTGTTGTGCTAGTATTTGTATTGACAGGAATTTATATTTTAGAATTTGGGGTGGAGTAATAAATATGATATTCTTAAATTGCAGGAGGATGAGACAATTGTACTGTCCAGATTGATTTTGTGGGCATAGTTTCAAATTCAAAATAAATAATTATAAAAATAAAGAATATAAAAGATAAATGGTAGCTGAGTATGGATAACTGAGTGGATAGCCAGTAACACATAACTTGTTCATGGCTTGTAGCTGTTCACCAGACACAAGTTAAGTTGTTGTGCTAGTTTACAATTTGGGGTGGATAAAGAAAGGCAGTCTTCCAGGAAGATGAGAAAAGTGTATCATTAAGACTTATTGTATGGGAGTGGTTCCAAATTTGAAATAAACAATTAAAAAAAATATAAAAAATATCAGCTGCATGAATGCATATAGACCATTCCTGGCATTTAACTTGTAACTTCTTTTTTTTTGTAAAATTGGTTGCAGCTTTCTTAATCAGTAGCATATTCTCCATGAAATCCCGTTTTACCCTTCGAATAAAGGGCATCCCTTCACTCAGATAAATAATTCGAAGCACCATCTACTTGAGAGCGTGAAACGGCCCATCTTCACGTGCATACTTCGTCCTTCACATAAATGTAATGGAAACCTCTGCTTCATTTCTCTGTAATTTAGTTTCTTTGAAATTTCTATCATCAGTCAACAGTAACACAAATTGCCTCTGGACGAAGGTCAGTTATAGAGGTGGACAACGTAAAAGAGATCGACTTGAAAGGACATTTTCATGGGCATATCCTGTTTATAGGTACATGGCACAATTTGATTTGGAGGTATTGGAAAGCCTTACTAAATGCAAACTGATGCTAGAGCATCCCCGGTTTAGAAGAGTTATCCTACACAAACCAAAACAATATGTTCCCTTACCAGATTTTGATTTTCGTATTTAAATTCTGGGTTTTGTAGAGTTTACCCTTGGAATTCGTCAAGAGGGGTTCATTTATATGAAGTGGATAATGAGGAAACTCACTCGACGAATATTCATTCAATAACTATGAAGTCAATTCCTCCAATTAGGTTGAGGTGTAACAAATGAAAAACTGAAGTCATGTGGGCAAATGAATGAATAATGCATGAAGGGTAAAATATAATGAAGCATGGAGCCCATTGGAAATGTTAGTGTAGAACGAAGGTGAAATAGAACAAGGGAAATGACCACAATAGAGACCAGAAGAAACATCGTCTCATACAATCTTCGGTCCTTTGTGGAGATAAAATAAGATTTAATTTTATGTAGGACGAACTAACAAACAGACCAAGAATTGATAGCTAGGCGCCACAAATGAGTGCCTTTTGGTATAATGTGAATGAATGAGAGAGCCACATCCCCTCTTGAAAGAGACAGAGACTTGCCATCATGGATATTATTCTCCCTTTGATCTAGAGTTTATCTACATAAGCAGTCACTGTTGTTGAACATGTAAGCTTGACCGCAGCCGACCAGTAACAGTCTAGCCACAACAGAGGAGCCGTCCAACCGTCGAACTCTGTTGTCCACCAGACGACACTACAATAGCGACGTGTTTATGAAATATGATGTATTTCTCTACTATAAATATACCTTTGTAGAGTTGTGTGTAGCTGCTTCTGCTTAGTAAAAATACTGAACAACAACTCATCTTTATCTCTTTTTTTTATTGCATTTTCTATTCTTGACTCAGTTGTTCTCTTGCATACTTTGTTTGCAAATTGGTATTAGAGCTTGGTTGTGGAAGGGCATAATTTGGCTGTGGAAAAGTAGAATATATTTTTGGGTAATGTCGATGCTGAATGCAAGAGGTAAAGCAAGTAATTTGTTGTGCAAATAATGGTTATGTAATTACATTTGCAAGTGAATGCAAGACGTAAAGCATGTAATTTGTTGTGCAAATAATGGTTTTGTAAAATTTACATTTGCAAGTAATTTGTAGTTGTTGGTCCACTTTTGTTTGATGCTTTATTCATAATTTTATTAAAGGGTTGTTGGGACATAGAAAATCATTTTGGGATGGTGCTTTAATCAGTTTCAAAGGGTTGTGCCAAGTTGTGTTAACAAAGTGTTGTGAAAGTGCTATATTTTCTTGTAAATTAATTGAAGTATGGTGGGTGACTAGCACTAGTCTCACTTCACGCCAGATTCCACAATTTAATGGAAAAAATTATGAATATTGGAGCATTAAGATGAAGACTTTATTTTGTTCACAAGAGTTATGCGACTTGGTTGAGAATGGTTTTATAGGGCTTGTAGATTAGGCAGCATATAATGCCCTATCACAAGCACAAAAGGATATTCTCAAGGAGAATAGAGAGAAGGATACCAAGGCATTGTTTTTAATACAGCAGGAAATGGAAGAGTCAATTTTCCCATAGGTTGTTGCAGCTACAAGGTCCAAGCATGCATGGGACACTCTACAAAATTCACATCAACCTATACTAGTGAAGTCAAGCAGGTAAGATTACAAATACTTAGAAGAGATTTTGAAAATTTGCAAATGACAAATTATGAAACCATAAATTATTTCTTCACTCTTGCACTAAATATAGTAAATCAAATAAAGTCTCATGGAGATACTTTAGATTATCAAAAAGTTGTAGAAAAATTTATGAGGAGTCTCCTTATTCAATTCAACCCAATTGTTGTAGCTATTAAAGAATGAAAATATTTACCTCAAGTTTCTATTGATGGACTTATGGGATATTTACAAACCAATGAGCAAAGACTCAACAAATCAATTGGTCACTCCATGGAAAATGCATTCAAATCGCAAGTTCAAGCTAGCAGCAACAAACGCACAAGAGGAGGAAAAATAACTAATAGAGGTGCAAGAGGATTTGGAAGAATAAGAACTAGTAGTCATAATTAAGGTGGCAGATTAGACAACTCTTATGAAGAAATAGCAAATTCTAATTTATTTGCAAGTAGAAGAGGTAATATTGGCAATCAGTCTCATGAATTTCATGGCCAAGGACAAAGGTATGACAAATCACATATTCAATGCCATTACTGTAAAAAATTTGGTCATTATGCACCTGAATGTAGAAAGAAGTAGTTTGATATGAATCGGCAGAATGCAAAATTTTCAAGAGAAAATCACTTTGAAAATAGTGATTCAATGTTTATTACTCAAGTAATACTGCAAAAGAAAGTTCAAAAGAAGTATGGTTTTTAGATACTGATTGTAGTAATCACATGAGTAGAAACACATATATGTTTGCAAACATAGATGAATATGTGCATTTAGAAGTAAAATTTGGAGATGATAACAAAGTAAATGTCATGGGTAAAGGTAGCATAAACTTTAAAACTAAGCAAGGAGAAAAGAAGCACATTCCAAATGTGTATTATGTCCCTAATTTTAAACACAATCTAATTAGCATTGGGAAACTAGTACAAAAGGGATATAAAGTCTATTTAAAAAATAATGCATGTGAGATTCTTGAAACACGTGGAAAGCTAATTCCAAAAGTCCAAATGACACAAAACAAGATGTTGCCTTTGAGGTTGCAAAATGATTTGTCTGTTGCTTGAACAAATAAGTCCAAAAAGATCATGCATGGTTATGGCACTTAATATTTGGCCATTTAAGTTTCAGTGATCTAAATTCGTTGCATAGAGAAAATATGGTGAATGGTTTGTCGTTGATTGAGCATCCAAACAAATTTTGTGAAGGTTGTATTCTTGGTAAGAAGCATAGAGAATCATTTCTTGCTGGCCAGTCATATAAAGCAAGAGCTCCACTTGCAATTGTGCTTTCAGATCTATGTGGGTACATGCAGATTCCTTCTATTGGAAATAACTTGTATTTCATAACCATTTCATAGATGATTATTCCAGAAAAACTTGGATATATTTTTCGAAACACAAGTCATAAGCTTTTGAAAATTTTAAGCAGTTTAAATTCATGGTTGAGAAGTAAAGTGAGCACTCCACTAAAATTCTAAGAACAGATAGAGGTGGAGAGTTTGTGACCAATGATTTCTTGAATTTTTGCTAAGCAAATGGGATTAAAAAGAAATTTATAACTAGTTAAACACTGTAAAAAATGATATTGCAAAAGAAAAAATGGAACAATCATGGAAATGGAAAGAAGCATGATGAAATCTGTCAATTCCCACTAGCTTATTCGGTTAAGGTGTGGGTCTCGTTAGTAAGGCAACCTACGTTCAATTCCCCTTAGGGGTGAACTAGTTGGGAGGAGACGCCCCAAAATCTATCCAAGTTGATGGTTGGTTTGGTCCAAGATGGATGCGATCCCAAAGTGATTTTGACGAAATAGATGCCCCTAGGTCATGGTTTCTCAGACCAAAGTTCACTCCTACAAAGTGAGGTAGTTTCGAGCAAACAAAAAAATAGCATGATGAAATCTAAACATCTACCAAATGAGTATTGGCCTGAAGCTGTAGCTTGTGAAATATACATTTTGAATTGTTCCCCACACAGAATGTGAAGGATAAAGTACCAAAAGAAGCATGGAGTAATAAGAGACATAATGTCTCGCATTTGAGAGTCTTTGAGTGCATTGCATATGCACATATTCCTGATGAAAATAGGAAGAAGTTAGATAATAAAGGAGAAAGATGTATTTTTGTGGGATATAGTGAACAATCAAAAGCATACAAGTTGTATAATCTCATCACAAAAATTACTATAATTAGCATAGATGTCAAGTTTCTCGAAGATGAAGAATGGATTTGGAGTGAAAATCTAAATCGACATCAACAACTTGAGATGAAAGATTTCAATGAAGATCATGCTCTAGTAAAATTTCCATCTAACAATAGTTCCAGCTCACATAGTACAACATCAACACCTCAATATTCTTCAAGATCTCAATCAACGCCTAGATATCACCCAAGTAATAGATTGGGGTTAGATGGCACTCTAGTGAAGACAAGAAGTCTCCAGGAAATATATGAGGTAACTTTAGGTAATGATGATGATTATTTAATTTTTTATTTCACACTATTTTTTGTTGTTGATCCAATATGTTTTGAAGAAGCAATTAAGTATGAAAATTGGAAAAAGGGCATGGATGAAGAAACTGAAGCAATTGAGAAAAATCAAACTTGGAAATTAGTGAATATTCCAGAAGGAAAAGATGCAATAGGTGCAAAATGGGTCTATAATGCAAAGTTTAATGTTGATGGAAATGTTGTGAAGCATAAATCTAGGCTAGTTGCAAATAGTTTTTCACAACGACCTCAGATTGATTACAATGACACTTTTGCTCACGTAGCTAGACTAGATATAGTGAGATCAATTTTAGCAATAAAAAGGCATCATAAATGGAAATTTTATTAGATGGATGTCAAATCAACATTTTTGAATATGATATTACAAGAAGAAGTATATAGCATCAACCACTAGGTTATCAAATATTGGGTCATGAAAATAAAGTTTATAAATTGAAAAAAACTTTGTTTGGTCTCAAACAAGCTCCGAGAACTTGGTGCAACCACATTGATTCGTACTTCTTGAACCATGGTTTTAACAAATGTAGTCAGAGTAAATTTGAGGACTAAAATGGGCCTCCTAAGGAAAATAATAAAATAGTAGTTAAAATAATGAAATAATAGTTAAAGTAATAAAATAATATTTATTAGTTTTGGAGGAATAAAGAAAAAAACTACTTTTTTTGTTTGTATTTTCAACATATCTCCCTTTTTTTTACTTAAATTTCGAGCGGGAGCACTAGTTGGATGCAGAATTAAATTCTACATCCAACGAGTACCCGCACTGCATACTTTTGATGGACCTCGCTGCCCCAAAAACAAGAAATAATTGAAAAAATACTGGTTCGTCAAAAGTATACAGTGTGGGTATTCGTTGGATGCGTAATTATGCATCCAATGAGTGCTCCCGCTTGAAATTTGAGTAAAAACACAGGGATATATGTTGAAAATACAAACAAAAAAATAGCTTTTTTTATGACAAATATCTCAAGTCAACCATCATGGTTGACTCATTTTTTTGAAATTCTATTGGTTCTTGAGTTCCAACTCATCAATAAATTATGGTTCGCTTGTTTTCTTATATGACGACTCATTTTCTTATAAGGCCCATTTTAGACCCCAAATTTCCTCTAATGAGTGAGCCAACTCTTTACATCAAGGTGAATAATCAAGGTAAGGTCTTAAGTGTACATGCCTATATGTTGATGATCTGTATTTACAGGAAATTTTTCAATTGAATTGTTTAAATCAATGATGAAAAAAGAATTTAAGATGAAATATTTGGGCTCAAAATGAAATATTTTGTGGGCGTAGAAGTAAGTCAAATAGATAATGATTTTTTTATTGTCAAATAAAATATGCAAATGATATTTTGAAGAGGTTCAAGATGTTGGATTGCAAGCCAACATCTACACCCATGGCAACAGGATTGGAATTGAGCAAAGTAGACATGGGCACAAAGATAGATCCAAGTTTGTTCAAAATATTTGGTGTATTTGATGGTGAAGAGGCTTAACATTATGTATGCAGTAAGTTTGATTTCAAGGTTCATGGAGAAACCAAAGGACTCACATTGGAAAATAGTGAAAAAGGTTTTGATATATGTTAGTGGAACAAGAGATTATGGGATCTTATATTCAAGATCGGATGTCTTCATATTAGTTGGCTACAAAGAGAGTGATTTTGTAGGAAGCATTAATGACATAAATAACACATTCAGATATATTTTTCATCTTCACATGGAATTCCCAAAAACAACCCATTGTTACTCTTCCAACCACAAAAGAAGAACATGTAGTAGAAACTTCAACAGCATGTCAACCAGTGTGGATGAGAAGAATTATGTCATATTTGATGCAAGATCAAGAAGGAGCAATAAAAATTTATTATGATAATAATTCAATTATAGAATTATTACAAAAGCACATTGATACCATATATAATTTAATTAGAGAACTTATCAAGAATGGTGAAATATCTCTTGCATTTTTCTAGTCTGCAGATATGTTCACAAAGGCATTAACAAAAGAGAGAATTGAACACCTAAGAAATTTTTTTGGAATCATCAAGAAGTCAGCTTAAGGGACTCAGTGTCGAACATGTAAGCTTGATTGTGGTCATCTAGCCACAACCTAGCATCCAACCAATACACATCCAGCTGCATCCTAGCAGGCATCTAGCTGACTTGCAACCATCCAGTCATCCAGTTGTCTTGTCTACTAGCCAACATTACAGTAGCAACATATTTATGAAATCTGTTGTACTTCTTTACTATAAATAGACCTTCTGAGATATGCATAAGTCATAGTTGTGTGTAGCTTCTTCTGCTTAATAAAAATACTGAGCAACAACTCATCTTTATCTCTTTCTTTGCATTTTATATTCTTGGCTTAGTTTTTCTCTTACATACTATGTCTAGACTCTACAAGTGCAATTTCAAACTTTAATAAAAGATCAAAATTGAACAGAATGGACCAATTGGGACCTAATTACATCTTCTCTTCGACCATGACTTAAAAAATATATGATTTGGAAGGTTGGCACAACAATTTAATAATATTTTGAAATGGTTAAGATAGTTGAACTCCAGTGCAGCTCTCATTCCTTCAGATCATGTATAAATTGATATTCTTGAGGCTATTGAAAAGAGCATTGCAAGTTGCAATAGTCAACCACCATAGTAGCTCTTCTTCCTTCATATCATGTATAAATCACTAATCTTGAGACATCAAAAAGGGTATTTTTTGCTCTCATAAATGAGAATGACTCTATTAAATGTAAATAAGATTATGAGGATATTGTAATAAATAAATAGATCCTGGAATTATGTGTTTATAAGGAGAAACAAGCAATGTTTTTATTAGATTGAAAAATTTGTGAATGTTGGTGAAGATCTCCTAACATAATTAAATTCATGACATAAAAAAGAAGAGATCATGAAAAATGCATTGAGAAACCAAGCATAGAAGACATTGGTAAACTTGGTGCAATGATTAGGATGATTATGGCCAGAATGGAGGACATGGAGGTGAACAAGGAGAGGTACTACCCATGTGATTCATGATCATAGTTATGATGAAATAAAATTAGATAATCAATAACAATTAAAGAAAGAATGATGGAAGGAAATCAAGTGGTTTTGGAGGTAAACTTAGACATAATACTCATGTGCATTCTAGAAGTATAAATCCCAAGGATTTGATTTGATTGTGCATTCTAGAAGTATAAATCCCAATGATTTGATTTGATTGATTTGATAGATTGAAGAGGAGAGAAAATTGAAGACTCGTGCTTCTTTGGTGGCGGGATAAGTTGCAATTAAACAAAGAAAATAGGAAGATTAAAACCTAAGATAAAATGGTGTCAAAAAATGGCAAATTATAAAGTAGTTGAAGATGTTAATAAATAAGCATAAATCTAAATTTTATAGATTTTCTATAATGAGGAGAGCCTAGAATCCATAATGAATGGTCTAAGTTATGCCATCCTGTATAAATTTAAGGATGTTTCTAAGCCTTTGATGATTTCGTACATTCATGTTTACGGACAATCCGTTACTATGGACACTAACCAATCTACCTAGTCCGAATGGTTCGGATCTAGAACAAAAACAATACAAAATGCAGAGATCTTTCCTAGATTAACCAAATTGAAAAAGGAGTGAAGGAATGACTTACCTTATGATTGTAGTGTTACCTCCTTGCTTGATGTAACGTCTGATCTTCAGCTGTAAAACAATACACAAACTAGTGGAAACATACAAATGCCAATAATGTGCAATATAGATTAACCCAAACTAGTAGTCAAAGAAACCAATTCTAAATATATTAATACAACAAGACTTTATGGAAAGAATCTGCATTACTATAAATGAAAGAAATACATAGGGAGATATTACAACCAAGCTTTGACGTTGTAACTTCCTCCAAATAGTCCTAGCCTCAAAACTCCAAGATTTTGCCTCCTAATGGATGAAAGGGAATAAGCTCTAGCAGAATTTCACCAGCGTTTTAGTGCTCTATCTTCCTCTCCCCCAATATGAAGAGAGGGATTGCATATATAGGCCTAAAGGGATAGAAGAGGTTGATGATTTGTGGGAGAATCTCAAGGGATCATCCTAAAAGGTAAGGGGATCAAGTGCCGCCTTTCCTAGTTCATAGGGATAAGCCTCCACGAAGCCATGGGTTCTAGAAGCCGCCCGAAGCTTCTCTTTTTCCTTTTAAACTAGCAGTGGTGCACTTTATCCATAGGCAACACACGTCTTTGAGGAGTGACGCACCTTGTCCAAAGGTAGAAGGTGCCACCAATGCGCTCTTTTAATGTACAAAGTGTGTCACGAGGGATCCGACACACTTTGTCAACATGCAAGGTGTGTCGAGGTGACAACAAAGGGAAAAATCCACAACTCTTCCTTCAATCAATTGGGCTTAATTAATTTAGGAATTATGACAAATGAAGGACACACAATGCATAATGACGAGATTTTGGTGTAACATCAGAAAAATCGTTCCAACACAATCTTTCCACAGTGTCCTCGGTCTCCTTGTCACCCTCAGTCCACTTGTATCCAGAAAATCAAGACTAAAAAAATCTTCACCTATGGTACAGGTCCCTTCCTCTTAAACTCATACAAGTACGTGTGGAGGGGTGTACTCTCATCGATGCCATCCATAACATGTATGGGTTACCATCCATGTGCGATCATATCCACAGAAGAGGGAAACACAAATTCGAATTTGAATGTTGGAAAGAGGGAAATGCAAATTTTAATTTTGAACGTTGATTGCCATTCAAGATAGACACACGTGCATATCTCTTGTTCATTATCATCTCACCTCTCTGCAAATAAAAAACCTCTGACAGATTGTATCTAGCTCTTGGATCCATTTTTTTGTGCAACCCACTGGTGTCATTAACCATTCACATATCTATGGAGGATTGCACTACGCCGGGCTAATAAATGCCCCATAAACACTCTTGTTATTGTTAACATTTGGGTGATTGGGAGGAACCCAAATGTATGGAGGAGGATAAGCAACGTTTCAAGCTAGAGAGATTCAAGGAAGCGACATCATGGAGAAGCTCAGAGCCAATGGATACAATATTTGTCCATGATAACTTTGATTGCCTTTGGTTTAGAGCTCGCAAGAAAGGATACCCCAAATAACAATTCAGAAACCTTGTAGATTTCATAGTGACACAGCTCTTGCACTGCCTCAAATGGAAGCTTCTGGACGAGATGAATGGGCACGAATAGGACATGAACGAAAGGTTGAATGCACTCACTTTGCTTAAACAACTCCCTTCCTTATTGCCATCACATAACATTATATACTGCTTTCTACTAGTGACTGGATGTAACTATATAGTAGACCTTAATAAAAGGTTTTCTCGGTATATGTAATGGAAAACATTAACATTAACGACTGAAATCCTAACTACTTGCTCTTAAATTAGCACTAACATTGACTTTCAAATTATTTTCACCTTTACTTCTCCTCTATGTTAGTATCGTCCTCGTTAAAATGCTATAAATTTTAATCTAAGTTGAGTATCATTAGTTAAAATTATGTAAATTTTACTTTATGGAATGATCAGTTTTGTTCCTTTAAATTGTTGGTATTAATTAGATTGAGAATGATCGTTTTTGTTCCTTTAAATTGTTGGTATTAATTAGATTGAGTAAATAGTAAATTTTAAAGTGTTGTTTCAAACTTTCTCTAAGTTTGTCATTTATTAAATAAACATGCTCATTTATTAAATGAGCATATATCCATATTATATCATGAGTTACTAGAGTTATTGCACGCGAGAGGATCAAAATCTTCAAACTTGAAAATAATTTTTTTATTTTTATTTTTACTTAATAATAAAAAAATGGTTTACAATGCATTTATGTGTGTATTTAATTATAATATAGGCTTGTATTTAATTATAATAGATTTTATTTTTTAATATTATTTTTTAAAATTGTAATTAAATAAAGTAAAGAAATTTAATGGCTTTTGAATTTACATCTTGTTTTAAAAACTTTATTTAAGAAATAAGTTAGATGTAAACATATATTTTAATTAATTATTTTAGTTTTAATTAACTGGATAATATATATTTGGTTTTGAAGTTAAGATTAGGGTGACATTGTAAAAAATTTGTTTGTACTTAACATTTTATTGTTTTATTAAAGTCTCACATATCAAGTCAATGCTGAGCACAAAAGTTAAGTTCAATTTTAAATAATAATATTAGTTATTTAGTAAAGAACATTAATCATCGACTAATAAGAAGTATGACAAAGATTGTTATTCATTAATCTCATGGAAAGGGCATTAAAGCCACCAACATTCCCTATACCCTTCACACATTTGCATTCAAGTAGTTGTAAAGGGATAATTAATGGGGGCATGATGTTTTCTTGCAATGATGGTTGGATGTCTTGGCTTTCCATCATGGTGGATATTCATTGTTTATTTTGTAGAGGCGGTTCTTAGAATAGTTTAGAGATGCTGCATACTATGGATAGCTTGTTTAAATCCAAGAATGTTCATCAACAAAAAAGGTTCAAGGAGGGATAGTATATGGGAGCATTCAATCTAATATAAGAATTTCCTTTGTACACACTAGGTATGCGAGGTCTAATTGCTAATTCTCTTATGGATTCAAATGTTTTTTCCAAATCCTATTCATTGAGGAATCATGGACGAAAGTGAAATGGGAAACATGTTTTCTTTGTTAGTTGTCATTTGGGATGGCATTGGTCTTCAAGGAGGTGTTATCATGGAGCATAACCACCACGTGAAATGTGTTTTGTGCAAAGTTCAAGAAATGAGAATGGTTTTAAGGCCATTGGTTAGGGAACTAGATGCCTTGTATGAATCAATTTCACGCTTGCATCAGGGTATTTGGGACCATATTGATGTAGCGTATGATCAATATAAGGACCTACAAGTATGAATTAAAGCTTAGGATCAACAAGTGGACAACTTGCTCTCTGATGTTGATATGCATTATCAAATGATACTTGGTTTCACTAGGATCTAGCATTCAATGATGGGCAAACCCTTTTCTTCCATTAGGTCAACCAAGGAAGCATGAATGGAATAGTTGACATTTGAATAGGGAACATAAGGGCACATAAGAGGACTTGAAAAATAAGAAACAGAAGGAAATGCAGGATGATGATGAAGTTGAGATGGAAGAAGCTCATAGTGGGCATGGTTTTGCATAATGGAACCACTTTTTCAATACGTCCTCTCGTATTATTCTCATGTGTGGTCAATTCATTAGAGTCTATAGATATCATGTCCATAGGTTACTGTCAAGAAATAATAAGAAAAATCAATTGATAGATGTTTGTTTTGAGATAGTATCGACATTTTTCCCTTGTTATATATATTTTTTTTTACATTTTGTAAAGTCTAATGTTGACTCGTTAAGTTGCATCTTTTATATTGTTGATTTTGATTTGATCCAAACCATCCCATTGTCTCATAACAAATATTGATGTAGGAATTGACAATTTCCCTCATCTAAAGGAAATTAACCCTTATTAAATCAACCTAAGAATCAACTTCCATCCTCATACAAATATAGTCACCTTCATTAAAAATAACTAGCATAGACATTGAATATCACCATCATCAAAATTATAATAATCTTCATTATACATAAGTGGCTTAGAATTTGATTAGCAACTTCATTCAACAATCCCGATCCTCATTAACAATAACTAGCTTAGGAATTGGCTAACACTCTAAAAACCGAGCATCCATAGCTAGCATAGAGAGTTACTACTACCCTCATCCATATTACGATCCCCTCATTAACATAACTAGAACATGAATTAAATACCAACCTCATCCAACACTAGTGCCCTCGTTAACTATAGCTAACATACAAATGGACTATCCTTCTCATCTAAATATTAATTTCTCTAATTGAATTAACTAACACTCTTATTTAAGAGTAACCCCCTCATTAATAATACTAGGTCAATGTCATTAAGAATAACCAACTCAAGTACTAACTACAGTCCTCATCGAAATGATACTCTCTCTCTATAATTGTATGTATATTGGGATTAAGTGTCAATTGTATGTATATTAGGATTAATTGCCATTCTCATCTTGACAAAATTCACTTAAGTTAATTAAAATGTTTATTTTTATAAATACTTATCACTAACTAAACTAAATAATAGTTTAACTTATGTGTAATATGTGTAATTAGCATGGGAATGGACTATTCTCTTTGTGGAAATTTGGAAATTGAATATTAATCAATTTGGAAATTGATTAATATTCAATTTTCCTCCTTAAATATAATTAATTTGGAAATTGAATATTAATTATTAATCATTTTAAATATATATAAATTGTAAATTCACTAAAATTCAATCAACATACCAAAATATAGTTAACCTAATAATTCAATATCTAGCTAACTTGATCATTTTCTATATAAATATATTGAAATAAAAATAATTCATACAAATATATTTATATTAAATGATCATATTTCAACATGAAAATAACTAACTCATACAAACATAGTTTTTATTAAATGATCATATTTCAACATGAAAATAATTCATACAAATATAGTTTGTACTAAATGATCATATTTCAATAAAAATATAAAATTTATAATAAGAATATAAAATTTATAATGAAATGAAAATAATTTATCAAAAAATATTTTATATTATTAATTATAGTTTATGAAAAATATAGAATGAGTTTAATTATTAAAAATATATCACTAAATTGTTAATGGGCTACATCCACACTTGTTATTTATGGAGCATAACATGTCTCAAGCTAGATTTAAACTTAGGTAAAGAGTATCACAACCAAAACTCCCAACTACCAATTTAGGAACAATTAAATTATTTTATTATCATTATATAAATGAATTGCATGAATAAAAAGCTATGAGATGTTACCATGATGAAGGTGCATTAATAAAAAACCATGAGATGTTTGTACAACTAGAGTGTAATCCATGAGGAGATGTTTGTACAACTAAAGTGTAAGTCCTAGAATTTTGACATCAATGAAAACTTTCTTCTCATTTCTATTTTGATGAGCAATATTTCTGGGTTATCAACTATTGGGTTGATGTCCCCATAACAACAGCAATAAATACACTACAAGAGCAATAAATACATTAGTATAAATGCTTATTGAACATCTTTTATTTTTTGAGTTGTAATCCTATCTTTAGATGCTACTTGACTGTCCTCCATATATAAAAAATTGGATCTAACCTAACTTATAACATTGGATCCAAGCTTTTATATATGGAGAACAACCAAGTAGCATCTCCAAGATAGGATTACAACTCAAAAAATAGAAGATGTTCAATAATCACTTTACATTAGTGTATTTATTGTTGTTGCTATGGGGATATCAACCCAGTAGTTAATAACCTCAAAAAAAAGAGCAACAATCAGTATTACAAACCTTAAATCAACATCAAATCTATGATTTGTATCAATAAGTTTTTTCCTTTATAATTAAATTGAATCTATTTTTAATAAGTTTTTTCCTTTATAATTAAATTGAATCTATTTTTTAATAGGAAAAAAAAAAAACTACAGAACCTCAAAACTGGGACAGCTATAATTTAAAAAAAAAAAATTGTTAACTGTTAGAAAAACCTTTAATTAACATAAATCCCATGGTTTATTTGCGTTCATTTTTTTTTTTCTTCATAACTAAAACGGATCTATTGCGTTGAACTAAATATCAACGGCTAACTAAATTAAACTGATATCAAGGTGACCTAACCAAGAGAAAATTTCGGAGACAGTTGCTAGCTACAAAAGGAGTAGGAAAATGAACATACCATAATCATTTGTCCATTGCACATAGTGAGGCAAGAGTCTGTTCACAATGTCGTGACTGATAGGGTTCATGTCTTTATTAGCCATAAGCTCTTTTAACCTAGTCACGTCAGCAAGATTTCCAGTGATGAAATGAGGAGGCGGGCCTCTAATTCCTTGGCTTTCCATAATCTTCCTGATAGTGCGAGGTTTCCACCAGTATGTGTAGAATAAATTGCAGAGCTGCCTCCAAAAGATCATTGTTAAGCTCACCACTGGTAGTATAAGTACTATCAAAAACGTTGTGACAGCACCAACTCCTCCGTCCTCCAATTGAGACATACCTACTGGCTAGAAGATCAAGATCAAGATCAAGAAACTCTCTGACTGTCTGTCTTGGGAGAGGAGATGAAATTTATGGATACAGAAACTGTTTTTCTGTGTTCCTGTCCTGTCCGTAGACCGGGACCCCATTTTGATAGCGTAAGATATGCTATTGAAACTCTCTGCCATTTGAGATCCGGAATGTTCTTTTAACTACAGCCATAGCCATCGTTCTGCTGCAGTTTGTCTCATCCCTTATCGTATAAACCACGTCTCATCTGAGACAATTTAGATGGTACCTGATATATTCGATGATGAGACAGGGCATGGGTGTTTTGATTGCTCTAGCTATTAACATCAATAAATACTAAATACTGGTATGCCACAAGTTTATTGTGCAATTGAGAAATAAACAATTATATATCAAAAATAATAGTTAAAATAAAAAATTATATAAAAATAATTGATAGATGTATTGATAACTGAGTTGTATGGATCACTGGTGGCTGATGCATGAAATCAATAAATACCGGTACCTTACAAGTTTATTGTCTAATTGCGAAATAAACAATTATATAAAAATAGAATATAAAAAATAACTGATAAATGCATAGATAACTGATGGCTGATGCATGAAGAACGTAAACTTAACTTGCCACCTATACATGTTCAGGACCACAAATTAAAGAAAAAGTTTAAACCATTTAACTTCTAGATCAGTTTTAAGAATTGGATTAAATCCAATAATAAATTTTTTTGTAATTATGATTTTAAATTCATTAATAGATTCATTACCCTAAAAAAAACCCAAAACACCCAAAGTTATGAGAATTTAAGTTTATTTTAAATTAAAATTTTATGAATTTTATTAATTCAATCCAAATCATGACCAAAAAATATTCCATCAAAAATTATCAAAATCGTTTAAGCTAACTGCAAATTTAAGTAACGGTACAAATTATTATGCAAAAGCATTTCATTTCTTATTTTAGTTTATGAAAATAATCCACTAAAGATTTTATCTTAATTTGAATTTAGTAATATTATTCACCTATTTGTATACCACCTATGAATTATTTACAAAAGTACCAAATCATTAACACGTTTACAACACATATAGAGATGGTTTAATAACACATATTTAATTTTTTTATGTTTTTCAACATTATATCTACATTTTTAATGGATTCACTTTGATCTTTTGGGAAATTCACTTTTTAGGTACATTTTCTCATAAATCTTACAAGTTATACTGAAAACATCAAACCAAATCCGGATTCATAAGAAATAAACATAATGTTGATAGTTGTTTCTTAGAATTTTATTAATTTTTTGGTTTTTTAATTTAAAACATTTTAACTTTAATTTCAAATAATAATAATAATAAGTATAGTAGTAATATTCAAATAAGGAATAATAATAGTATGGAAAAGATATGTTTTGTATGTTAAATTCGAAGTATAAAAGTTTAATAGGTATAAATGGACTAATACCTTAATTTTATGAGTTTTTTTTTAATATTGATTAAGTAATATGTATGAGCTTATGGCCTTATTGTATGAGTTTTTTCATAGTAGTCAAATTTATCGAATATTCAGTCTAGTGTAATACAGATACGGATTATTAGATAATTAAATTTTGATAATCAATATAAAAATACCAAGCTTTAATTATTTAAACACTGTAAAAATATCATTTAATTTCATATTTTATAATTAAAATAATTATTAATAACTAGTTGTTGTCTCTCACACTCGCTAAGTCTAGGTTGTTGAAATTTTATATATTTCATTTTTTAAATATATGTTTAATTTTATTATATAAATTTCTACTTACATTTTTTCACACCATATAAATGCTTAAGTACATTTATGATATATTTATGAATATTTAATTAAAACTATTATATATAAGCACTGCATATTTACCTATTTTTCATTATATTTGTTTCTAGATTTATACTATTATGGTTTTTTTAAATGTTAATTAAGTAATGTGTTACTTAAACATTTATTTAAAAAATTACCAAAAGAATAGTAACAAATTGCTTTAACTTTAAAATGATTATATATATGCTAAAAGTTATTCTAGTAAATTTGTCTTAACAAGTAAATTTTAATAATAACATTGAGTGAATTTTTTAATTTAAAAGACTAAATACATTTTATTCTCTAGTCAATTTCTCTATATACGATTGAATCTTGCTACTATAATAATAAGTGATTATAACAATTAATTACAACCTTAATCCAAATCATTGTCATCCTCATAAAGGTAAGTGGACTAAGAATTGATTACCAACCTTCCAATAATAATGGTCCTCATTCACAATAACTAACATAGGAAATGATAGCATAGGGAATGACTACTACCCTACTCCAAACTATAGTTTTCCTCATTTAACAACGGTTATCAATGAGTTAATTACCCTAGCATAATGATAGCTAATATGCAAATTGACTACCACCCTCATCTAAATGAGAGGCATCATCATTAAAAAATTTCAATGAATGAACTAAGTGCCATCCTTATTCAATGATAGTAACCCCAAAGTACTATGACTTGATATAACTTGATGGCAACCCTCATCTAAATGATATTCAACATCATTAAGGGTATTCAATTTAAGCATTGATTGTCATCTTTATTTAAACAAAATTCACTCTAATTAACTAAAATATAAATGTTCTTGTTAATACTCATAACCAAAATAATAATAACATTTATCATGTGTATTTAGCATGGGAATTAACTAAATATAAATATAATTAGTGTAAAACTTAATTACCACTTTCATTTAGGACCATATCCTTTATTAAGTGTAGTGTTGCTATCTTGGAAATTGAAAACCACTTCAATCCATTGATAATCATCCTAGTTAAGTGTAACTACCATGAAATTCACTATTACATAATTAAGCAAGTTAAGGTTAGTTAAAGTGGAAATTTCATAGTAAATTGTGGCCATGTAAAATGTGGTTAACTTGGATATTGGTACAACACTCAAAGAAACAATAATATCCCTTCTTAAGTATAACTAAAGTGCTTATTTTCCTCATGTTTAACTAGAGTGGTCACCATTAATGATAACTAACTTCAAAATCTATTATTTCTCTTATTTTGATAACTAGTTTCAAAATTGATCATTTATCTAATAATAATAACTATATTTTAAATGTACACTTTGATTTATTAATGATAACTCTATTTAAAATGTACATCAAGTTATTATTCATTAATCATAATAATTTTACAAATACACTCATTTGTAATTAATTTAAAATTCACTACTACCCTTATCCATTAGTATGATAACTTCTTTTAACATTATCTATTTATAATTAAAATTTATATTAAAAAACACAACCCTTATTGGATTATAATGAAAGTGAATCACATTAACAATAGTTCTACTTTTTAAATTGACTGCTATCCTTATTATTATTATAATATTATATTTAAATTATGAAAACAGTAAATTATTCATTGAACCTAACTAGTTTTGAGATGGTCTATCACGTCATTGTACAATAATAAACCTAACTAGTTTTGAGATGGGCTATCACGTCATTGTACAATAATAAACCTAACTAGTTTTTAGATGGGCTATCACCTCATTGTACAATAATGAAAGTTGAATCCACCTCATCGTACTATAATAAGAATGAAGTTGAAGTTGATAAAAATGAATCCACGGGATATGCAATCAAGTGCTATCTTCACGACTTTGACTCAAAACCACAAAAGGTAGTTTGGACCTAGTAGATACTTAATCAATATAATAATAACATTTTAGCTACTTTGATTTAAAACCACAAACTGATATCCATTGATTCTAAAGCTTAAAGGAAACCTATCTGCATTTGTATATACTAAAACTGATATCCATTGATTCTAAAGCCTAAAGGCAACCTGTCTCTGGGCATTTGTATAAACCAAGAAGTATAATTATTTTGGAAATTTTTAATTGAGAAAATAAATATATTAAGACTATTTTTATTATATTTTTTAATTTAATTAAATTGATTATTTTAGGAACTTTATATGATAGATACCAAATGTTTAAATGGTTTCAATACAAGTTTATACTTGTCAAATTTTTAAATGGTTCCAATACAAGTTTATACTCACCAAAATTTTAAATGGTTTCAATACAAGTTTATACTTGGATTTAATCAATCATATATTATAATTAATCACTTAAATTTTAATTTAACATTTTCCTTTTAAAATATGACTTGAGATAAGAAATCATTACCCTCTAAATTTATTTAGTTATGCATAAATGATTATAACAATCTCCTTCAATTATGTCATCTAGATCTAAAGATACCACTAGCCCACCTCCCAACCTTACCTAGTGTATACCAAATCATAGTTCTTGTTCTAATTCTTGTTCATGGTCTTGTGACACCTTCTTCACCTGACTATTGACGTTGATTTACAAGTGTACATCCATTTTAAATCCATATATATCAAGCACTTAGAGGGATAAAATTTATTTATGTGTAATTTAATATGGATCTATGTTGATTTTATTTTTTATCTGTTGTCACAAATGTATGTGACAACATCTATGTCATATTGGATTGTACTATTGCTCTCATTAGAATATTAAAACATGAGTGCATCAAAATGGAACTTTTCCACATGAGTTGCATAGGAGTTGGCTACTTCCCTATCCAAATCGAAATGACCCTCATTAAGGAAATCCAACCTAGGAATTGAATATTATCCTCATACAAAGATCGTCACCATAACTAGCAATATCTAGAATATTTGTTGACTATTACTCTTGTCAAAATCATAGTCATCCCCATTAATGGTAAGTGGCTAAAGAATTGACTACCAACCTCATCTAATAATAGCTAGCATAAAAATTAACTAACACCCTTATGAAAATCACCATCATAGATACAATAGGGATTGACCACTATCGCCATCTAATTAACTACCATTCTTACCCAATAATAATTGCCCCTCATTAACAATACTAGGTAGCATATGAATTGATGAACACCCTCGTCTAAATTAGCGTGTGACCCTAAATAAGGGTAGCCAATTACCAAGGAATGGACTACTATCTTGTTCCAAATGATGTTTTCCCTATTTATCTATCATATCCAAAGTGAAAAAAAGGAGTGCGGGTCTCTTTAAGTCTCCTCACGATGAATCTACTTAAATGTTCGAAACTTGTAGAGATTACAATTTCATTACCATATATTTCCTCTCATTGAAAATTTTCCCCTTATTAACCATAGATGATGTAATAATTGACTACCACTCTCATTTAAATGATAAGCAATGTCATTAAAGGTACCATCATCATTTGAAAACAATTTACTCAAATGAACTAGCATATTTATTATTGTTAATACTTTTCACTAGCTAACCTAAATAATAATCACCTTCATCATGTGTAGTTTTATCACCCTCATGCCATGGATAACTTCACTCCTTAATTATAACTATCATAAAACTTGATTGTCATCTTTATATAGGATAAGGTCTCTTAAGTGTATTATTGTTAGCTAGAAAATTGACAACCAACTTCATCCCATGGATAGTCATTCTTATTAAATGTAACTAGTTTAGGAATTTAATATTATCTAGTCACCTAAATTAAATGTAGTTAGATTAAGAATCCACTACCACTAAGTTGTTCTATATAAATGTGGCTAACATGACTATCAAGTTGTCATGGTTAAATATATCTATCTTAATATTAAGAACTTCCCTCACCAAACAATAATTTCCCTTCTTAAGTGTCACTCTAAACTCATCATCATTAATGCTGCCTAAATTGATTATCAGTCTTATCCATTAATGACAACTAGATTCAAAGTTGATTATTTCCAATAGAATATACATCTTCATCTATTACTAATAACTAACTTTAAAATTAACAATCATTCATTTATTAATAATAATAACTCATTTTGAAATTAACTATCATTATCATCCATTAATGCTAACCAGCTTTGGGATTGACTACTACCCTCATCTCTCATCTATTAGTATATTAATAATAAGTGCACTCAAACCTAACTAACCTAACTCAATATTCTCCTTTTTAAATTGTTGATGTCACTTATCTTGGGATATAACCATTTTTAATTTGACTACTTCCTTTATTATGTTGTAAAATGAGTGAATTATTTATTAAATCTAACTAATTTTGAAAGTCGCTATCACTTGTACTACGATGAGAGTGGAGTCCACTTCATCGTACCATAATGGAAATGATAAATGATTCTATATGACATGCAATCAAGTGCCCATAAAATAATGCAATCAAACAATCCACATGATGCAATCAAATAATCAATGAATAAAACAATCAATGATAGTGGAACCCATGAATAATGCAATCAAGTAATCAATGAATGAAGCAATCAATGATAGTGGAACCCATGAATAATGCAATCAAGTAATCAATGAATGAAGAACCCATATTCATGACTTTGGATAAAATCCAACGCTCCATCCCACAACATCTTGATCTAAACCCAATTGATATGTATTAGAATTTATATGTATTAGAAGATCAAAATATATAAAAATATTTTTATTATTTTAGTTAAGTTAATTAAAGTAATGTTTTTAAAATTTGTATAATAATATATAAATTGAATTTTAAACTAATCTTCATTAAAAATTGTAAAAATATGTTTTACTAACAAAAGTTTCAATAATCAAATATTAACTTAATATTCTTCTTTTTAAAAAAGTTATCTTTTATAAATTAAAGATGAAAACACACATATTTCAAGCACATATATCTTTCTAAGAAAGGTATAAGCGTATATGTTGGTATTCTAGTTTATGAGAAGTATATGAATAATACACTCTCTCATCAAGGTTATGTTGATTTTTTCTGATTCTTTGTTGTCTTATATATATATATATGTATGACAAAGTAGTTTTTCCTTGGAGGCATAGCATCAGGGATAATTTTAAGGACCCATACTTATTTAAAAGTGTATAAACCTTGGCGAATCTTATTAATTCTTAAAATGTCAACTATAAAATATTTGGAGATATTTTTCTAAAATTATTTCGATTTATAAGGATTTTATATAGTTTATATAATAATTTGGCGAGTTTTAAAGTGAAAAATTTTTACCCCATCAAAATTGGGCGAAATGGGGCTTCAAAAAATGCATATTGGTGAATCGTTTTTTGGAAAACAACATGGAAAAATAGCCCATGGGCTAAATTTCGCCCCTAAAATTATCCTTGCATAGAATGTAGTTTCTTCTATAGTTTTTTCTAGATGGTCCTATTTGTTTTGATACTTAGTGATTGGATCCCTCTTTTTGGATATTCCTTGGAAAGATGGGATTCCTTTTGCAAAAAAAATTAATATGATAATTGTTTAGGTTCATATCAATACCAGATGTAATAGTTTTTGTTCAGATGAATAACAAGAAGCATGCTTTTTGTGCATGAAAAAAAAGATGAAAAAAATCCCCTCAATTCATCAAAATGAATTTAATATTTTTCCTTTTTATAAAAATATTCCTCCCTAAATTAATTATGAAATTAATCCTCCTCAATTGTCTATGATGGATTTACTTTAGTTTAATTTTTATAAATGATGTTGTTACATACATGATACATAATTTTATACTAGATTGTAAAGCATTTCAATACTAAAGATGAAATTATCTACATTTTCATGAAGCATATTTTAATACTTCAATTTGATTTTCTTACTCTTTCCTATATAGTTTCCTTGTTGCAAATCATGATCTCTACCTCCAAAATTAATCACTACACATTATGAAGAATAATGTGTATTGATTGTTTCTCTTGCCGGAAGGAAAATCACCATAAAAAACCATCACAACTTGATTTTACATTAACTTATTTCCTTGTTTCTCATGTTAAACCCATGCTTCACAAACACTAGGGAAACATATTGGTCATCCACAATCACTCCAATCGGTACCACATTGTACAATAAATTTAATGCATTGATAGATAATTCATTACAGTTTGACCAACATAAGAAATGTGAAAACTATCAAAGAAAATTCACATGGTTTTACAAGAATCATAATTATCTTTAGATTGTCAATTCCTAGTAGAAAATTCTGGCTTATATAATTCTCCTTTGGTTAGTATTTTCACATTGCATTTTACCTTCTAGGAAAGCAACATATATACATTTTTTTTCTATAAGCTTGAACGGTAGATACCATGATGCATATATATTAGCATGATCAAACATCTTTAATTACCGCATAGGAGTAGATCCGACAACAAATCAATATCAAACTCCTCATGCATCCTTGATACTATTGCACACTACATTCTAAGACTTCCCTACCAAAGAAACACCAACATGGTGATTTTGATAACACACAAAAAAAAATCAATACTACAATTATTTGATGGTTTTTGTTCAATATATAGTAGATACAACCCTCCACGTAGGTAAAAAGGGAACAATACAAACACATAAATGCATTCATTTACTACAATCGCAAACTATGTACAAATCTAGTGGGCCCAACACTCCCTTCCACACATGTTGAGTTAGCATGTTTAGTTTCCTCCAACAACAAGATGTTTGGCGTTCCTAATATTACTAGTCCTCTCTAAAGGACAATGGAACACTAGTAATGAACATGGTATTGGTCTTTTGAGACCAAATTCTCACAAATTTTCATTTGTTTTCATCTCTATGAATGACTATTTAATCCAATAGATCTACCTGGTAGAAAAATATCTCTTAGTTCAGCTCTTTGTCTGGCATTTTCCTTTCACCATTATTAGAAAAAGATTTGCATTCTCTATCATAGATATGCATACTTATCTTGATTGGATATTCCACTCATCTAATGGTAATGAGAAAAGTAAGTAGTTGACTTTTCTCCATGTCTATAGGATATATGGAATCTCCCATTGAAATAAACTCATATATATCAATGAGTAGATTTTCACTCTCTGGCATTTTTTTAACTGGGGGAATCGACAACTAGAGTTGGGATGGTACTTGTGTGACATGGGGTCCAGGGATCCAATCTTGCTACCATTATACCCCTAGGTGCATCCACAGGGTCCGAGCCATGGCGCACTAAACACGTATCCTTCCATTTACAACTGATTACAACTTCTCATATTTACCACTTGATTTCCCCCCCACGAGCACTCTCCATCATTAAATATATTCATATATCTCTATTATAATGATCTCTTCCTTGGTTTTCACCATTTGGTCAAGAAAAAAATTGGATTCCACACTCAAAATACCATTCACAGCTACCAATAAATTGGAAGGAACATTTCTCTGCTCTCTTAATGAATCCCAAGCACTCTCTCTAACACAATTATCTAGGTTTTCTCATGACAAGAAGAGTATCCCTTTAATGCCATAGCATAGATCATTCCTTAACATAGAAACAAGGAGATTCCTATGATGCCAATACATCTATTTTGTTAAAATCAAACAAATTTCATCACTCT
Source organism: Larix kaempferi (assembly GCA_027924585.1). NCBI lineage: Eukaryota > Viridiplantae > Streptophyta > Pinopsida > Pinales > Pinaceae > Larix > Larix kaempferi. The sequence goes on from BSBM01000198.1 coordinate 4,390,154, forward strand.
TCCTTGCTTCATGCATTGCACCCAAGACATCCACCTTGTTAAATTCAAATAAATGTCCATCCCCTTTCTTGCTTAATCTCATTAACTTTCTTGCTTCATCTCATTCACCCATGCTTAGAGGTTCATTTCCATTCCACATCACCTGATCAAACCACTCAGTTAAAGAGTTCACTTAATCTAGTTCTAGTACTATATTAAAATCTTAGATGGAGAGAAAAGTAAAATAAATAAGAAGAACAAACTCAATACTATAGATTATTTTGAAAATTCTTAATCTAGAAAATCAACATAAAAAATATTATTATTATGTTAATTAATTTGATTACCTTGATCAATCTAACCAAGTCCCACTTTAAATACTTTACAATGTGATATATATAATTTTTAAATAAGTTTTATTACAAACTAGTACCAGTTTCTATAAAAACATGTGTTAAATATTAAATAAATAAATAAATCATCTAACCATTTTATTCTAATAAGAATAAATCATTTATTAATGGTAACCATCATTAATTCATTTTAACTTCAACTCTATTTTTTTATTAAAAGGAGAGGGATCAATTCCCTACTTTCATCATGTTTTGCACTCTAAAAATGGTATGCATCTCAAGGGATTTGATTTCCTTTGAAAAGAAAAAGATTCTCTCTCTCTCCCTCTTTTTCATTTTTATGAAGGTCACTTATTTTCTGTTTAATTTATTAACATTACATCTTTGACACATGGCTAATGCATACAAGTAATGAAGAAAACAACAAAGAAAAGTACTGATGAGATTCAAGCATTGTTACTTTATTTTTTATTTTGTAAATTATTATATTTGTCCAACATATGGATATGGAGGTTACAATCTCTTCAATATTGGCTATAAAATTCAATAGAAATTTATTTAGTAATTATATTTAGGTCACAATTTTTTTATAAGTAAATATCTAGAATTTCTCCTCATTTCAAGGATGGTACCTAATGTAAACCTTAGATTATTTAGGGAACAACCCAACTCAATAATGGATATTATGAGTTCAATCTCACAACAACTCAAAATAGACCTAATTGACACACAAAATTTAAATTCACATAAATTAAATTTATATAAATTAAAAATTAATAATATTTCACAATAATATTCATGAGTGCATTAATACCATCCATGGAATAAATTTAGTTTTATGTTTACTTATATCAATTTATGATGATCTCATTTTGTGCAAGGCCTTAAAGGCCATGACTTATTGCATGACATTTGTTTAAGGTCCTTAGTTTTGGCCTCTCCGTGACAATTGTGTTCCATTGGAATTTGCCACAAAGTGCATATTTATAAAGTTAATGGGGGCATTAAGAGAAACATAAGTGGAAATTATAAAAGACCATGAAAAACCAATTATGTTATGTAGACATCGATATAGGGTTACTTATTATTTATGCCATGCCATTGTTGGATTTGTCGATGTAGCAACACCATCTACCTTTACAAAACTAGGTCTTTCTCTAGGTATTATTGACCATCCAACATCACTACAACAACTAACGGTACAATGTAAGGCATTTAATTCTCTTCGATATTTTCTATTTTATTATTAGTTTACTAAATGAACATATATGAATATTAAAATTTATATATTTATGTACTATTGATCATGTCTATTGGAGAACATGAAGCCATTCTTGTAAACTATAAAGTGTAAAATTACAACCTCACTTGGAAACAATACAAGTTCATGACATTTAACCTATAACATGAAAGTCGAAAAGTAGTACTTTTAGAATGATATATAATGGAATGGAACCAAGAGAACCCAGATAGATTGTAGTGATATGCATGCCTTTATATGTTCTAATGCAGGTGATAAATAGAACCGTAACGCTAGTGAACATTGCCACCTTCTCTTTTTTTTTATTGCTATATACAACAAGCAGAGCTGCTAAGGTAGTAAGTCCCTGCCTTTTTTTATTACTATATACAACAAGCAGAGCTGCTAAAGGCAGCAAGTCCGTGCCGGAAGTTTATTTAATAGTTATAGATTATGCTTATTAGAAGCGGTTTCTATGGCATTTAATTGGTAAATTTTTATTCTGCTTCTTGGATTAGTTTTCTAACATAATAGAGTGGGTAATTAGTCTTTATGTAAGTTATAACCAAGAATCTAATGTAAACGTGCTTAGTATTGTAGGTTTCTTATCTCTAAATTACCGAATCTCAACGAAAACATGTTCGTGTGTCATTGATAATTCGTTAGCGGACATCAAAGAACTCTTGAGGATTAAGGGCTGATAGTTGAAGAGAAGATGGCAAGAGGAAGGACACAGATCTGACGCTTAAGGGCTGGTAGTTGAAGAGAAGATGCCAAGAGAAAGACAAAGTTTGGGCTGTATTATCAACAAATAAAATTCGATTTACTTAGACAAATATTTTGACTACTTCTCATTATATATCGATGTGTAGTTTGTTTGCTACACAGAATGGACTACTCCAGTCAGAAACAGGGAATTGGGCTGATGCAAATGATTCATTCGCAGTCTCTTACCTAATAATTATTCTCTGGTTCTGATCTATGTAAAATATAGTAGTACAATTAGATACCGAAAAAATATTTAACTGAAAAATTCAATACAAATAAAAGTCCAATATTACCAAATTACTATTTAGAAAATAATTTATTACTATTTTGAAAACAATTTTTTTTAACAGAAAGAGGGTATATAGGTTTGTATTAAAAAAGGTTTTACACAGCCATTCATTACAAAAAAGAAGAGCCCTGTAACAAAAGAGGGATTCAAAATGGGAATTGTATGATTTCCCAATTTGGCTTTGGTGTAGTTTATGAGCTGTTGTCTATTGTTTGTTATTACAAAGGAGAGATAGACCCTTACATACTGAAGATTTAACAAAATGCATAAAAACATTCAAACTTTAAAACAGAGGTGTCAACCCAATTGAAAATGAGTTATTCTAACCATAATTCTGTTGTTGCATCCAGGTTTCTTCTACAATTCTCATGTCCATACAATTCTCATGTCCACAGAAGGAGAATCCTGACAATGAGAATCCTAACAATGGCTACATTGTGATATTCTAACCATTTTTAAAACTTCCTCTTTGATAACATCTACAATAACCATCAATTCAAACAAATTTCGTTCCATATCATCAATCCGCAAGTCTTGGCAGGTTAGTTACTGATAAATGTACCTCAAATCTGTGTCGGACTCACTGTGTGCTTTTATCCCTGTGCATACTTCTTCATACACCTTCCACAAATGAACTTTGAAGTCTTCAACGCTCGCTTTTAGGTACGCAAATCCTTCTACAAATCTAGCCATTGTGTTGTTGTCGTCGTCGGCCAGAGGAAGAGATGCACGAGGACGAGCGGTGAGAATAAGGTTGTCCATACCGTTGAAGAGCCAAACGGGCAAGTTCAGAGAGGATTCAGATCGAGAGGGACTCGTCATAATGTCGGAGTTGGGTTCACCAAGAAGAAGGGAGAGTCGTCTTTATTGCTGGAGCGTGACTACTGCCATCGAGAAGACAGTCGGGGAAGGGGCCATGTTAAATCCCACGTGCCCTTTATTCTCTTGTAACTTTCCTTACCATTGCAATATTTGATTGTTCATATGTTGGGGAAGTTAGTTGCTTAATCCTCTTTTGTATTCTATTACTTTCAGAATCTCTTTTCTAAATCCGTGTCGAGTTCAAATAATTTCTATGGACATGGAGTGAAACAAAGATAGCCATTATGCTTTATTATTAGTTTTCTTTCCTAGACCCAAGCATAAGAAATAATTTTGTTTCCTCTTGGATAAAAAATAATCCCTCCGGCATTGTGAGAGACTGTATTTAGTTATTAATATTATTATAAAAAAAAAGTAAAAACAATATTTAATTACTTGCTAGTAGAAACCTATATTTATCTTACACCTACATTTAATCACCTCCTACCTTGTGAGAGACTATATTTAATTATTAATATTATTGTAATAAAAAAGTAAAAACAATATTTAATTGCTTGCTAGTAGAAACCTATGTTTGTATTATACCTACATTCAATATTCTAATACGATCAAATTATACTACCATGATGTAAACTCTATAGACCCTTTGATGCACGAAATCTCACATTGAAATCATACTTTCTACCAACTGCATCAGTTAAAGAACCAGAAACTGCAATCGATACTATCCGATATGGATTATTCAGCTGCTTGTAGAAATCTACAAAATGCATGTCCACAACACTTTCACAACGACTGGGAGCATAAAACAAGAACATGATGCACCTCAGCATTGAAAGCTTCACCAAGACCAACTTGACGTTTAGATGTGTATTTCCAACTATCCCACTAACCGAAACTAGCTTTTGCTCTGTTAGTTCTTTGAAACTAGCTTTTGCTCTGTTGGTTCTTTGAGCTTTTGCTCTTTGACTGTCTCCTCTTAGCGCTTCTTTTGTTACCAACTCGTTTCATGAGATCGAAAGTTGAGTGAAGTCCAACCTTCCATCTCGAAGAGCTTTTGTGTTTATGCTTGATTTCCTCGGTGAAGATACAAATGGTATCGATCGCAAACTAAGTAGAAAATTATTCTTGAATTGCAAGTACAACTTTAGTCTGCCGTTTCATTTTCTCTATCGTCTGAGTTATTTTACTTCTTCAATGGATAACATATAAACAGTAGGCCCATAGAACTACCATCAGTTTCCGTCTGCGGCCTTTGTATTTGTGTTTATAACGTGCCATATCCCGCATGCAAAACTGACATGACATATATCACATGCATTGGGTTCACCTTGAAATCCCTGTAGCATAGAGCTATTTACTACGTTACATACTAACATAATTCAGCTATTTACTACGTTGCATACTAACATAATTCTAATTCTAGTATGAATATGAATATGAATACGAATATTATTCAGAAATCCCTGTAGCATAGAGCTATTTACTAAGTTGCATAATAACATAATTTCAGTATGAATATGAATACGAATACTATTCAATATTCCAGGACCAAAAAGGAATTCAGAATTGTTCCAAATTTAGCTACACAAAAGTTCAATACAACCAGATGTCTAAAGCCCATGGTTACACAAAAGTTCAATACGACCAAATGTCTAATGCCCATGGAGACATATTAAACTATTGCTGAATTGGTGGATTGCAAAAATGCCTCCGGCACTGTGCATGTCATTCATATTAAATACCAACACAGCTGTGACGCATGTTATAATTTTGTTTTGCATGTGGATCATTGCCGAAAGGAAATCGCACCCGGTGTAACCCTGGATGGGGCACAACATTTTAGGATCCATCTTGCCCATGTCTTGAACACGAACTACAATTTCCATGCTTGCCGACTGGTGAACTGCTAACACTTGATCGAAAATCTAGTTATAAACCATACATCATATAGTATGTCAAATCTACTGGTAAGGATTCTTTAAAATTGATAGGACGTAGTTATACATTTTTTTCAATTTGAAACATGAAAATGGATATGTATTTTTATTCTTTGATTTGCAAAAATTAAATAGTGAGCACAGCCTTTCACTGCACTTCCATGTCCGACGACTATTCAAATCTATTATCAATAATAAAAATTCAAATCTTTCACAGCCACCACATTTGTTCTTTCCAATGCATTTATGAAACATTAATGTGTGGTCACTGCATGGTTATTATATTTAATAAATAATATTCCAAACTGTAAATTTACGGGTATTTATATGTCTTCCTTCTGTCTTTTTTCTTCTTCACTTTGCTGCAAAATATGTTCTGTATTTTCAAAATGCTGATTTCTTGCATTTGCTTTTTAAGCTTTGTCTTGCCCATCAATATAATCCATCTGCATTTTAAGTTTGTTGGATATTACCAAGAAACAAATGCTTTGCAGCAAATTCCCTGTTAAAAGGATAGCCAAGCCGATGGAAAAACATAAAGATAAAGATAAGTATGAAGATAAAGATTTAGAAAAAAGTTAACTCTTAAATCACAAACAAATAGTTGGTTCTTGCTTCCAACAGATCAATTTCTAGCCTGATTAAAACCACAAACAAAGACAAAAAGTAACTTCAGTAAGAAGAAAAAAACAAATCTATAAATCATATATGAAAAAATTTGTCAAATTTCCATTATAATATGAATACTAAGATTTCCATATTTATCACTTGCAGCAAAACTTTTTCAAACAGAATAAGAATTCCACGGGAACAGAATGACATGTCCATATATTATCCTCACTAAACATAAATTTATTTAAAATCAATATCTATCCAAAAGTTGGGCATTTGAGAACCATGCCTACAATGTTCTACTTAATGAAATTGAGGTAGCTACCAAAATAAATTTCCTAAAAAATCCATGTCATTGTCAATGCTTTTAGGCTTGTACGGTGTACACTAAAACATTGATATCTCCACAAATGCATATATTAATCTTAACACTTTTACTAAGAATTAGTAAAGTAAAACCAGCAACATTTATAGAATTACCAATTTATTAAATTTCCAAGCAAACCTTTCATTGTATAAAATGGAAAACAATACAAAATACCGTATAATTTCAAACTTTCCCGAAAAACCTTCATTTGTTAGAATGAAGCAAACCATGGATGACCATATAATTTTAATAATATAGACATATACAATTAAGTATCACAAGATTAGAAAAAAATATCAAAAGATTGAATTTCAGTAATTTCATAAAACCTATAGGTTTTTCCAGACCATAATCAGACTCTAACTCTTCTCTCAGAATACGTAGCGGCAAACCATCATGCTATTATCTAACGCAGTGCAAAATACACAGAGATTTAGTTATTGGATACCAGTGAAATGCACACAAGAGTAACAACATTCACCAAATGGTTTCTCGTGTTGTTGTAACAGCTCTAAAATCATGAGGCAGATAGAGTCTCTGAGTTAATGTGTTGATACTCTGTTTCAGTTTTTTGCTTCACGTTGTTCATTGACTAAATCTGCTTTTGTCATGCATCCTTCACAACTTCTCCTTTTTTTGTGTTGAACCGAGCCTTCTCATCGCTTCCATCATTATTTTAAACTCTATGGTATTCCCTTGAATCATGTCGCTTCCTCTGCCAAGATTGAACAGTTTCCACAACCGTTCACCTTCCTCAACTACTATTCGCCATTTTTATTTTTTGTTTGGTATAACGATTCGTCTTTTGGGTGCGATTACTCCACCCAACACGTGGCTGTAACAATTAACAATATTTTTATTTTTTGTTTGGTATAACGATTCGTCTTTTGGGTGCGATTACTCCACCCAACACGTGGCTGTAACAATTAACATTCATAGTGATAGCGTGGAAATGTGAAACACTTATGTGCTGACGTTGAGGCATGAAGGAGTTACAACACTTGTCAATACCATATGTACATGAGTTCGGCATGAGTGACAACATGCTTAATGGAACTATGTGTAACAGCATGGTAGAAATAAACACAAGGATAGTGAATTAATGAACAAATGGACCAATAAAGAAACACGGTCCTTATTAAATTCATTATTTACTGTGCGGAATGGAAATATTGTTGGGTGATGTGGATTGCCCGAACCCAAGGATGCTCCTGCATCAGACACCTTGGTAAGAAAAACATGATCCCCAACTCATGTGCAGACTATTGCTGAAGGTGAAGAGTTCTGCAAGCGTACTAACTAATCTTCAGTCACCCATGATGCATCCTCTATCCCTCGATTCTTCTGCTTGATTACATACTCCTTATACTCTTTCCAACGAGTCTTCTTGCCAATTCTTGTAGAAAGAATTTCTTCCATTTGTTCAGCTGATTTGATTGGTAATTATTGCTCCCATTCACTGAGAGTACCTTCATCTGCACTTTTTTTCTCCTCATAGAAATCATAAAGGTCAGCCACATTAAATGTAGGTGATATGTCAAACTTTTCCAGAAGCTCTAAGCAATAAGCGTTATCAGAAATTTTCTTTAAAATTCAGCATGGACTGATCTTCTTGTACTTCGGTTTGTTATATGTACCTCTCGGAAACCGATCCTTTCTCGAGTGAGTCATGACCATCTCACTCTCTTGGAATACCTTCTTTATCCTACGTTGATATTCCCTTTGCTTTTAAATGTCATTGTTGATTTGCAATTTATTCTTCACTTGCTGCTGCAACTCATGGGTATTGTCCGCAAAATCATTTGCATCAACACTCTTTTGGTTGTCCAAATCCGACAATGCAACCAAATACACCACACCTTTTGGCGATCTCCCATAAACAATTTGAAATGGACTCTTTCATGTATATCTATTCACTGAATCGTTATATGAAAAATCAGCTTGGGCCAATTCCAAATCCCATTGACTAAGATTCTTTCCACTCAAACTCCTCAACCAATTCCCTAGACCCATGTTTACTACTTTTGTCTGTCCGTCCGTCTGAGGATGATATGTCAAACTGTAGAATAGATTTGAGCCTAATTTCTTCTGGAGTGTCCTCCAAAAATTCCCAAGAAATCTTGTCTCACGATATGAAGTAATGATTCGTGGTAATCCATGCAATCTTACCACCTCTTTGAAGAATAACGAAGCTACCTCACTAGCATCACTAGTTTGTTTGCATGCTATGAAGTGTTCCAATATCGAAAATCTATCCACAACTACCATTGTCTTCCCATAGGTATTCCTAATACAAAATCCATACTTATGTCTTCCCATGGTCATTCAAGTACTCGCAATGGAGTATAGAGTCCTATGTTTTGACTTTTACTTTTTGGTAGTTGACAAATCCTACAACCTTCAACAAGCTTTCGAACATATTTGTTAATGTTGGGCCAAAAGTACCTCTTCTTTACCAATGTTGCAGTCTTATCAAATCCAAAATGTCCTCCTAAATGACCACTACGCAATTATTTAATGAGGTTCATTTGTATGGAACTTCTCAGAATACACAACTATTGGTTTTTAAATAACAATTATTCTTGTATATAGTAATCCAAATATGGTGTGTGATCTAAACTCCAAGGTTCTTTACATGCATTCCAAACTTCTGAGAAATATGCATATCCTTCATACAATGCTTTCATACAATTTAAACTTACCACTTCTACCGACATGGTATTGAGTGACGTTGTCCTTCGACTCAACACATCAACAACCTTATTAGATATTCCCGACCTCTGTTTCAGCACAAAAGAACAACTTTGCAAGAATTCAACCCACTTAGTATGATTTTGATTCAAGTTACCTTGGTTGTTAATGTACGGCAAAGCCTTGTGATCCTTGAATAAGACAAACTCTTTCGGTAGTAAATAATGTCACCATTTCTTCAAGGCTTGCACTATAGCATAAAAATCTTGATCATAAACAAAGTATTTCTTCTTGGCCTCATTTAACTTCTCACTAAAAAATGCAATGGGTCTGCCTCCTTGACTCAAAACTGCTCCACTTGCATCACAATCAACCTGAAACACTTTGCTAAAGTCTTGAAATTCCAACACTGGTTGTGTTATTACTCTCCTCTTTTCATACCCACCACATTTGTTCTTTCCATTGCATCCATGAAACATTAATGTGTGGTCACTGCATGGTTATTATATTTAATAAATAATTTTTCAAACTATAAATTTATGAATAGTTATTTGACTAAAATCATCTTGGTGGATATTAACAAGAAAAAGAAACATATGCGTTGCAGCAAATTCCCTTCTAAAGGGATAGCATGCCCATGGGAAAACATAAAGATAAAGATAAGTTTGCTAGTGAAGATAAAGATTTAGAAAAAAATTAACCCTTAAACCACAAACAAAGATTTACCTCTTGCTTCCAACAGATCAGTTTCTAGCCTGATTAAAACACAAACAAAGGTAAAAAGTAGCTTCAGTGGAAAGAAAGAAACAAATCTATAAAGCATATATGAAAATCTTTGTCAAATTTCCATCGTAATATGAATACTAGGATTTCCATATTTATCACTTGCAACAAAACTTTTCCAAGCATAATAAGAATTCGACACGTGAACATAATGACATGTCCATATATTATCCTCACTAGATATCAATTTATTTAAAATCAATATCTAATCCAAAAGATGGGCATTTGAGAACCATGCCTGCAATGTTCTACTTAATGAAATTGAGGTAGCTACCAAGATAAATTTCCTAAGAAATCCATGTCATTGTCAATGCTTTTTGGCTTGTACGGTGTACACTAAAACATTGATATCTCCACAAATGCATACATTAATCTTAACACTTTTACTAAGAATTAGTAAAATAAAACCAGTGACATTTATAGAACTACCAATTCATCAAATTCCCAAGCAAATATTTCATTGTATAATTTCAAAATACCATATAATTTCAAACTTTTCAGAAAAACTTTCATTTGTTAGAATGAAGCAAACCATGGATGACCATATAATTTCAATAATATAGGCATATGCAATTAAGTATCACAATATTAGAAAAAAATATCAAAAGATTGAATCTCAGTAATTTCATAAAACCTATAGGGTTTTTCCAAACCATAATCAGCCTCTAACTCTTCTCTCAGAATACATAGTGGAAAACCATCGTGCTATTATCTAACGCAGTGCAAAATACACAGAGATTTAATTGTTGGATACCGGTGAAATGCACACAAGATTTTATTGATTCAAGATGAAATCACAAAGTTACATTATATAAAAGACTGACAGGAGTGTTTGACGGACAATCCACTCAAGCAGACGCGAGCCGGATCTCCCTAGCTCAATGTGAGTCTAGAACAAATAGTATAGACTATAAACCACTTTCCTAGATCTAATTAAGGATCGAGTCACTAGATATCTTACCTTAAACTTGTAGTCCTTTCTCCTGGATGTTGCTCCACGCCTTGCAGTCGTCAGATCTCAGCTGCAAGACCTATCAAGATACACAAAACAATGCAAACAAGTAAAGAGCATCTATACAATAATAGATCTAAGTAAACAGTTAAGCAAGTAAACTACGCAATACTATCAACACAACAATATTGGTGGAAAGCGTTTATATTACTGTAAATAGGGAAAGTGCATAAAAGAATGATTACAATCAAGGCTTAATGTAGCAATCCTTCTCCATCCAAGCCAAATGCCATATCCTCCCAAGGAAGTGTGAGTCTCTCAATGGATGAGTTAGAGATCTCTTAATGATGATTTCACCAACATGTAGATACTATAGACTTCCTCCCTTTGGAGAGGGTTAGAGCTTCACTTATATAGGACTAAGTGGATAGGGTATGGATGGGGTAGGTTGAGATATGTTAGGAAAGAAATAGGGGATCCTTCCAAGAGGTTAGGAACCGAGTGCCAGCTCTCCCAAGAGGTCAGGGATAAGGATCCAAGTTAGCAGGCTTCGAGAATGGGCTCGAAGAAGCTATTTTTTCCTATTAACTGACATCGTCGCACCCTACAAGAGAGAAAGATGTGATGTTGTAGGTTGCATGAGTGCAGCCTGCGATGAGCTCTCAAAACCCAACATGAATGCAGTGGTATCTCTTCCAGGTTAATGACTTAGCCAATGAAACTTCAGGTATGTATACACTGAATCTCATGATGGTAGGATTTTAGGTGTAACAAAATGCCCCCCAAAGCATGAAGCTGTTTGAAATTTGGACAAGTGAAATGCTTTGACAAAATTAATGGAAATGGATTGTCGGATGAAGGAAACTGCTGCAGTACAACTGACTATGAGTACACAGTCTCATATGACGTACAACATGGCTGCCGACCAATACAATGCAGATCCATGGTAGTAATGACCGACTGAACACAATCATGGCTACTAAACACAAGTGTAGATCGATGATGAGATGATAACACATCCATGACCAATACAAATGTGGATCCATGTGACATGACTCAATACAATCTCCATCACAACCTGGGTAAAATATGACTCCCCAGGGTCTTCAAGCTGAACCCATGATGATACGAGTCTATCAATGTGATTACAAATGTCTCAACGTCGAACATCGTAGAAACCACTTGATTACTAGTCATTGATGTATACCGTTAACAAGTGCGAGGGAAATCACCATTAATGTCAATGATCCCCAAGGTATCACAGTTCATATCATCAAGCGTGAATAAATGAGTTGTAGTCGAATGCGAGATGAAATCTTTCAATCAAGAGTTAATGATGTAAACTCATGTCGAAAGCGAGGTAACCTTCCATTGAGGCATGCAGGGCCAAGGTACTTGGTTGGTTTCTAGATTCGATCCTCAGATAATGTCTGGAAATTGACAAGGATGAATCCGTCGAAGGAGGGCTATGATGAATCCCCCATCATTGACACGAAACACGAAAATGGATGTGTAAAGCAGATCGGATGGTATAGTGACATGCAAGACTGCCTCAAAGTAGACCGACATGATCGAAGGTATACTGACTACAGATGACAAGCAATGAACATCTCTTGAACATGGGCATGGCATGACTTGGCAGTATTGACATGACGAGAAGGACACCAACCCTTGATGCAACTGATGGTGGAATCATTCTTTGGAGGACCCAAAGGAGTGACAAGACTCATGGAATTGACAGGACTTGAAGACAAACAGATTACCCAAGTACTGGATGCAAATGCAAACTAGTGCCATGTTCAATAGTGACTATGTACTACCACCGATAAGGGTGTAACACAAAAGCTTTCCTTTTTCCCCATCATGACTGATGAGTGCCTCACTTGTTTTTTAACAAGCTTAATGAGGGTAACCAGATGCTTAGTACAGCGCATCTCATAGATGAGTCCAATCCCAAATGCTTTACGAACCTAGGAAAGGAGGGTTCGTCCCATGGTGGGCCTTTCAATGTAAAATTTTAATGAGTCCATAGAAGGTAAACTTGGTGTCATTTCATGTTTAGAGAGTCTGAAAATAACTAAAGAAGACTCCAAAGGTACTTTTCGTAAGGTTAGCCTCTTCGCCTGAAAAGGGGTAAAACAACGCGAGAGAGGACTCTTCCAGTCATGTTTGGATGGAGTATTCATTTTTTGTAAATAGTGCCCCCTGGTCTGAAAAAGGGGTAAACTATCACCAGGAAGACGATCATTCAAATTCTTTTACAAGCGTGAACGAATCAATTTCGCTTGGCCATCTTTTCCTATTTTAGGAGTCTGAAAAGAGCTTAAAAAGGACTCCATGAACAACTTTGTCATGATTGATAACCAAGTACGACAAAGGAAAAATTAAACTCGTCACAGTTCCTTTTCCGTAAATAGTCTAGCGAGGCCGGATAAAGTGATAAGCCTATACTCGTTAGACACACCTTTTTACTCAATTTTTAAACGAGCACGATAATGGTATCAAAAGCACTCGGAATATTTTTCATATTTGAACCAGAGCATGAAAAAGTAAAAACTAAGCTCAGACCACTTTTCATGTTTTTAACCAGAGCACGAAAAAAGTGAAAAGTAAGCTCAAACCACTTTTCATGTTTTAACCAGAGCACGAAAAAAGTGAAAAGTAAGCTCAAATACTATCTTACTGTTTTTAATGAGCTCAAAAATAAGCTGGAAGAATGCTCATGATGTATGCTTCATTTTTTAGCAAGCTTGTAACAGAAAATGAACTATGCTCAAGATAATGCCCATTTGCAGGTTTCTTCCCAACATAATGGCTAGAGGTCGGAAAGTTTTCCCCCAGCACAAGAAACTAACGGCTTACTTCTAGTATGATTGCTAGAGGTACTATTTCATTTTTTAGCAAGCTCGAAAACCAAAAAAGGAAAGTATGCTCGAAAATGTTCCCATTGGTGGACTCTTCCTTAACAAGGTATCCAGAGGTTGGTACATGTCCCCAGTATGGTCACCAGATTTGTTTGACGGACAATCCACTCGAGCGGACGTGAGCCAGATCTCCGTAGCTCAATGTGAGTCTAGAACAAATAGTACAGACTATAAACCACTTTCCAAGATCTAATTAAGGATCGAGTCACTAGATGTCTTACCTTAAACTTATAGTCCTTTCTCCTGGATGTTGCTCCACGCCTTGCGGTCATCAGATCTCAGCTGCAAGACCTATCAAGATACATAGAACAATGCAAACAAGTAAAGAGCATCTATACAATAATAGATCGAAGTAAACAGTTAAGAAGGTAAACTACGCAATACTATCAACACAACAATATTGGTGGAAAGCATTTATATTACTGTAAATAGGGAAAGTACATAGAAAAATGATTACAACTGAGGCTTAACGTAGCAATCCTTCTCCATCCAAGCCAAATTCCATATCCTCCCAAGGAAATATGAGTATCTCAATGGATGAGTTAGAGATCTCTCAATGATGATTTCACCAGCATGTAGATACTATAGACTTCCTCCCTTTGGAGAGGGGTAGAGCTTCACTTATATAGGACTAAGTGGATAGGGTATGGATAGGGTAGGTTGACATATCGTAGGAGAGAGATATGGGATCCTTCCAAGAGGTTAGGAACTGAGTGCTAGCTCTCCCAAGAGGTCACGGATAAGGATCCAAGTCAACAGGCTTTGAGAATGGGCTCGAAGAAGCTATTTTTGCCTATTAACTGACATCGTCGCACCCTACAAGAGAGAAAGATGCGACCTCGTAGGTTGCATGAGTGCAGCCTGCGATGACCTCTCAAAGCCCAGCATGAATGTAGTGGTTTCTCTTCTAGGTTAATGAATTAGCCAATGAAACTTCAGGGATGTATACACTGAATCTCATGATGGTAGGATTTTAGGTGTAACAAGGAGTAACAACATTCACCAAATGGTTTCTCGTTTTGTTGTAACAGCTCTGAAATCATGAGGCGGATAGAGTCTCTGAGTTAATGTGTTGATACTCTATTTCAGTCTTTTGCTTCACGTTGTTCATTGACTAAATCTGCTTCTGTCATGCATCCTTCACAACTTCTTTTTTTGTGTTGAACCGAGCCTTCTCATCTCTTCCATCATTATTTTAAACTCTATGGTATTCCCTTGAATCGATGTCGCTTCCTCTCCTAAGATTGAACAGTTTCCACAACCGTTCACCTTCCTCAATGACTATTCGCCATTTTTATTTTTGTTTGGTATAACAATTCATCTTCTGGGTGCGATTACTCCACCCAACACGTTGTTGTAACAATTAACATTCATAGTGACAATGTGGAAATGTGAAATGCTTATGTGGTGACGTTGAGGCATGAAGGAGTTATAGCACTTGTCAATACCATATGGCATGAGTGACAACATGCTTATAATGGAATTATGTGTAATAGCATGGCAGAAATAAACACAAGGATAGTGAATTAATGAACAAATGGACCAATAAAGAAACACAGTCCTTATTAAATTCATTATTTACTGTGCGGAATGGAAATATTTTTAGGTGATGTGGATTTCCCGAACCCAAGGATGCTCCTGCATCAGACACCCTGGTAAGAAAAACATGAGCCCCAACTCATGTGCAAACTATTGCTGAAGGTGAAGAGTTTTGCAAGCGTACTAACTGATCTTTAGTTACCCATGATGCATCCTCTATCCCTCGATTATTTCGCTAGATTAAATACTCCTTATACTCTTTCTAGCGAGTCTTCTTGCCAATTCTTGTAGCAAGAATTTCTTCCATATGTTCAGCTGATTTGATCAGTAATTGTTGCTCCCATTCACTGAGAGTACCTTCATCTGCACTTTTTTCCCACTCGTAGAAATCATAAAGGTCAACCACATTAAATGTAGGTGATATGTCAAACTTTTTCGGAATCTCTAAGCAATAAGCATTATCATAAATTTTCTTTAAAATTCAGCATGGACCGTCTTCTTGTACTTCAGTTTGTTATATGTACCTCTCGGAAACCAATCCTTTGTCGAGTGAGTCATGACCATCTCACCCTCTTGGAATACCTTCTTTATCCTACGTTGATATTCCCTTTGCTTTTAAATTTCATTGTTGATTTGCAATTTATTCTTCACTTGCTCTTGCAACTCATAAATATTATCCGCAAAATCACTTGCATCAACACTCTTTTGGTTGTCCAAATCCGACAATGAAACCAAATATACCACACCTTTTGGCGATCTCCTACAACCGTCAACAAAATTTCGAACATATTTGTTAATGTTGGGCCAAAATTACCTCTCCTTTACCAATGTTGCAGTCTTATCAAATCCAAAATGTCCTCCTAAACCACCACTATGCAATGATTTAATGAGGTTCATTTGTATGGAACTTCTTAGAATACACAACTATTGGTTTTTAAATAAAAATTGTTCTTGTATATAGTAATCCAAATATGGTGTGCGATCTAAACTCCAAGTTTATTTACATGCATTCCAAACTTCTCAAAAATATGCATATCCTTCATACAATGCTTTCATACAATTTAAACTTAACACTTCTACCGACATGGTATTGAGTAATGATGTCCTTCGACTCAACACATCAGCGACCTTATTAGATCTTCCCAACCATTGTTTCAGCACAAAAGAATAACTTTTCAAGAATTCAACCCACTTAGTATGCTTTTGATTCAACTTACCTTGGTTTTTAATGTACGACAGAGCCTTGTGATCCTTGAATAAGACAAACTCTTTCGGTAGTAGATAATGTCACAATTTCTTCAAGGCTTGCACTATAGCATAAAAATCTTGATCATAAACAGAGTATTTCTTCTTGGCCTCATTCAACTTCTCACTGAAAAATGCAATGGGTCTGCCTTCTTGACTCAAAACTACTCCAATGGCTGCTCCACTTGCATCACAATCAACCTGAAACACTTTGCTAAAGTATTGAAATTCCAACACTTGTTGTATTATTACTCTCCTCTTTAATTCCTTAAATGAATTTGCTGCTACGTCAATCCACTGGAACACGCCCTTCTTCATACATTATGTGAGAGGCACACATATTTGACTGAAATTCCGAATGAATTTCTAGTAGAATCCTACCAATCCATGGAAACTCCTCACAATAAATGTGCATCTAGGTGTTGGCCATTCAAGAATAGCCTCACTTTTTCGGAGTCCATTTTCAGGCCTTCTTTTGAAATTACAAAACCAAGATACACCAAATATCGTTGCATAAATGTACATTTCTTGAGGTTTATGAGTAACTTCTCCTCTTTCAAACATTGCAACGCTACTCTCACATGATCAACATGTTATTCTTTACTTCTGCTAAATATTAGTATATCATCCAAATATACAACCACGAGTTTACCCAAAATGGCTTCAAGACTTCGTTCAGTAATCTCATGAACGTGCTAGGTGCATTAATTAGTTTGAACAACATCACCAACCATTCAAACAGTCCACCCCTCGTCTTGAATGTAGTACTCCATTCGTCACCTTCTCTGATCTGAATTTGATGATAGCCACTTTTCAAATAAATCTTGGTAAAATACTCTACACCACTCACGAAATCCATAAGGACATCCATTCTTGGTAATGGAAATATTTGATGGTGATATCGTTTATGGCACGTGAATCAGTACACATTCTCCACTCCCCTATTTTCTTAGGCATCAATACTATTGGTTATGCGCTAGGGATTAAGCTCTCACAAATTAACCCTTGGTCAAGCAATTCTTGCAATTGTCGATTCACTTCTTCACTCTCTACTGGAGTCATTCGATGAGGCGCCTTAATGTTTGGTAAGTTCGATCCCGGAATCAAATCAATTTGGTTCCATATGCTACGCAACGGAGGTAAACCTGATGGTAATTACTCTGCAACAATTTCCTTGAATTCTTCCAACATGTGTTGGATCTCTGTTGGTACATAAACTTGTGTTTCAACCTTCTGGACCTTTTGTGGCATTAACACCAAACAACATCCACTTTGTTTCTGCTCCTTCAGGAATTCTTTGGAAGACACAACATAATGTCGTTGTTACAACTATGCACATCCTTGCTACAACTATTGTTGTTAGTCCCATCATCCTCACGTAGTGGGATCAACTTATAATGTTGTCCATTTTGCACAAATTCATAAGAATTTTCCCTTCCATTATGGAAAACTTTCAGGTAAAACATCCAAGGCCTTCCAATCAAAATGTGGCACGCATGCATCTCTACCACATCGCATAGAACTTGCTCTTTGAAATCCTCAATCTGAAAAATTAATAAACATTGTTCAGTCACCGTCACCTGCTGGCCTTTCTACAACCATGAAACTCTATAAGGGTTATGATGTGGTTCACATTTCAAGTTTAATTTCCTCTTGAATTTAGTGGGCACCAATTTTTCAGTGTTTCCTTCATCGATGACTAAGATACAACATTTTCCTTGGACTTTACATTTTTTCTTAAACACTATTTTCCTCTATTCAAGTTCCTCTATTAAATTTTGCTCCAATCTTAACAATATTTTCCGGAACATCATATTTTCACCTTGTTCTTTTTGAAGTACTGTGACATTGTCTCCCATTACCAATGCTTCATCAACCACTATCATATGTGTTTTAGCATCATCTTTTTTACTAGAACTTTGTTTCTCTAGGAATTCTAATGCTTTGTGACCTTCCACTCTACATTTATAACAGGTAATTACATACTTGTCCCTTCCTCTTCTGAAACCTCTACCTCTACTGACTCCATTTCCTCTGGTACTTGGGTCACTTGTAGTTTCATATTCCTTCTTGTTTTCTTTAACAGTGCTTGCTCTTCCTCTACCTCGTGGATCTTTTCCTCTTAAATTTTCCTGGGTCTTTCTTTCAACCTTCTATTGCACCTTCAAGGAAACTTGGTAAGCCTCAGCCACAATATGAAAATAGTGTGTACTCATCTCATCCTAAATTGTATACCTTAATCCATTCACGTATCTAGCCACACGTTGATACTTAGGCTCCTTAATGCCTGATCTGAGTGACAACCTAAAGAATTCTTCGGTATACTCACGCATAGAAACATCCTTCTGTCTCAGATTTTGAACTTGTCTACACAAATTTTGATGATAGTCTACAAGAAAAAAATTCTCTTTAATTTTACTCACCATTTTCTTCCAAGTCTTGATCTTCTCCATCTTATGATCAACTCTATGTTTTTGCAACATGTCCCACCAAAGGGATGCATGTCCTTTCAAATTTTTGATGGAAAAGTGAACTCCATTTGGGTCACGAACATCCTCATATTCGAAGTATTTCTTTAGCTCTCCTATCCAATCAATAAGAGCTTCAGATTTCAAACTTCCATCGTAGCACAAAAACTCAACTTTCGCACCAACTCTGTTACTCAAATAAAATATCAAACGTGCAATTGGGTCTATATATTCATTATGATGTTCAACCTCAATCTTGGCTTCATATTCATAATCTTTCTTAGCATTCCCATCTCCTATGTGTTCTAACTCCTCTATTCTTCTCTATAACTCTTCAAATTCTTCAATTTATGCACCTCCATGTACTGCCCCTCTCCTTCTTGGAGGCATTCCCACAAGTCTCCTGGTAGTTCTAACTCTAACTACCATCCACAATCTCAATCCATACGCTAATACTCCAATTGTCTTCACCACTCGAATGTTGATACACCACCAAACTCAAGGTATTCTCCAACCCACTTTCGGGAACAGTCACGCAATCATTCCAAGAGAAAATTGGCTCTGATACCACCTGACACAGATGCTAGGTGCTGCAACAAACAATCTGTTATAGACTCTAACTCTACTCTCAAAATACATAGCGGAAAACCATCATGCTATTATCTAATACAATGAAAAATACACAGAGATTTAACTGATGGATACCAGTGAAACACACATAGGATTTTATTGATTCAAGATGAAATCATAGAGTTACATTATAGAAAATACTGATAGGAGTAACACCATTCGAGTAAGAACATTCACCAAATGGTTTCTCGTGCTGTTGTAACAACTTTGAAATCGTGAGGCAGATAGAGTCTTTGAGTTAATGTTATGATACTTGGTTTCATCCTTTTGCTTCACTATGTTCATTGACTGAATCTGCTTCTCTCACACGTCCTTCACAACTTCTTCTTTTTTGTATTGAACCCCCTTCTCATCACTTCCTTCATTCTTTTAAACTCTACGGTCTTCCCTTGAATCGATGTCGCTTCCTTTTCCAATATTGAACAGGCTCCACAACCATTCACCTTCCTCAACGATTGTTTGCCCCCTTTATTTCTTGTTTGGTATAACGATTCGTCTTATGGGTGCGGTTACTCCACCCAACACATGTCTGTAACAATTAACATTCATAGTGACAGTGTGGAAATGTTAAACGCTTTTGTGGCAGTTGAGGCATGAAGGAGTTAGAGCAATTTTCAATACCATATGTACAAGAGTTCGGCATGAATGACAACATGCTTATAATGGAACTATGTGTAACAACATGACAAAAATAAACACAAAAATAATGAATTAATGAACAAATGAACCAATAAAAAAACATGGTCCTTATTCAATTCATTATTTATTATGCGAAATAGAAATATTTTTGAGTGATGCAGATTGCCTGAACCCTAGGATGCCCTAGGATGCTCCTGCATCAAACACCATCTAAATGATCTACTACATAGAACTCCATATTATCAGTGGAAATATTCTACAAAATTATACACTACGAAAACAAAAAGCTTCAAAGTTATTGAGAGCCCATCTATGTTATAAAAAACAATAGACCCTCCTAAAAATAAGGATAGCTAATCCCATCCACCTGGTCAAAGCAACGTGAAAAGTGAAACCCATTCCCATCGTTTCTAATAATTAGGTTCAGTGACCATCTTCTGAAAGACTCTACTCCAACATTAAAGTTTCTAGCAACCACCGACTTGGGAAGAGAGGAAAGAGAAGTCAATCTTCCACATGCTACTTGTTGACAAATCCACTACATTTCCATAATTCAATTCGCGAATCCATATAAATGGACCATCTTTTGAATATCTACTTATACAATAACCATTTAATAATGTTTATTTGTACATTTAAACATTGTATTATTATTGATTTTTATAATTCCAATTTATAAAATATTTATTAATTTCTTATTTTTAAAAAAAATACATTTTATAAATCTATTTATTATAAAATTATCACTTTATAAATATATAGAAAATTGAAGAACAATGTTTAATTCTAATAATTTTTTATGATAAACATCAAGTTTCATTTTTAAATGAAAATTAATACCTTAAATTATTAGAATCACTAAAAAAAATCATATATTTAAAAAAAAAAACCATAAATAAATATAAATTCCAATGGTGAAGTGAGGTGCCATGCATATTATGATTTTTTTAAAGGAAAAACCTTGAATAATCATAATCTAATATAATTTATGTACATGTTTTTATTATATGTATGTTTTAGGGGTTATAGACCCGTGGAGATTTTAGTTGGTCCCAATGAAAATCACGAAATATCATTCCAATAGGGATTAGGAAAATTGACAAATAATTAGGTTGAGGCGCTTGCTCTATTTCAATAGATGAGTTTCATTGACATGACAAAGATGATACATTTTCTATGTTTTGGTGACTCAGATATTGTTATAAGTCTAATGAATAATCCTTCTCCTCTTCATAGAGGGAAGCTTATGAGGATCCTAAATCGAATCCAAAGGATTTGAAAATGTAGCATTTTTTCATGTCTTAAGGCACTTCAACTCCATAGTTGATTTGTTGGCTAACAAAGGAACATGGCTAACAGAAGGGGATTTGAATGTTGATGGAGAAGTAGTTTTATACCTCATCTCACAATCCATGGTATTCCACATGAGATGAATGCCTCCTGTGTACCCATGATAGCAATGATTGGTCATTTAATTGGCGTAAACTCTATTAATTACCTAGGTACTCTTGCACACTTAAGATCATTGCATGCAAAAGGGTATTCAATTTGGCATGCCTATGAATTTAATTTCTTGGAATTTGATGGAGGGACTCATATGCATTTGTTCTAGTTTGGGAAAGGCGAGAAATTTAGTTCCATTTTTGGCAAGTTTTGGTCACGCTCCCCTGTTCAAATCTATTGGCTTGAATCTTCCTTAGAGTACCTTATGGTGTTCTATCTTGTATGTTTCCTAGATATCTTAAGGTGAATTCTGTCAATGGTGTATTATTTTGAAGATTGGGTGGCTCCTTCTTGAATATTCTATCATCTCTTCTTACACCAAAGGAGTTGTGTCTACAAGCCTCTCTTTTTGAGCTCAATGGTTTTGTTGGTGTTATATGCAACTTCAATACTTTGGGCTTCTTCATTTTTGTCTTGGGTTTTGTTTATTTTTAGGAATTGCAGGGTCGTAGATCCTCTTTTTCCCTCAATATATTGTAAACCTTAGGCCTGATTCCTCTCTCAATTCCCTATGTTATTTAAATTCTCTTTGGAGGAAAAATAAAATGGAATGCAAACTTACCCTTTTTGGAAGGTGTAAGTGTGATGTGATATGTTAGAATTTTGCATGATATTAGTAGTTGTGAATTTGAATATGTTATATACAAAATGATCATATAATCTTATACTTTTGTATTTTTATGCTCATGCCATTTCACCAATTTATAAATATGTGTGTGTGTGTGTGTGTGTGTATGTACGTATGTATATATATATATATATATATATATATATATATATATAGAGAGAGAGAGAGAGAGAGAGAGAGAGAGAGAGAGAGAGTAATAATGTCATTGCACCGAGTATATATATATATATATATATATATATATATATAGAGAGAGAGAGAGAGAGAGAGAGAGTATTAATGTAATTGCACCGAGTGAAACAAGGTGCTCTACAGCCCAGTATGGGGGAGATGTTGTAACGTGTGTGATGTAACGTTTGTTACTAACAAAATAATTAAAAAATTCATGTCGGCTCATAAAATAAAAAATTAAATTATGGAAAGTATTTAAAAAAAATCCATGTTGGTTCATAAAATAAAAGATTATGAAAAGTAATTAAAAAACAAATGTTCGTTTATAAAATAAAAACTTAAAACTTATACCCGGATCTATCAATCAAGAGATCAAATTTCTTGGGTTTAAATTTTAAAAAAAAGAACTTCAAGAAATTGGATCCCTCTCGGTGCTTGATAGATACGGATTTAAGGTGGATTTATGCTAGTTAAGGAACAATAAGGATAAGATTAATGTCATTTTCTCCTAATAGATGTAGCCGTGGACAATGGTGAATCACTAGTTTAAAAAATATATATTAACATCATTGTTATATTTTTTTAGAAAAAGAATCCATAAAATTGTAATACTTTTTTGAAAAGGGAATGTAGCCCTTGAAAGGGTGAATCACTAATTTAAAAAAAAATTAACATCATTGTAATATTTTTTTAGAAAAAAAATCCATAAAATTTTAATACTTTTTTTAAAAGGGAATCGATAAGTTTGGTGTCATTATAATTAAAATCTCCTGGAAGAAGAGATTTGAAAGTAACCTCTCAAGGTAGGAATCTCCTTTTGTGGGAATAGTCATGGAAAAGTAGGTTAAAGAGGTTAACATTCTAGAGTTTTAAATTTAAAGATTTGAGGATTCTTAGGCAAAAAACTGAAAGATGAAGGCAACATATAGTGAGATTCAAACCTCAAATCTGGAACTTGGAAGGATTCTTTGTAGTAAATTCAGTTAAGCAATAGTTAAACCGACCAATATCATGGAATATTTTCAAGGATAGATGGTGATGGTGAACTGTGATTTCCTATAAAATATTATTAAAATCATCCACTCTTCTTCCATGATTCCAGCACAAGGCTTTAGGGTTTAACAATTATGCCCAACGATCTCAAATGACGTTCATCGGAATACTCAATACGTTGGCTTGTGTGTCAGGGAACAGGTTGGGAAAGAATTTTAAAAGTGGAGAAGTCTGAATCTTCATCTGTTGACAGAGTACAAAACTGTATGATCATTAAGTAATCCGTGAATTTTTTGCTTTGGTTATCCTAATATTCTCCATGTCAACAATGTTCTGGCCATAAAAAATGAATGTAGGTTTCTGCATATTGTCATATATTTTATGATAGTCCAAAGTCTTGAACTCATCCCACTCTATTAAAATGCACACTCCATGAGCATCCTTGGTTGCTTCATAAGCATCCAAAACCAAACTGACTTGCTTTATAATTGAAGGGCTCATAGGTTTCAAATGAGGGGATGGTCCCAATCAAATTTTTTCATGGAGAGGTCTCTCACCTTTGTTACTTGTGGGTCATAAATACTGATATTTGCTTCATCTCCAAGAAGCCCCTTGCATACATCAATAGCATGAGTTTCTCAAGTATCGCCAATATCCTTCTTAAATGCAAAACCAAGAACTACAATTTTATTTCCTGAGACTATGTTGAACATTGAGGAAACCACATGGTTTACAAACCTTGAATTCTAATATTCCTTGATCTTAATGACTCGTTTCTAGTAGTTTTCCACTTCCATAAGTCTATTGCACTCATAAATGTAAATCCGGTTCAAAATATCCTTCAGAAAGCAAGACCCACCAAAACCAACACTAGCATTTTGGAACTTTGAACCAATTCTTGAATCATTACCAATAGCATAAGCAAATTCTATAACATCTACCCCAGTTGCTTCACACAAGGATGACATTGCATTCACCGATGAGATTCTTTGGGCCAAAATTGCATTTGCAGCAAGCTTTGAAAGCTCTGCAAACCACAAATTTGTAGCAATAATCCTTTCTTCTAGGACCCCATTACCATAAACTGCCTTCAAAGATTCCATTGCTTTATGTCCTTTCAGATTCTATCGGTCTCCAATAAGAACACGATCAGGGTAACTTTTAGGGGCAAAATTTCGCCAATTGGCTAGTTTTGGGGATTTTTTTCAAAAAATAAATTCGCTATTTGGTCATTTTTAATATCTAATATCTCCAATATATACATAAGAAATGTTTTTTATCATAATTTTCGCCAAAATTTACAAATTTCAGTAGTAAATAGTATGATTCATATTTGATATTCGCCTACCTATCTATATATATGTTTTTTTCAATCCAAAATAATCGCTTAGAATACTATACATAAGTATAATATTAGAATCCTTAAAAAAATACCCTGGTTAAGAAGGTCTTGAATTGCAGTTCCTTCAACAAAAACTCTGGAGTCGAGAGAATTTGGAAATTAATTCCCTTGGTATTATGTGTGAGTATTTTCTCAATTGCCTCTATTGTTTTTACTAGAACTGTAGACTTCACAACAATTTTGTCATATTTTGAAACATCCACAATAATTCGATCCACGCTTTCCCAATAAATTAGATCTGTAGCCTTCCTAGCCTCAGGTGGACTTCAGGAGGCTGGAGATTGAATTGGTCGAAGTTGAGATGCCTAAACTGATGGCCTGTTGAGCCGATTTTGGCTCCACCCATCCCTTCAAGGGTGCCCAAATCATAGGTTCTCTTCATATCTTCATATGACGATCCATACGTCATTCTCATTTAGACCCTTAACACCCTTGGGGCCGAAGTGAGATGGTTCTCCTGCAACATTTTCTCCACTCAGGACCATGTCGCCGCCTCCATTGCCCGCGATAGTGTAGCATTGTTTTCCAGGAAGGGGGGAAAGACTGCAGGAGTACTATTATGGAAAAAATGCACAAGTGCACTCTTCCACTTGGTGAGGGGATAAGCCTTGTAGGTTACTTCAAGGCCTCAGTCCTTGGAGCCCTTTTTAGATGGTTGGTATTCCTCCAAGTGATCCTGCAAGAGATTGTTAGTGTATTTCACATTCAAACATGAAAATATTGTTGAAAAATAAATAAAAGAGATGGGGGAAAGATGAAAACTCCAATAACAACCCAAAGGTATGCTAAACCACTCTTGTATTTCCCAGTGGAATAGTTGTACAAGACCTAGGAGGTGAAGGATTCAAGGGAAGCCAACAATATCCCTTAGGGAGGCCTTTCTTGTCCAAACTAAATGCTAAGTAGGTGGAAGAACAATGGAGAGAAACACTTGCCTCTTGATGGTAGGTGGAAAGCAAGCTTGGATAGAATGGTGGCAAATGGTGGGCTATGAGGAATCTCCAACTCAAATCTAGCAGCATAACCTTGCTCTAATTTTTCTCTACCAAATGCATTGACAATGGATTCCTTTTATAGGCCAAGAGGTGGTCAACAAACAACTAGATCCAAATGTGAATTCTCCTCCTTCATGAACTAGTTCCAAGGTACACAAGGGGACTTATTAATGCCACCAAGTGTGTGAGGAGCCGAATTCTCATCCTTGGGGAGGATTGAGATTTTAGTGCACCGTTGAGCATGAGTAGTCCCGTCATTTTGATAGTAGCGCGACTATTGAAGGAAAATCCACATGGGTGTAGCGCGGGAATTGTTCAGGTAACCTGCGTTATAGCGTGGGTCGACAGTGTAATACCTGTGCTACCCTTTTTTTTATTGTTTCTTGGCACTTGTGGACTCATGTTGTGTTTTGGATCTATTGAGGATGCCTATGGTGAGATGCATTCTTTATGTTGATGACGCTTTACTGGATGAATCGTTGAAATGTCACATGTGTGTGACTTTTAGGCGTTAACAGATGCTCCCTGATGTATGAGGTTTGGAGGCTACTGCAGAGCCGATAATGCATCATGTTTTTTGATGTTTCTCTCATGTTCTGTAGGACGAAGCATATGTGGAAAAAATAAGTTTCTTCCATGGGGGAAGACTGTTGTTGATGACCGTTGGAGCTGTAATAAAAAATAGTTTTTATACAAACAAGGCAGGCATACCCATGCTCGTGAAATGTTGTCAACGTGATTACAATGAGAGAGGACAAAGGTGGAGACTCTACTATACTGTTGGGACATGGATGAAGGTGGCTTCAATCCATGTTAGAGTAAATGCCCCCGAAGTTGTTGCAACATATTTGAAGAAGTGGAATGACTGGTGACCATGATGAACCCACTATGGTGGGGGACTAAACTTGGTATGTAACTCTGCCTAAGGGTTGTGTCATACTAAATAGACTACTATCATGATTTCAAATGTGAATATTGCTACCTTCAAAAGTACGTTTCCCCTTGATGCGATGATGTGTTGACATCAAGCATAGGGGAAACCACCTAGTTAGGTAGCACTAGTGGTTCTCCCTACTAAGTTCGAGTTGACCCCTTATTGTGATTGAAAGGGATCCCAAGGTACAACTGCAACTAATGAAACTCTCGGAATATAGTGTTTTGACGTCGACGAGAGCTGAAGTACATGATAGGACAAGAGTCTTATCCTGATAAATGGGATCATATTGTAACCAATTGGTGGACAGACCAACCTGACACAAGACTAGTTGATAAGATTGGGGTTCATAACTTCCTTTGATCGATGTAAATGTGGGGAGTGGGGATGGCAGCTTTCCTTTCGGAACTGTACAGATCGAAATAGATGGGGACAAACTGCAAATGAAAGGGCATGGATGGAGATTCAAAATGAAGGGTAATGTTAACCAGAAAAACAAATACTATTGAACACATGTAGACTCAAATACATCAATCAAAGGAGACCATGGGTTGCTGCCAAAATAATATGGTGTTCAGCAATGTGAGGTTATGCAGGAACTGTTTGTATATAAGGAATGTTGGTGAGGTCCCCACAGTTTTGTGTGTGTTGGGGGACCGATTTGACGATGGGAGGAGTCCCCATGGTTCTAAGTGGATTGGGGACACTTTCCATTGATGAAGTGAGGGTTAATTTGCATACGCGAAGATGGGTTCCCCAAGAAACGGTGATATGCAGTATATGCCTGCAGGATAACTGAATAGAACTGGTTTCTTATGAGGGTGGGGACCCCATAGGTGTATTTGCGGAGGTGATGATATGAG
Source organism: Larix kaempferi (assembly GCA_027924585.1). Lineage (NCBI taxonomy): Eukaryota > Viridiplantae > Streptophyta > Pinopsida > Pinales > Pinaceae > Larix > Larix kaempferi. The sequence goes on from BSBM01000198.1 coordinate 4,417,884, forward strand.
GGGGTTTGAGAATGGTAAAGTGATCATGGAGGTATGAGGGGGATTTATGAATCTTTCTCGTAACTTGTGCTGAGGGATTTGACGTGTGTCTTCTTGGTGGAGTAAATGTGCAAAAATGATACTCTAAGGGAGGGTCATTTCAAATTTGGTCATGTTCCTCAAACTTGTGGGGAATTGACATCATGGGTGTCAACTGATGATGGGGATGGAAATGGTGCTCACACCCATGGGGGAACATGCTATTCATGGAAATGATGTTGATGGCACATCAAGGCCATGAATGGGGACCCTATGGTTATCGGTGGGAAGACTGGGACATCCATTGTAAAACGGAGGGAAAATAGTGTCTATATGCTAGTTTCGAAATGATACCTGCGGTAGGGTGCATGCCCCTTGTTGTTAGATAACAGGAGGCTCCATAATGTCCCGATCGTGGTACTGCACATATAACGCACATACTGAAGTGAAGTAAAGTACATAACCAAGGTATTAACAATGCAAAAATCACACAACCAAAACATCACGTACCTGTGGGGTACTTGAGTAGGAAAATCATGTCTTGGTGACATTGGGGGGAATCTATATTGGTTGATTCTATGTTGAAGAGCTCAAAGCGCTGGTCGTTGTGGTGTGAACGGTTTTGGAAATGGATTTATGGTTTATCCGTGGCATCGGTGTGAAGTTTGGGTCAAATGAGTATAAAATAGGTGTGGGGCCCACTTTTCAAAATCATTTGTACTTTGTGCCACTGACCTCTTAGAGTACCTTTCGAGCGATTCTGGGAGATTTGGTGGACCATTCTGCGAGCTATGAGTTCCATGTATGCCTCACCCTTTGACTCTTTGATTTTGTCTGGGTAGATTTAGGTAGGGTGTCCCATGGATGGCCAGGGGGGTCTTTTTTATGGTTTTAGGGATGGCACACAGGATTTTGAGAAAATATCGCACAGCCGCATGAAATTTTGGGAAAATATTGCATTGTCCTAGTGCGGAATTTTATGGAAATCGCACGCAATGTAGCGCGCTCTTTAGTGTGAAAGAAATGAACCGTGTGATGCATAACGCAAGACATATGTGTCTTGCATCGGCCGCATGTTGGTTGTAGCACGATTGTTCCTAGAAAAGTCATGCTACTTGCACTGTCGAGGTGTATAACTCCTGCGCTCTGGTTCCACGCGTCCGAACCTTGTATTGGTCGCGCTACGCGTGGATGTCTTATAAAATTTCACGCTACACGTGGGTCTTCTAAGGGAATCCCATGCTACTGATTTTATGTAGTAATGAGTGATTATTTCCATGTACATGTGGTTTCTTAGCATTGATGGCACACGTTTGGGATGGGGAGTGGAGGGAGAGGGAGTTTGATGACCTCCGAGTGGTTGTGTTGGCCAACCATGGGGCAACTGATGCTTTACGATATGTTGGGCTCTTGAAGTTATTGAAGATCCCTCTGATGTGGTCAATCGACTATCTCTTGTGGCAACTAATGGACATGTGGTATCCTGAACATGGGTGTTCCGAGTGGGTGGTGAGGACTTGAGTATCACTACTAAGGATATATATTTTTTGATGGGGTTGACTCCCTGATGGGTGAGGGATCCTCTCCCTCCCAAGCTGGTGGGGGAGTCGATCCATACCTTAGTTGATCGGTATTGTGATGGTGACCAGAGTTCGATGAACTCTGGTGGCGTGTTAGTGAGCCATCTAAGGGCTCCACGCGTGGAGGTTGCGGTGACAAATGTTGTTCGTGTGTTGGTGGATTCGTCCCACAAGCAGATTACAGGAGGCCAACTCCAACTGGTGGAGCGAGTGATGGCTGGGTAGCCTATGGCCTGGGGTTCATTGATGCCATTACAGCAGATGTCAAATTTGCGACGGGGTGTAGCGTGACGCACCTTCTGCTACAGTAGTGTATTATGCTCATACTTCTTCAAGCGCTATCTGTCTTTGAGGCCACAGGTCGTGGTTCATCTGAGGAGTCCACAGGAGCCATAGATGGCATTCTGGGGGCGTATTATGCCCTGTGCCTGTGGTGGGCCCGTGGGGAAATTTTTTACACCACAGGTGTTGGATGTATGGGAGGGCCGCATAGGCTGACCCGAGAGGTACCCTTGGAGAGGGATGGACTACTGAGGAGATCCAAAGATGCCCATTCCTACTGACGTATTCGGTGTTATTGGTATGTTTTTTGGTTTTGTATTGTTTGGATATATATATTTGTATGTACTGTTTATTTCTACACATTTGAGGATATATATTTTTATCAGGTACTTTTCTCTTTTGATGTAGATGTTGGTCATGCGAGGCCCCTTTGGAGGATGAGACTGGGGAGGGATTAGCCTGCTAGTGGAGATGGGCCTTCCATTGGAGGAGTACGTGTTGTTGAGGGTGGTCCTACCGGAGTGAGAGGAGTCGAAGCTGGAGGAGCTACGGTAGGTGGGGCAGCTGCTGGGGACCGGATGGTTGTTTCTGTAGCTAACTTGGAGAGGATATTAGGCAAGATGACATTTGGGGTTGATGAGCAAGACTGGGCCAACCTTGATGATGATGAGGTGGCCTTGAAACTTCATATGCTAGCGGAGTGTGGGCCATCCTGGTGGAATATCATGTGATGGGTCGCAGTTGCTTTCCATGTGGAACAGGAGGTGCAGAGAGGAGCAACCCCTCCTCCACAACAGCTACCACGACGGGGGCCAAAGCTAGCGCAAGGGGAGGATGTGCAACCATTGTCCATTTTGGGACCTTGAGATCCACCAGCCAGGGGGGCGAGTTGATTTTATGTAGGAATATGGGCCCCAGTTTTGTGGATATACATTTTTTTGATGAGCCTATGGCAGGCGGTTTTTTGTATCCCCCATAAGGCTACTATGTATATGTCCCAAAAGGGCCATTTTTTGTACATCACACATATTATTTTGATGAGATATATATACCTTTTTAGCGGCACATGATGTATGTGTCTCTTTATGTATGTGATGTATGTGTATTTTGGTTTATGTTGCCTATGTGTTGATGTGGTGCATATGTAGTAGGTGATACTGGCATATTTATTTTTAGCATGTGTTATCGACTTTTAGGACTTGTGATGATGAAATACATGTATGTGTAGTCGTAGGTGAGATACATAGATATATTTATGTATGATTGGTATGCAGGGTTATGTAGCATTTGGGTGATGTATTATGTGCCAATTCAATACCTCATTGGCGATGGAGTCAGCGAATGCTTTGTCTTTTCTCAGTATATGTGTGAAAGTTATGGTTTCAAATTGTCGGATGAGAAGGCGCACGCATAGAAAATTTCAGAAGAGGAGCGATTTGCAGACACGGAATACATTATTCAATTGCGATACAACAAGTTGGCAGTCGAGGTACACTTGTAGATGGTGAATTCCCAAGTGTAGGGCATCACTTAAAAAACCTATTACGACATTGTATTATGCTTGGTTGTTTGTTGGTTCCCTCAAGCATACTCTTCCGGTGTGGTGAAGTGTATGGGAGGGGGAATATATAACCCAGGAAGTAGACGCAATATGTTTGGACCATCAACTAGCACCGTTTGCATAACCTATGTAGATTTCTATTGGTGAGGTCATCTGCATTTGAAGAAGAGAGGTGTTTTACTTTCTTAATTCGAGATAGTGTGAAACGAAAGTAAAGTTGTTGGAACAAAATAAGAATATCAACGGTTGGTTTCGGGTGTCTTGTTTGTGACTAGGGGGTACAAACCCCCTGTTTTGGTTGTTAATTTTTTGGGAATGCTTGCAGGTGGTCTGTGTCTTCGTCAAAAGATGAGGAATCACTACAAGTGAGGACACCGACTAAAGGAGATTCAACATCGATGGTGTATGGGAAGGTCGGTACTACCTCCTCGGTTGGTGACACTTGCGGGGTTACATAAGGTGTTTTTAATTGATCTTGCATTCTCATCAATTCAAGACGAGATTATCATTTGGCACGCAAAATGGGGCACTGAAAGGAATAATGGGTGGTTTCTACACAAGATCGGCAAGGTCTTGGTACCTAGGGATGGAATCATTCTTAGTCTTCTTGGGTGTTGATTTTCTCCATTATGCATTCGATAGCACTAGGAGTGAGCATATGGTTAGAGTTCCCACATGACGAGCATCCATTGTGTGATGGTGTCATTGTAAGTTTAGATGGGTCTTGCGACATTACAGGCTCTACCACGTTGTCTGCAGTTGGAGCAACTTCTGTGGGAGTGGTGACTAATGGTGCCAATGATGTGGTGATCACATTAATGGATGCTAATTCTAATGGTGTAAGAATGGGGGTTCCTCCATGGTTACTTGAGTGAGATGAACTGTTTCCAATGACTCTCGATATCGAGGGAGTTCGGGTCAATGGTGCGTATACTGCCCATGCTGAGTGCAAATGGAACATGCGTTATTCGTACGCAATGTTTTGGACTTAGATGTGGGTGAGGAAGGGGTGCCCCCTTTAACCGTTGGTGGAGCATGGGTAATGTTAATGGGAGTGTTAAGCAAATTTTGTAGCTCCAGTAGAGTGGGACATAGATTGGTTGTGTGTCCTTGCTTCCCGCAAAGAGAACACGGCGGTGTGACCCTTTGATTGGGAGTATTGATCAATACTGGGGATTTCAACTCCCGATGGTTGATGCCCCCCACTTTAGGCTTCACGGTTTCTACCAAATTAGATTTTGGGATTGGTAATAGGGGACCTTTCAACTTGGGTTGTTTGGTGCCCCCATTGACGGTCTTAGCTACGACTGATTGTGGGGTAGTTGCAGATGTCATAGGTTGGGTTGTCATAACTGGTCATGTTTGTCACAAACCCAATTTTCATAAAAAATTAAAATCCTTCCAATAGGTCTATTCACTCATAACTACTACACGGAAGTATAAAATTTTGGCATTTTAAATTACTATTAAAATAAAAACGACATTTAAACATCTCGAAATTATTTAATTGCCTAGATAATTACAACATAGAAAATATCGTAGTACTTAGATTTGCGGTCCTCGATCCATACATGTCATAATGACGTGTAATGACGTAACTCTATACTGGATGATGTATCTTTACCTATTTGTGCAACCCCTTATTCACCTTTTAAACATTATAAATAATAGAGCAACACCTTGGAATTTAATTATTTTCTTGACAACGTATTTCTACGTAACCCTTGACATCATGCGACATTTTAGCTGGATAGCACGTCTACGATTTATACTTTCACTGAACAGTTTTCCATATATAGATGTAACTATAGAATGTTTTCCATTATCAATCCCATAAAGCAACTAATGATGCAAGATAAAGGTACGTTAGGAGTTATCAATTTCTAAAGCATTCACTTGCGTAAAGAAAGTCAACATAGACAGAATAGATGAAATGCACATGTACATCTTTTATCAGTTGATCGAACCAGGAGCTCATCATAAATTATATAATATTAACATAATCATAAAGTGAACATATTGACATTATCATAAGCATTTAAGAAGGAATTTAAGTACTCATACGCATAGACACATTGAGGAACACCATAAGAAAACATAAGGAGACCAGGAGTAACGTGGTTCACCCGTACACGGGCTAGTCCACAAAAGTGTGTGCATCTTTTATTATTTATTACCAAAAAAAAGGGCAACAATTGGTTACAAAACTTTGTTGCAAGACTTACTTTTTACTTTCTCACATCTCTCCTATAGAGAGTGCATATTCCGCATCCAAAAAGGCTATTTCGGAAGTGTTACCGGAATCTCTCATACACTGATCACCACAGCTCATCATAATACTAGCTTAGATCCAAAACCTAGGCTCTATCAAGCGTCGAGAGGGATCAAATCTCCCGAGGTGCAAACCTTTGCTAGGTATATCATTTCTACGCACTTTAAAGTCTCATATCTATTCTTTTTGTTTATGGTCGACATAAGATTTATTACTTTTACTTTGTATTATTTTGTTACAAACACTCGACTAACAAAATCTCCCTCATACAGGGCTGTAGATATGAACAACATATATATATCCTATAATATATAACATACATTAATAGAAATTGGGTCAATTAAATATCCTTCTTAGTTTGCTCTCCAGAAATTCCGAGGAGAAGACTATTTACACAATATATAAATATCACCAAGATTAAGTTATCTGAATCTTCTCCAAACAAGTCTCCAAATTTCACACTAAAATATAAAATCGGGAGCTACACTGGCTTGCAGCGTTTTTCCCTTTATATGAAGCAGAGTACAATATATATATATGTTTACATACTTAATCCAACAGAAAACCAAGATGGCGGTAGTTTTCATCCTTTGGAGAAAGGCAGAGCATAAAATTATTTAGACATATTTTGACCGGTCAACAACTATACTTGACTTTGGCATTTCTCCTTTGGAGAAGGAGCGTTTAATACTAAAATGATAGACTCTAACCAAAGAAAACCATACTGTGCATAATCGTGCTTTAACCATGTTTTTAACCACCAAAAATATAACATTAATTAGCTAGGGCGTTTCCGTATTGGAGAAAATATAGCATAATTAATAATATTCTAATTATCCCCTTCAATGCTGGGCAGATTGAATTAGATTTCGTGAATACAAACAACAGAGCATAACCTACCTCTATATATACTAAGGGGGATCCATATGAAGAACATGGTACTACTCTAGTAGATCCGTCTTAATGAACAACAATTCAATATTGAAACTGCAAATTTTTCTGAATCTAACCTATCGTTTACAAGGTGAACATCAAACATAAAAAAAAAGATGCAGCTTGCAGAGAACACATCGTTTAGATGGTCTTACCGTAATCACGCTCAGATATCCCAAGACTTACAATGGTTAATCTCCTCCATGCTGGTGAACCCCAATCCTCCTCTTGGCCGCCCTAATTTCTCTCTTATATAACCTGCAAATGAGCCCTCCGTTTTGGAATAACTCTAGTAGCCTCGAACTGTTGCCACACCCGATCGTTCTGTCACCATTGATCCCATTGCTCGCATTCTCCATCGCTGCTTATTCCATCGGAAGAGAGGGATGGATCATTTTTCTTTCCCACTCTTCACACAAATCTTTTTTTTAAAAGAGTTCAGTCCTTCAATATCTCCTTCGTTATCAACGCCGAGATCTACCTCCCGATCAATGATTGTCCACTTCCCAGTATCCTTTTTTTTTACATGCAACAACATTATAAAACCGGGTAACACCATCACCAATATTTTCGCATCGCCCAACTCACCGCTCTTCTTTTCTGCTCTTAATCGTTTGCTAAGAGAAATTCTCCTCTCATTTCCCCCCTACAGTCGTTTCAGAGGTGATACTTATCTCAGAGGTCGCTGCAAATGGATTCTCAACCTTTCACGGAGGCCTTTCATTCCCAGAGGCACCCCCTTCCCCTTTGGCCGTCGTGCTCTATTTAATATATTCCAATCACCGATATTTTTGACAGTAACGTTCAGTGACTCATCACCTCCGCAGAGGCCATGCTGCCGAGTTTCAAAGAATTGCAGCATCCAAGCTCTCCTCTCACACCGATCCCCAAATTCCCGCCCTCATGGAGTGAGTTCCGTCAACTCTTTCAAAGTTGAGCTCTCTACAAAGAAATCGTGGCAGGCAGAGCCATTTCACTTAATATCCCACTCCATCAACGAACCGCCTATTTGCTTACTCACGTAAATTACTAAATCAAGGATAGTGGAAACAAGACGGAGTGTTTTAATGAGAAACCAATACACTCTTAGTGTCGAGTGGTTTATGGAGATCGTGGTTCTGGGCACGAAGGAGTTTTTATAAGACATACCTTAATTAATTGATTGAGAACCCGCTCCCACATAAAACAAATTATTAAAATAAGGTGTTGAGACAAAAAATCCAGTATTAAATAGTTGGCCTCAATCTCCCGTAGAAGAGAGGTTTCCACTTAAAGGATGTCCCTACCTTTAAGCTAATCTTCCAAAAGAATAACATTAGGTTCTCAAACCGTAACCTTCTAAATGATCCGTATACACCTTTTATGGATATAAAGTCTTTGAATATATATATTTATATAGTCCATATAAGTTTCAAGATTCCTCATTTCAATGATTTATGTCATGTATTAGCTTTAATTCAAAAGCACATTTGTATAGTATTAAAAGTGCTTTCTTTTATTAATTTGTTTGCATACTTTGTTTTGACTATAGTGCTTTATTTACTTTCTCCAATATATATATATAACTAAAACTTTAGTATCTAAAGTTGGTTTCGGTCTAAATGAAGATGTTCATAATAAAAGTATGCTTTTAACCTTGTCTAGGCTCCTAGTAATATTAGTCCTTTCTCTAATAGATAGGTCATTTCAATTGCATTATATGTAATAATATGATAGCATCATATATTTGTTTCTTCTAATTTTATAACGATACCCCTACCCTCTGAGTTCGAGGTTCTTCACTATCGTAATGATGGCGGAGTGGGCCTAATCTTCCACTCCTTCTACTAGGGTGACAACTTCATAAAATTTCTCAAACATGATCACCATTAATAATTTCTTAGCTCTAAAATTTCAAGTATGAAAAACTTAGGTTTTGGCGATCCATGTGTCCAAGGAGAGACAACTTCTATTTAGTCGACACTTCATCAACGTCAATTATGGTTATGGCATTTTTAACCAAAACATCATTTCTCTAATAGATTGTATACGTACAGGTTATATTAGTCTTTCCTTTATAAAATTTTGTCTTAACTCCAGTTTCAAATATATATATGAAAATAGGCTAAGCTTTCCTGCGCTCTATACTCATGAATATAATAATATTCTTCATAGTATTTATCTCACTGGTATATGCGTTCATTTACTTATCATGTCATGGAAATAATAATAATAGGGATGAGAATAGTATAAATTCTTGAGTTTTCCTTAAGCGGTAATTTGTGTTTCTCAGGCACTCATGTGTTGGATTTGAGATATTCAATATTACTTTGGGATCGTCTCTTTGTTACTTAGGTCCTTGTCACAAGTCATCTAATTGTTTTAATCTATTTATAACAGCCATTAGATATTTCCCTTTAGGGTGGTAGGTTAATGCGCAGAATTAGGTCGAAGCCGCATAAGTTTACTATTTAACTGTAGTAGTTTAGGTCCTCTACTTAGGGCTAAACTTTATTCGTATGGCACCCTAATTATTAGAAAGCTCAATCTCATGGCTTGTCTTCCATCTCATCTTTTCTTTTGGATGGGTCAGTCGTTTATCGTTTAGTCGCATTTACTTTTCTTAATTTTGTAGTCTTAACTAAGACTTATAATCATGACACTGACTCAAGGTCCACTGGTGGGGCCTTGGCCTTGAGCTCCTCACCATGGCCTATTTACATAATTATAATTATTTTACAAAAATAATAATAATAATTAGGGTCAAATTGGAGGGATGTTATAGTGTTACTGGACTTGCAGTCGTACTATCTGACATAGGGAAAAACTCATAATGGGCGACTATCTTGTAATCCATCTCTGGGAAGGGTGGTGTTAGGTACCACACAAGGATTCCCAAAGTTATCTTGGGTAGAGCTAACTGAGCCATAACCGGCATCCATTTTACACCCATGGGAGAATACAATAATGGGATTTGAAAAATCGGTGGTACCGATGGACTCAACATTTTTACAATGCCATGGTTCAGTGGTGGTGTTGATGATGGTGTGGAGGTGGAGGCATGTAATGTCCCCATTCAAATAATTGCATAGCAAGACAATTCCATCAATCCTACTAGTTCCCTAGGTTGGATGGATACATTTGGAATTGTAATAAGGGAGCTAATAAATGATGTTTAGACATTATAATGGTTCAAGTATTTAATAAATAGGTTGAATAAATAAATTCAAGAGAAATTCTAGGTGGAAATTGGTTTTGAAGACATATGGAGGATGTGGGACCCACACAAGCTTGATTTCTCAATGCCACATGGCATCTCTCTCTTGCCATTTAGAATCCATGAGAAGGAAAATATTCTTGGATGAGTTGGGAGTCTCATACACATGGAATTTAGCATCATAGGTCGAATTTGGATGGAATGATAACCTCCATGGAAAAGGAATAGTCAAACTAGAAGTTTGTGGACACTTGGGCTAGATTCCCTAGCTCATATGACAACAATGATGAAGAATCTATGACATCTATGACAAATTTCAGACTTGATTGCTGACATCTAACCAATATGACATGTCAGGCCCAAAAATAGGCTCTAAGGTGGTGCTCAAGGGATTTGGAGAAGCCAAAGAGACTCCTACTCGAATTTGGAGAAGGTGGAGGGTTGTAACTTGGGAGACAAGTGGCATAACGTGGAATATTTCCTATGTGGAAATATCTAGAAGCTAATGGGTGGAATTCAAACCATAGGAGGATAAGGATGGTTATAAAATACATGAATCAATCATGATAAGGGATTTTGAGCAATTTGAGAATTTGCATATGTGAAGAGAGAGAGCTAGTGGATGACTAGTTTCTTGCCTTAGCCAATTTTGAGGGTGAAAGATTCCCATCCAAGTTGGTGTGTGGAGAGGCCATTCAGGTCTTTCATGGAGCTTTAATGGAGTCTTTATTTGCAGTTTTAATCTACAGGGAAGCTCGTGGTTTCTTCTAGTGCAGCTCACTCGCTCAACCATTTCCATTTTTCATTGCATATTCTTGCTCCTTGAGGGAGGGCACTTTTGGTGAGATATTGTACTCTTTGAGGGAGATTCTCATGCCCCATTTATGTACTCCATTATGCATATTTATAATTGTATCAGGTCGAAAATGTAGTTGGAATCATGTAAATCTAATGTTTAATGAACAAACAGTGCCATTTCCCCACTACCTTGTTGTGAACCAATGTAATGTTGATGGATTCGAATGGATAAGTAAAATACTGATGGTTTATTGATGTATGGACTGTTAATGATGTATTCTAATATTTTCATGTTCAGTATCTAATCATTTGAAGTCATTTTGTGAAGTTTCATTGCATTTGGAGAAGATTTGATGCCATTTCCCCCAAGGTCGAACTAGTGGTTTTGTTTTTGTTTGGGAGAAGGTTAGAACAAAATTAATAACTGATTAATGGTTCACATGAGACCTTAATAATTTCCCTTAGACATCCCAAACCTCTATTCATAATTTCGAATGGTTTTGGAGGCATTTTCAGCACTTACCCTAGGGGGATTTGAACCTCAAATTGCTAGTTAAATTCCATACTCTGTCCAGAATCTTAAAAGGGTTTGCAGAAGTATTTTGGTGGTCCTATATCATCCCGTAACATAATAATCAAGTCCTAATATCATTCATATACCTTCTCAGAATATTTGGGAGCATCTGGAGCAAATTGGAGACCTAGACATAAAAACTAGTCAAAGGTCGAATTAGGGAAAAAAGTGAAAAATTTGCCATTTTAATAAAATTCTTAAAAAGGGACATTACAAGTGGTATCAAAGCATGGTCTTGGCACCTGATGGTATTGACAAGGATCCAAAGAAATAAACCACCGCCCTTAGAACCTGTAGTTGAAGAGGTTTTTGTTGAAGAGGAAATAGTAGGAGAAGAAGAGTACATTGTTGAAACCATGCCTAAGGAAGGAAAGGAAACCTCAGAAAATGAGTAGGAATTTGTTGCAGTCATAAAACCATTCTTTGATGAACTTTCAATGGGTATGAGAGACATCATCAAATAGATGATGAAGTGATTCGAATTGATGGTTAGCCAACTTGGAAGCAAAGGGATAGTAGGAGGTAGTAGTAGTTCACAGTCAAAAGAAAAGAAGACAATGGGTGAGCATATTTTTTCAAGAACAGGACCCCATAATAGACCCAATGAATTTCAAAGCACACCAAGGCCTACTGCACCAAAATTTATTATACCCAAAGAAGAGCCTACCATTCAATTTGAACTTGATACAATGGCGAAAGAATGGGAAAAATTGGGTGGAGATTGTAAGAGAAGTCTACCATTTGATCAGTACTTTACTATTGCAAACAAACTCAAAAAGAAAGAAGATAACAGGGCTCTATTCCAAAACAAAGAATTAAATAGTGCTATTGGTAAAATGCCAATTCCTACTTTTGATGGTTCCTCTCAAAGTTCTTCTAACACTTGGGTGCAAAAACTAGATGTGTATTTTCAGTTGAATCCCATGGTGGAAGAAAATGCCTTAAAAATGGCCATTTTGCATTTGGAGGGAGATTCCAGTGAATGGTGGTTCCATGGCCTGAAAACCTTGGGTCATGATCAGGTTAAAACATATGGAGAATTTATTGACAAGGTACTAGAGAGATTTGAGCAAAAAGATCCAGAAATGCCTTTCAAAGAACTAGCTCAATTGAAGCAAGTGGGAACCCCTGTTGATTATATGATGGAATTTCAAAAATTATCAGTCAAGGTGGCTGATATATCTATGGGAAGGTTAGTATTGATGTTCACTGAAGGTTTGGTTGAACCCTTAAAAGGTTTGGTCAAATCCCACAAGCCCACTACACTAAAAGATGCAATGAGCTTGACTAGACATCTCCAAAATGTGCTTCCTAGAGCAAGATTTCCTCCCAAGCCTAACTTCAGATTTGAAAAGAAACCTTGGAAAAGAGATGCATATGATAAGAAGCCTTGTAAAAGAGATTCATTTGAAAAGAATAAGAAAGTAGGACTAAACAGGGATGAACTTCAAAGAAAAAAATTGTGCTTCACATGCTTTCAACGATGGACACCGGGGCATAAATGTACTAAGGGAAAAGTTCAATACATAGAAGTATTTTCTGATAATGATGAGTACGAAGGGGGTATGGATGAAGAAGGACATATTTCAGATCAAGAGGAGGCATATGAGACAGCAGTTGAAGAAGAAATACAAGAAGAAAATCATCCTTCACCGGACAAAGCAAGAATGGCAGTACTTTCAGTAGTGCCTCGCTATCACACTATTCGATGCAAGGGTGTGGTACTAGAAAAAAGAGATTTGGTTTTGGTAGATGGAGGAGCCACACATAAATTCATTGATGCAGAAATGGTGGAGAAAAGGAAGATTACCTATTGAACCATTCGATGGCTTCACAGTTGTCATTCCCAGTCACAACACAATGCAGTGCAAAACATGGGTTCCAAAGCTGCAAGTCACCGTAGGTAACTATACTTTTGTTGATCTCTTCAAGCTTATAGTAACAACTATCAAGCTGACCATCATAGCAAAACCTTTTGGCCTGTTTACATACACCAAAGGTTTACAAAGTTGGATGAACACTCAATATCATAGTAAGAACTATCTTGGCACTCATAGGGAAATGTTTTGGACTATTTACATACACCAGAGGTTTACTACCTTGGATTAACACTCAACACTCATTAAAAAACAAAAGGAAAATTATATGCCTTTTAGAGAATGGTGTGACAATTGGAGGGTTGTATAGGGTTTTGTAGTGTTAATAATCTTACAATTGATATGGATTTCAACAAAGGAAATTTAAGTGCACCAAGCCTTGAATACATTCCATGAATATTAACAATGTTTTCCAAACAAATAGAACCTTCAAATAAAATTTATAATTTGCAAAAATGAAATAAGAGGAGGACGAATGGGGTTTGAAGCATCCACATTTTTCTTAAAATATGAAGAATTCTGGCAGCGTTAGGCTTGAGATAGCCTCCACAAGGATCATATAAATTTATCAAGAAATAAAACCCTTAATTAATCATTTTATTCATTTGCAACTCAATCATTTGTAAGTTATTCAAACTTCCAAAGGTGTGAGAATATTACCGAAGGAATTGTAGGGTTTAGGGTATCCCCTCTACTCTTCTACTCTCATCGATTTCCCATGCCATAAGAGTATTTCTCACTTTCCCACGCCAGAAGAGGATTTCCCACTTGCCCACGGCAGAAGAGGATTTTCCACTTTCCCACGCCAGAAGAGGATTGTGCATGGAGGATTTCCCAAGATGGAGCTGGGTAATGGATGAATGATGGTTCAAGAACCTCGATGAGAGTTAAACAATAGATATAATTACTTCCTATCATGAATTACTTATTTCCACTATTTTCTTCCTTCCACTCCTTCATTCCTTCTTTGAAAGAGGATTTCCCATGCAAGAAGACAATTTGAGGTTTGATAGAGAAGAAATGGGAGAAGTGTGTGTGTGTGTCAATAGTTATGGTAAAGGTTAATGCTCGTCGATGTTAATCCAATTCGAGCTTTGACAGAGAAAAAATGAGAGAAGTGTGTAATACCCATTGATGGCGATTTGAGGTTTAACATAGAAGAAATGGGAGATGGGAGAAGTGTCGAATGCGTAAATTTTACTATGTGATATTTTATGCTTGTTGGTTTGTCTTTTTTTATATATATAAAATCATTAACCATGTGTCGGTTAAGCGATGCTCCACTGATAAATGGTGATGGTATCGATGCTTGGTTAAATGACATTCATGGGTGCCTCTTAAACAATGTGCATGAGTGTCACTTAAGAAACGTATTTCCTGTAACGTTGCTTAAGCGACATTTTATTTCATTTTCAAAAAAAATCCCTGTTACCGGACAATCTACCGAAAGCGGACTTAAAGCATGATCTCCCTAGTTCAATGCAAATTTAGAACAAATGAGACAGAATACAAATCTACCTTCCTAGGATACAATTAGAGATTGAGAAATGTAGACACCTTACCTTTCAGATATGTAGATCTCTTTCTCCCTCATTGCTACAAGTTCCACGGTCGTCGGATCCAAAGCTACAAGACCTGTCAAAACATGCAAGAGACAAACAAGCAGTAATAGTATATCTACACAATAATCGATCTAAGTAAAGAGTTAAGGAACTAAACTATAAATATCAATGCATAACAAGACATTTATGGAAATATTTTTGTATTACTGTATAAAAAGTGGAAATACATAGAAGAGTGAGGATTACAACCAAGCCCTAATGTTGTAATCTTCCTCCAACAAGCCAAGCCAATGCCTCTAAGTAGAAATGGGTGCCTCCAATGGATGGATGATGATTTCCTAAACTTATTTCACCAGCATATGTATGCTATAGCCTTCCTCCCTTTGGAATGGAGAGGGCTCTTGTCAAGCCATAGCCATTGACCATGGATCTCACTTTCATAACCACATGGTTGATGAATTGAGCGCCAGATTGGGTTATCGTCATGAAAAATCAACCCCTTACTACCCACAGTCCAAAGGACAAGTAGAGGCCATCAACAAGGTCTTGAAAACCATGATTCAACGCATGGTGGGTACGCACAAGTCTAACCGGCACAACATGCTCTTTTCCGCACTATGGGCATACCGGAACTTCGTTAAGACTGCCACCAGATTTACACTGTTTCAGTTAGTTTATGGATTGGAGGCAGTGCTACCAATAGAGTGCGAGATTCCATCACTCAAACTCGTAGTCGAACTTCTTCCAAACACCACTACCAAGGAAGAGCGTTTCCTTTACCTAGCAAAACTTGATGAGACACAAGAAGCGCATTAAGGCACGATACGACAGGTCGGTCAAACCTTGCATCTATAACAAGGGTGATTTGGTCCTCACATATGACCAAAGGCATGATAAGCTAGGGGTAGGTAAAGGAAACGCTCTTCCTTGGTAGTGGTGTTTGGAAGAAGTTCGACTACGAGTTTGAGTGATGGAATCTCGCACTCTATTGGTAGCACTGCCTCCAATCCATAAACTAACTGAAATAGTGTAAATCTGGTGGCAGTCTTAACAAAGTTCCGGTATGCCCATAGTGCGAAAAAGAGCATGTTGTGCCGGTTAGACTTGTGCGTACCCACCATGCGTTGAATCATGGTTTTCAAGACCTTGTTGATGGCCTCTACTTGTCCTTTGGACTGTGGGTAGTAAGGGGTTGATTTTTCATGACGATAACCCAATCTGGCGCTCAATTCATCAACCATGTGGTTATGAAAGTGAGATCCATGGTCAATGGCTATGGCTTGTGGAACTCCCTTGGGTGGCACTTGTCAAGCATCATCCTCAGGTTCGCGCAATGGTTCTTCAGCAAACCAAAGACAGTCCAGTCATCAAAATATGCTTCCATAAACTTATGCATGAAATCTTTGAATGCCGCGACGACAACTCTGGAGAAGATGGCAGGCGCGTTCTTCATACCAAATGGCATGAATGTATACTGGAACGACCCCCATTCTGTATCAAATGTCGTCTTATGCCTGTCTGCGGGATCAATCATGATCTGATGATAACCGTAGAAACCATCAGTAAAGGAATAGGCCTCATTCCCTCCAACGTTGTCAAGTACCTCATCTGTAAATGGAGTAGGGAATGGGTCATGCATAGAGGCATCATTAAGTTTTCTGAGATCGACACAAAACTTGATCTCTCCCTTCGTCTTCTTGTCCTGGACAACCATAGGACTGATCCATTCAGATTCCTCGACAGGTTCAATGATTCCTGCCTCTAACATTTTTTCCAACTCTGCACGGACTCTCTCTTTATACCGTGGATTCAGTCTATACGGTCGCTGCTTCACAGGCTCAGTGCTTGGCTTCAAAAGGATTTTCATGACTCCTAAGTCACCCAATATTCCTTTCATCTCTGTAAACTTGGTTGGAAATAGCTCCTGATATTCATGCAAAGTGTCTGCAATCTCCGCGACAGTCTAATCATCCCAATAGTCTCTGATAGATGCGAACTTCGGCTCTTCACTCGTGTTGATGTTCACCTTCTGTGTCTTAACCGATCCACTCATGTCTGGGATTTCCAATGGTGGTCCTTCTATATCACGCGCACCTTCTGACTTTGGTATATTGATATTGTGCGGATCATCTTCATCTTCTTCTCTTCCATGCTTATCATCTTCAGCTAGATTATAACACTCTATCGGATGTTCTTCATGTTCTTTCCATTCTGAGTGTATGTTCGCAGGACTGTCATCTGTGTCGAAGAATTCTTCCCATGACATATCTTCGCGAGGACAATCTCCTCTGAATACACGTTCCTTGATTATCTGCAATGCCTCATGTATCAAAGGGTTCTCATCCTTGAAGCTGAAATCTCTCTTGAAGTTCGCAGTTAATGTATCCCAATCTGTGGTCTCCCTGCGTAACTCCAGGTCTAGATACCATTTCTTCATAATATCCTCTTCCAAAGTATGCACGAACAAGTGCACCCACTCTTCAGGTGGCCTTTCTTCCCATGCCTACGAACAGACTTCCAAATGCTGACTAGGATCTGTCTTCCCGTTGAACTTCTCAAAGGGTAAGGTAACCCTTTCTGCGAACCAAATCTGCATCTTTGTTCTGCATTGATCCCAAGTGATCAATATCTGTTTGTGCGAAGCCCACCATCTGGCGGGTATGCCACGCAGCGCCATATCCAATGCTGGCAACCTGTGCTCTTCTGGAACTACTGCAGTATAGTATTGAATAAAAGTATAAACATTAGAAGAACCATCAAATGTAGGGATCAGGCTTACCTCTTTTCCAATCCAGCGCAGTGATTTCGTGACCTGCACGCACCTTCTAGCTGACACTTTGTGCATGCGATTCTGCCAGTTTTCAAGTCCAGCATCCGAGTCAGAAACGCAGGAGCTATCGTATCTCCAACTGAGTGCACCATCTGCAGTAGGATTAATGTAATCCTCCTGGTTCGCAGTCATCTGGTACAGTCGGTCCAAGTCCTAGGACTTAGATTCCTCCTTAATCGGCTCGCTATATCTATCCCCATCTGCATGATCCAATGGTGCGATAACCCGCAGATGCTTGCCTTCGAATATCATCTTCTTTGTTTTCAAATTTATAATGGCTAAATTGTTAATAGCCCAGTCAATTCCTAACAGCGCAGGAAAGGGTTGGCTATCATCAACAATCTCGATGACTTCAAAGTCCGCATGGCTTTGTACTCCGTCAATATCAACCACAACATTGGCTAAGCGGTCAAATGGTATAAATTTCTCTTGGTTGGCCATTCTCAGCTAGATAGGTGACCACGACAGCTTTGGTCGACCCATCTATTTCCATGTCTGCTTAGTCAATACATTTACTTCTGATCCCAGATCAAGGATAACTTCATCCATCTCAAAGTCTCCTATCTGCGCAGTGAGCCTCATCTCTCAGCCCGACCTCTTTTGTTTCTTTATATGATGTAGTGCGCCATCAGAAGTTTCTACTTCTGTCTGTGGTTCGTATAGATTTATGAGCTTCTCCAGCTCTACTATCGCATTTTCATTTTTCAGCAGCTTCATGCAGTGTCTTAGGAACTGCGCAACAGAGGTGCTAACATCCGCTATGTGTCTTGTCTTGTCATACGCAGCAAGTGTGTCTTCGACACATGGTACTTCGATGCGTAGTGGGATCCTTGGTGATTTAGGTGTTGGTTCTCTGAAGGTATCCCGAGCGTCAACAAAAGCTTCTTTGTTCTTCTTCAGATCCAGAGCAGGCGTCTTTCCTGGAGCTTTTCTTACCCATATTGTTTCAAGAGGGCCCTGCTTCGCATGAGCCTCTCCTAAAGTGGAAGCCTCTGCTCCCCTATCACGGCCTGTCTCCACGCCACTGCGTGTGACTACTTTAATGCTAGGATCCGCAGGTCTGTTCTCTGCTGCGATCCACTGGATGTTCGGGGCTGGCGCGTCTGTCCTTCTTGTTTTCTGCATCTCTACCTCTAGTACCGGGAAATCTTCTATAACATGCTCAAATGATTTACAATAATTACAAGTGGTGCAAGGGTTTACACAGTCTCTGGATGCGTGACCTGGTTGGCCACAGTTATAGTAGATGACCCCGCCGCGACCTCTTCCTTGTGTCGGGCCGGTATTTCTTCCTCTACTGTGGTATCCACCACCACGGCCTCTGTAGACATATTTATCATAATGCGTGTTTTCTTGCTTTGGCTAGTTATCTTCTTGCACTCTGTACAAGCCAGTGCCTCTCATTGAATCCATGTCGCGTTTTCTTTCATTCATTAGTTCATAGGCGCGGCAGTTGGATTCATCATGTCCAACTGATTTACAGAAATTACAATATAGATTCTTAGGCGTCTTCACATATTTCTGTATTAGGTAACAATCTTCAGGTCTATGACCGATAGTTCTGCAGATCTCACACCAGGGTGCCTAGTTCTGATTGATGGGGTTAGGTGCACCACTGCTAAGATAGTCATGGTATAGGGGACAATGTTCGCATTCATGCTCTTCTCCTTTGCAACTCGTGCACCAGATCTCGTGACCATGTTCATATTGCTATTATTTTCCATTCTCCATGCTTTGCAGCTCCAGTGTCAGGGTGGTAAGCTGGTTCTGAATCTGCATCATCCCAGAACTAGACTCACCGATCAACGAAGCCTCCAACTTCATCGTGATCTCTAAGGACTCTGCCTGCGACGTAACCTTCTGCTGCATCAATGGTAATCTAATGTGGGGTAACAGCGCAGCAACGAACCATTCCTTGTGCTGATCCAGAGCTATAACAAAGCTTACTTGGTCTAATAGGGTCTTGAACTTCTAATCAAACTCCCAGACCGATTCAGTCGGTCTCTGCTTGATTTCCTTCATCTCGGTTATACACTGAGATTCAGACTTTGGTTTCTTGAACTCTGCTATCAGCGTAGCTTTAATCTCTGACAGGGTTCTGGGCTACATGGTAGAATACTTCATGAGCCAGTGCAGCGCTCTATCTCTGAATGTGGTAATAAACTGGGATTTCTTCTCATCATCATCCCGGATCTGTCTGACACTCCAGACAGCTTCACAAAGGAACCAGTGCTGATCAATATCTTCTAGACCCGTCCCTTTGAATATAGGCAGCTTCATATCGGTATGGGCCATGGCTCTAGGGGGAGGTGTAGCACTCGAAGGGGCACCTTGAGGTGTGCCCTGAGGGGTGCTAGGGTGTCGTAAAGGACTCTCCGCAGTGAAAACAAATGGGCGTATAGGGGTAGACGTACTAGGCTGTGTATTCGGCGGGGTTGGCTCTGCAAGTGGAGGATTCTGAGGGGTAAATGGGGGTGCGGCTTCGTTTTCAATATCAGAAGGAATCTCAATATCTACGTGGAGTCCAGAGCCACTAGGATTCTTATTGAACTTGTATCATTTCCCACTTCTTAAGTTGTGAGTATCTTCATCGGAATCGCTATAAATGCTATTTACCATGACAACTTGAAAATATTACTGCATTCTTAAAACGCCTTTCTCAGCTAACAACATCTTAATGTATAGACTGAGATTGTTCAGGAATTTACCTTGGAAACCTCCGAAAAAGTGTGCCTCTGCTTGGCTGTAGGATTTGAGCATATCCACAGCAAACTCTGTGACAAAGCCTTCTAGCATATGATCGACCCAAAATTCCACTACACGCGTCAATGCGCTGTCTATTGCTTTGAGCTGTGATATGAGCTCAGGATTCCACTCTATAGGAACACCTCCTTGAAAACAGGTTTTCTTTTCTGTGAGCCGCGAGATCCACACGTGCAGCTCGTTCAGAAATGTAGCCCAGAAAATCTCGTGAATGTCGTCCAACAGATATCTATCCGACCACTGTGTGTCACTTAGACGCGGATGTTTGTTCTCTTGTCTTTTAAAGTCTCTTATGGTCTTATCCCACCAAGCCTGGATTTCTGTCTTCTCAAGATGCCAGTTCAATGAACTTTCCGGGAACTCAGACTCTTCGTCACTCATCACGACTGGAACTCATCACGAATTCTAGCATGGAAACGGAACCATTTGTTGGCTATACAATTATGACCAGAGGTTTTATGAAGACCCAGGTTCTGCGCGGTTACCTTAAACCAACAAAACCCCTTCGCACCAGCCCTTTCGGCAACAGCCTTCGAGCAGGCTGAGGTCTCACCCGAGGTGTTTCTAATGGGGCACTGCGGACTCAAATGTCCACAGTGAGTGATGAGTTGATGACTATGACGAAGTTTGCGGCAGCACACCGGTTGTGTGCTGCGAAGGTCGGACTGCGCGGCGATGGTCAACACTGCGGTCCACACCACTACCTTCTTCCTTACTGCAAGACTTAATACTACACTGCGAACACTACCACTTGACTTCCTACACTTGGACTAAGTGCAAAATGCTTAAGGCAGTGATCGGAATACCACTTATCCACTCAGTCATACACTTAACTAACCTACTACTTAATGCTCATAACACACACTTAGAATGTTACTATTTTAAGCATAACCCTCAGGTACGAAATAATTGTTATACATTCATCGACTGCATCCATTCAAACACATAAACAACTTTCCCCATGCTCAAGCAGACTATAGATTCATTGTTCCTAGAAGCAAAGCTAATATTAACCATACATCCATTCATGCAAACCTAACATATCATTCCACACTCTCTTGATGGCGAATGCATATAAAAGCCTTCTCATAACAGACTACAAGCCAATATTCATACATCCAACTACAGAAACAGATAAATATAAACACACATATAAACATTCAGTCACTCAACACACTATTTAACGTGGTTCACTCCCCCAGATGAGAAGCTACATCCACAAGAACTGTGTTGATATTTCTTTTAAGGAAGGGTTCACAGTTCTTAGCCGCGCACTCAGCTGCGGCTCTCTTCTTGCTCAGATAGGTCTTTGCGCACTCAGCTGCAGAGCCTTTACAATGTTTTCTTGACTCTAAATATATTACAATACAATATGGTCACAATGACCAACCTCTCTAATCTTGAGCAACTAACCAACCCTCCCTATACAAAAATTGCCTTCTTAATATAGATCATGCCTGAAGGTCGTGTCTTTACAACATTGAAGACCGAAACCCTTAGGGTTTCCAAACCACTACGGTCCCTCTGAACTGTCATGCAAGCTTCTAGTAGTGATTATGCTATCGTGGTAATCCTCCACACCTTATATCCATCGTTTTCAGCCTTCCTGTTGTGCACACACCAACATGTCATCCACTTCGAGCCGCCCTTCCACTAATGGACTTGTGCGACTGGCTCAGCTTCCAGTCGCTTTCCCTGCAGGATGTCTGTCCTCTAACGGCTGCGTACAAATGGCTCAGCTCCAGTCATTGTCTGTCTGTCGTTTTCCTCTTAACGGTCATGTACTTTGCTGTACACCAAACTATCACTTTCCCGACCCGTCCTCTGCTTAACGAACTCGTACAGTTGGCTTCCTTCCTAATCTGCTTATGCCCTCAACTCGGCATCTTTCCAACAGTCTTACCAAAAGTAGACCACCGCTAGTCTATCCACTATATTTGGCCATCCTCTGTCCAATACACAACTTTACTGGCTCCACGTGGCCTACTACCT
Organism: Larix kaempferi; assembly: GCA_027924585.1. Lineage (NCBI taxonomy): Eukaryota > Viridiplantae > Streptophyta > Pinopsida > Pinales > Pinaceae > Larix > Larix kaempferi. The sequence goes on from BSBM01000198.1 coordinate 4,440,122, forward strand.
TCGCAGCACTGAACCTACGCAGCGCTGATCTTCGTAGCATCCTTCAAAACTCGGTACTACGAACAGCTTCGCAGTACTCTCAATACTTAGCCAAAATTTACTTATTTTATGAGCTACACTTAGCTCAGCTCCATCTAGCCTCAAAAATGTTATCAAAAATGGCCCTATTGGGTCAGGCCTAACACCCGTGTCTCCGGTGTCACCTTGTGGGTCCATCTTGGAAACTAGGGTTTTGCTCAGTAAGGGAGTGTGCAATTTTTGCATAATGGGGTCAAATTTGCAAAATTGTCTACCGGGCACTTGTGGCTAGCATTTCCAGCTGGAACCTCCCTAGACACACTTGCAGGACTCCTCGGAACTAGGTTTTGCTGCACGGTTGGAGTTCTATGCCCCCGGCAGGGTTCGAGCAGGTGTCCCTGAAGGCCTTTTGGATGCAAGACGGAACGAACCATAGAATGACAACCGTGGCTCCGATCGACGAACCATCGACTCTGTTGGATTCAGGATGTCCGGATAGTGCTAGGGGTGCCCCTCTCCTCTGGTCCCATGGCCCCGGTGTCACCTTGTAGGTCCATCTTGGAAACTAGGGTTTTTTTTGAGTGAGGGAGTGTGCAATTTTTGCACAATGGGGTCAAATTTGCAAAATCGTCCACTGGGCACTTGTGGTAATGATGATGATGATGGTGATGATGATGGTAATGGTGATGAAGATGGTGATGGTGATGGTGATGGTGATGGTGATGAAGATGATGATGATGACGATGATGGTGATGATGATGATGAAGATGTTGATGAGGAGCCTAGATATGGTGATGATGATGAAGATGGTGATGATGATGAAGATGGTGATGGTGATGGTGATGGTGATGGTGATGATGATGATGGTGATGGTTCTGTCTCACATCCAAAAGATGGAGATGGTGATGATGATGAAGATGGTGATGATGATGAAGATGGTGACGTTGATGATGATGGTGATGGTGATGAAGTTGATGGTGATGGTGATGATGAAGATGGTGATGGTTTTGTCTCGCATCCAAAAGATGGAGATGGTGATGATGATGAAGATGGTGATGATGATGAAGATGGTGACGTTGATGATTATGGTGACGTTGATGATGATGGTGATGGTGGTGAAGTTGATGGTGATGGTGATGATGAAGATGGTGATGGTTCCGTCTCGCATCAAAAAGATGGAGATGGTGATGATGATGAAGATGGTGATAATGATGAAGATGGTGATGGTGGTGAAGTTGATGGTGATGGTGATGGTGATGATGATGAATATGGTGATGGTGATGAAGGCATTGATGATGATGGCGATGGTGATGAAGATGATGATGAAGATAATGAAGATGGTGATGATGATGGACACGGTGATGAGGGACCTACAAATGACAATGATGATGAAGATAGTGATGATGATGAAGGCGTTGATGATGATGGCGATGGTGATGAAGATGATGATGAGGAGGAGGAGGAGGATGGTGATGATGATGGAGATGGTGATGATGATGGAGATGGTGATGAGGGACCTAGAGATGACCATGATGAAAAATATGGTGATGATGATGAAGATGGTGGTGATGATGAAGGCATTGATGATGATGGCGATGGTGGTGAAGATGATGATGATGATGATGATGGTGAAGATGGTGATGATGATGGAGATGGTGATGATGATGGAGATGGTGATGAGGGGCCTAGAGATGACCATGATGACGAAGATGGTGATGATGATGAAGATGATGATGATGATGAAGGCGTTGATGATGATGGCAATGGTGATGAAGATGATGATGATGATGATGATGATGATGATGATGATGAAGATGGTGATGATGATGAACGATGGTGATGAGGGACCTACAGATGACAATGATGATGAAGATGAAGATGATGATGAAGATGGTGATGATGATGAAGGCGTTGATGATGATGGCGATGATGATGGCGATGATGATGATGATGATGAAGATGGTGATGATAATGGAGATGGTGATGAGGGACCTAGAGATGACCATGATGATGAAGATGGTGATGATGATGAAGGTGATGAAGATGATGATGATGATCAAGATGATGATGATGATGGAGATGTTGATGATGATGAAGATGATGATGATGTTGATGATGATGAAGATGATGGAGATGTTGATGAGGAACCTGGAGATGACAATGATGATGAAGATGGTGATGATGATGATGATGGTGATGATGATGAAGGTGTTGATGATGATGAAGATGGTGATGTACATTGCATATTAATGGTGTAGCTTGGTCTAAGGTGGTTCGCTCAAATAACTATTTCATTATGAAATTTTTAACAAGACATGAATTAAATTTAAGATGTAAGTGTATTGTTAAATATAGTGAGCATTGAGCATAGGGAACACAGTCTATGAATATGTGTATTGTTAAATATAATTTGGTTGGGTGAAGCAAATAACCAACATAATCAACATAATATAAGATTTTTTTGGGTTGGGGATATACCTCAAGGTACCCAAAGCATGAAAAAATTTTGGGTGGCCACAAAACCAAGAGAACAAAAAATGTTGAAGAGGACATGTGGGGTGGGAGGTCGGCCTCCAAAAACTCAAGCATTGACATGAGTCATGAGTGAGGTAGGTCTAAAGCAACTTCTTTTGTGGAGTGGTGTTGCATTTTGAAGTTCCCTTGGTCATTGTGTTCTAGTTGCATTGTTGGTTTTGGCTATTTGTTCCCAATGTTAGGAGTTTTTTTTTTTTCTTTAACTTGTGTGCAGAGCTCTAGGCATTCATCTAAAATTTTCCCAATCTATCTATCCAAGTTCATTCTACCTTCATTAATGAGTTTTGACCTCAAATTTCAATCTTCTTCTATGGTCATGTATTATTTATCTCGGGGAATTTATTTATATCCAATGTATTTGACTCTAAGAACCTCTCATGTGTGATTATGAAAAAATCAAGATTCCCTCAACCCCCAAACATGCCCTTTCAAAGAATTTTTTATCTTTGAGTGTGGTATGGGTTCCAACATGAGGTTTTGTCTACTAAGGATGGATCTTGGCGTCTTGACCATGGTTGAGGTGATGACAATGAGGTTCATATGACTCCAATGAATCTTCCATGGATCATGGGGTAAAATGATCTCTCAAGTATTATTGCATGTGAACTTGCATGTACCAAGCTACAACAAATCTTTCACAGGAGTGGATTTATCTATGTGAATAGATAAGTGAAAAGCTTTTAGCAACAAGACCTATCAATTTTAACTTGGAAGTATGGGAAATGTTCAAAGTGGGATTGAGAGGCTTGATGGTGATTGTAGTAGTGGGCATGGTATTGGTGAGAATGATGTCATGATAGTGGAATTAAACATTAAGATGGTGACCCTAGAGCTTGGATCCTAGCCTAGAAACATGAGAGCCTAGCCTAAAAACCCTAGTTGGTAGCGTAAACCCTAGTTTGTATTCTAATCACAATGAAACCCTATTATGTAGCCTAAGATCTAGCCCTAAATTATAATACATATAAAGATTAAATCATTTTCATTGTATATATATATTCATGTGCATACATTTTAATCCAAATCACTATACACATATATGCATAGTTTCTCATCTATATAGCAAGGGTGCATACAACTAGAAAACCGTTGTACCTAGCACCGGATACCTAATTTAGAAACCTAATGGTTTGAAATTGGTTGTACCATGAAGATTTTATATGGTAGATATGCACACCTATGGAAAACTTCTCAATGGATGGAAAACCTAATATTATCATAACATTAGTAAAGCTTGGTCCAACATGTAGTAATGATTACATGTTCTAGTGTTGATGACGCACTAATGGATGCATGCAACTTGATGAGGGTGTATTTGTGACTCCATTGATTGTCACGTCCCCTCCCGTCGATCCGTTGCAAGGTAGGGAACATGACCAACCATACCGGGGTTATTTGACTATCTAAGCCCATTCATTAAGCCATCAATTTCATAAATAAATTAAACTTCATGTGTGCAGATTCAAACTAAAGCAAACACAGTGGAATTAAACATATTATCACACACACAAACTGGAATGCATTAGCATATCTATCCCAAGCAAGTCATGAATCTAATGCAGAGGATCAATCCCCTTCTTCATGCTATGCGCAAGCTTCATATAAACCATACTAAGACATGCATTCAGTATACAATTACCAGTCATTAACTAATAGATTACAGAACACAGAATAAGCATGATTTAACCTCAAGAAACACTTATCTTTGTGATGAAGCTGTCCAAACAACTGGATGTGGGAGAGCAACATTCCACCCAACCATAGGTCTTTGTCCAGCCTGTATTCTTTCTGCTGAGAGACCACCCCTGACCTGGGTTGTGTATCCACTAAGGAGGAACTAGATGGGCTCACTCACAGCCATGGTTTTACTCAAACAATCATGCTAAGCCAACACACAGTTGGGTTTATCAAACATGCAATAAGCAAAGGAGGAGGATTCTAATCCAATGAGCTCAACCACAGAGCTACAGACATCTCAGGATAAATCCAAGCAACCCAATCCTCTGTTCAACCATTCACACTTGGATTTCTCACAATGTTGTCATCAAATAACTCAATCCCATCACTGGAATTCTGGGCTATAAAAACTGGGTTTTCCAATGGATTTCGGGGTATCTAATACTCTCAATATTTCCCCAAGGTTCATATCTATGGATCTCCCATTGGATTTCACTGTCAAATACCAATTCTGGGTGTTTATGGCTCTTCAAAACATGGGTTCTTGCAAAGTTGTGATTTTTGGTTTTTCTCACTGCTGGGCATTTGTAATGGATGAAAACTAAAGTTGAGATCTTCAACAATGGAATGGGAATGAGGAAGAACCCATTCCCATGAGGTAGAGTGACTTGTGGTACAAGAAAAACAGAGCCTGTACCTACCATACAAATTTTTGGGTTGCCCATGCTCCATTGAAGCCATGGATTGAATTCTTCAACAAATTCCTTACAATAGAATTAAATGTCAGCAAGGAAAGTCAAATGGGTTCTCATAATGACATTTGGCAGCCTATGGTTTAATCCCACAACCCCCTCGCCACTCCCTAGTGGATACATGTGGCCCCTTCTCATTAGTTGATTCCATAGCCAGTTTTGGTATTTTATTGCATGATGTTTATTTACATCATTTTACAATGTTCCATGGCTAAATAGCACATGGGTAACATAATATCTAATACTTGCCTTTTAAAATAAAATTCGAGCATCCACTAGTGGGGCCTTGGCCTTGAGCTCCACGCTAGGAAAACATACATCACATGTATACAATATTTACATTAAAAGCTAATATATCCTAAGGGTCAAAATGGGGTATTACAATCCCCTCCCCCATAGAATAACACCGTCCTCGGTGTTCCAATACTTAGGAATGCATATACAATTTACACGTCCAAAATTTTCAAAACATTTTGCAGGTCTTCCCTGCATTCTATCATTTTCTTTGAACTTTCAGGACCAAGTCCTTTGGCCTCCACAAGCTACTCCTGCTTGTTCTGATATTCCAGCTCATCCACAAGTCTAAAAAATTTATGGCTGCTACCCTTTTGATGTTCCCTTGTTGGGAAGTTGCGGAGGCAATGATGTCCTCCACATTTCCAACATTTCACTGGCTGCTTCATCTTTTCCTGCTCAATTTCCTTTAAGTCTTCCCACCTGGAACGTTTCTTATTGGACCAATTGGATGAATGCCTCTTCATTGACCCAATGTCTCCTCTACTATTGATTGCTTCCAGAATGATTTTTACCTCCCTTTGTAGACAACTAGAATCTTGCAAAACCTTGTGGTTCATCTCATTCTGCTTCTTCTGTATCTTGAGCATTTCTCCAAGGTTTTCTTGGGTCTTGGAAATTGTTTGAAGAAGACTTTCAGCCAATTCCAACATCCTCCGGTCTGCTGCCATGGTCTTTGTGCGTAGCTGGTTCTCACTTTGCTTACAAGCAACACTTGCTTTGCAACAACTACCACAAATCAGTTTCACTTTCCCACCTGTGAAATTCATCATTATAATTTCTCTTAGGCCAAGCATAATATAAACATTAAAATTAGTCAATTAATTGCCAATCGACATGTGTAGTCCATGCTTTATCCATGAGGATTTCATACTTTTCATGCTTTCCCAAAAGGCACATGAGCTCATTCATGTCCATTCTTTCACAGGGAATTAACTACTTCAGCATTCACAATTTATTTCAAGCAAATAAACACACTCTACTTTAAGCCATACATGCATTCGGCAATTTTCTGTTTTTATAAATGCATCAATAAAAAGGAAAGAGAGAGCAGTAAGAGTTTTCTCCTCTTCATATTGTTCCATTCTGGAACCCACACCACCATTGTGGTTTTCATGATCCTAGTGTCTTTCACTTCAATGTGAATGCTTGACCTGCCCTTCTTGGCTATGACACTTAGTTTCTATGGTCTACCTCGGATCTCTCAACCATGGAACCTTTCCACATGGCGATCCACAACACCCTTGGCTGCTAGGACCCCACAAGTCCACTAGAACCATCATTCATTTCTACGCAAGCTGAGCTTTTTAGGACAGTCCACATGCATCCTTAAGATGCTTTCATAGTCCTTGCTTCCAGCAATACCTACACTCAAACATCAAATCAATTCACATGTTTAGTTTATTTTTGTAGGTTTTATCTCTAAACAAGAGTTTAGGAAATCATGACCAAATCATGTACACATGTATATTCATATTAAATAAGCAAGAAGTTGCAAGATAACCAAATACTTATCTGCGTTGGATGTCTTCACTTTATTCCACAGGATCCTTCTTTGCTTTACAAGCCTTGGATTTCCTATGGATACAATAATGAATGTTGGACTAGCGCGCAGGCTACTCCTCAACCATTTGTATAGGTAATGCTAAGTCAGTACGCCAACTGGTTTTATCAGACATCCCATCTAGAAATATGCTAAGCCGGTACTCCGACTTGGTATTATCAAGTATTTGAGGAATGTTTGGATAGCACGCTGGCTGCCCCATAACATTCAAGTAATTAGTGCCCAACCAGTACACCTTTATGCCAACTGGGTTTACCAAGCATTTGTAGCACCCAACCAGTTACTCTCTGGATTTACCAAGCATTTATAGTTATTTCGGGGTCCTTTCTTTCCTGCAATGACCCAGGTTTCCAACAAGAAACAATAGTGTATCAGCTTAGCTATTAGAAGACTTATACCTAAACTCTTCATTATTCCAAACAAGAATTAAATGAAAATGAATACTTATCTGTGTTGGACACTTCCTCTTTGGTCCACAAGGTCCTACTTTTACTTCACAAGCCTTGGGATCCTCCTACAGACTGGGATGTTTGGCTAGCGCGCAGGCTGCTCCACAACATCAAATAATTAATGCCCTACCAGTACACCTTCGCACCTACTGGATTTACCAAGCATTTGGTGGTGCCCAATCAGTCCCATATCTGGTTGGCCCTCTTAATTGTCGAGCCAGCACATCCGTTTGGGTCATTAGCCAATGAAAGGAAACTGCGCCAATGACCATTATAGGTCAAGGATCTACTACTCTACCCAAGGCTTGCATCAGCCTTTCACATGTGTCAAAACCCTTCATGCACATAACAATTCTTCACCCACACAAGGATGGCACTCCTTCTCTTGTGCAATCCGGCGGTTCCCTTTAGGAACTCTTTAGGTGACTTTCTTAACTGCAGGCTATCATGGCCCCATGATACCCACTCATACTAAACAAAGGTTACCACTGCTCATACATTCCTCTTGAGTACCCTTTTCTTCACTTTTCCCTTTGATGTGCAGCACCAATTTGCATATGTATAAGCTGACAACACAAGATGGATAAGAAAGCTCATCAGTATTGCTACTCTAAAACTATAAACATATTTCATAACATTCACTATCCAACATTGATACACCGGGAATGCGTCCATTCCCTTAGGGTGTAGTCAATATTGACAGTCTGTTGATGCCCCGAGAATCATAGCATCAATCAGAAATGGATTCTCCCCAGTGAGCAGTCCCAATTAGATTGCTCACTGTTTGGTGTGGGGAATCCGTCTGGTTAACAGTTCTGGCTAACGTAAGATTTAAAGATTCTTAATCTTTCTACCGGTTGCGGCCCGATCCACCGTTTATGTATTTTATTTTAATATTTAAGATGATATGCAAATTCCCTAGGCTAATTTAATCTAAATGCAGAGTTGAAACAAATCTTTATCTAAAACTGAAATAAACCAAATCTAATCTATCCTTGCAAGGAGAAAACTGTAAGTATGAGCAACGCGCTGAAAGAAACATCTAAAGATCGAACAGATAGCCATTAAATCTGAAGATGCAATCTCAGCAGGAGGTAAAAATATTAAAAGATAGTTTCTAATTCAAATGCAATACATTCCATTGCTCATTTAAGAGAGACATCATTGTACAGGAAAATAGAAAGATCATTCATTACACAGAAATAATTCATAGCAGCAAAGAAAGATCTGACTGTAATATGTGAATGATACAAGAGTAGTCCAGTAAGCATTCAGCACACAATTCTAGGAAAAAACGCCCTCTCTAGGCTTCCATTAGGCAAAATCGAGTTCCTTATACATGCAGAGAAGTAGTTCATGTACAAGACAGGAAATGTCTTTCACCTGCCAAAAGTCCTTCCTTACTCTTCTATTCTTCTATTTATAAATTTACAACTTGCTCCTTGAGCTGACAAGTGTGCCCTAAATTCTAGAACCTTCTAATTTGTCTTTTAGTGTATAGTTACCAAAAACACAAATTAGTGAAGGGTCTGCCATATAAAACAAAATTGGAGCCAGCTATCCTTTTAAAACAATTATACAATCAAGGAACTTCAACCTTTTCTAACATTAAAAGAATAAGAATTCTGGTGGTTCATTTGTTTATTTGGTTTCCCTTTGCTGACTCGCTGCCTCATCCCTGACAACTGGCTCGCTTGAGGCTGCTTGGCCATCTATACTTTGGATATGTGTGGCCCATTGACTGAGCTCTTTCATGATAATTTTGCTCCAAACAGATATTGTTGCCTTTGCTGCGATCTCATGCTTGTGCAGATCTGATTTGACTTGTGTTGCTCCTGTTGTTGCTTCTTGGGAAATTGCTTCAAGAAAGTAGATATGCACAGCGGGTTGGCCTATGAACTATTGGAGTTCATCTCGGGTTATCACCTCCACCTTTTTAACATAATCCAGCCCTTGATTCAACTCGCCTTGCAGCTCAGCCAACCGATGTTCTCGTTCTGGGAATTCATTGATATTTTTAGGTAGAACCAAGTGGCACTTGCCATGGGATTCTCTGAATTTGGAGTAAAAAGAGTGACATTTGCAGATAGTTCTTTTGATCTCCAAGCTTATCCTAGCGCCACAGTATTTATTGAATTCAAGGACTCTCACATCCAAGTCAAACTCTTCTTCGGTGGTGGTACGCAAGGTTGAGGGGAATCTAGATTTTCCTCTTCTCCATTAAAATTGTTGTTTTAATTCTTCCATATGCTTTGCAAATCTGTCTCTGTTCCTTAAGGCTCCAAATTCGATGGCTATCATTTTCATGATCATTTCCTTAACGCTGCAAATTTCTCCTGAGATCAGCACCAGCAGCTGATGGCCTTTTATTAGCATGTCACATGCTTACTTATGAAATGTGAACAACTCTTGCTTATTTTCCACTACTTCCTTGAGTTGTTTAACCAACTGCTCTTTGTCTTGGATTAACCCTTCAAATTGGTCCTTGGGGACATAAATTTGTTGGGCCCTGCTGGCTTCGAGCTCCTCCAATTCTGATATCCGGGCCTTCAAGTTCTTTTGCTCGTCTTCGGAGATGGCCAGCTGCATCTGTAGTGAATTCTTCTCATTTTCAAGTTGTAGAGCTCCCGAAGTTATCCTTAAATTATCCTCTTGCATTTCCCTGTATTTCTTCTTCAATTCATTTGCTTCCAGAACCTCCCAATTCCTGTCATCTCTTATTTTGAAACACTGAGCTCTTTAGTGCTTTATTTCATTTATCAATAGATCAATATTGGCTTTACTCGCCTCGGTTGATGCCACAGTGCATTGGGCTTGGAATGAAGGGTCAACATCAGTTCCTTGGACCAGTGTGGTTTCTGTCACCCTGAATTCATACAAGTTCTCCCCAATTTCCATATTCCTCATTCTTCGATCAATGATAGCCCTTTTCCGCTCATTAAAATACATGGAATCCAGGTTGGCCACCTGGCGCTGCATTTTGGGGTTGTATGGGGTCAATGCTAAACCTTCAATAGAAGCAACCCCTTCTTTAGCTATCCTTGGTTGGTCTATCAGTGGTGAATCCAAATCCATATTTTGCAGAGTGGACAGATCTGGCTTGGGGTTTTTCTCAGTCTGCTCCTTTTGCTGCCTTTCAGCTACCTCTGCTAACTCCTTTTGTAACCTGTCTGCCTCTTCTAACAAAATTCTCTCTTCTTCTTTCTCCTCTTGCAGTTTAGTAGCCTATTCCTGGAGAATTCTTTCTTCTTCCTCTCTTTGGGCCCTTGCTTAATTTTCTTTTTGGCTTCTGGCAGCCCCATCTTCCAAATCCTTTTCCTCCTGCTCCCTCTGTACTCTGGCAGCTTCCTTTTGCTGCTGCAATTGAACAGCCTGCTCTCTTTGGATTCTTGCTGCCACTTCCTGTTGGAGCTTGGAAACTTGTTCATTTTGAATCCTAGCTGCTTCTTGATGGTCAATCCCTGCTGAAACTCCTGATTGGGACATTGCTGCTTCCTGTTCCTTTTGAATTAGGCCGACAAGCTTGGGATTAGGGCTTTTTGCACCTTTCTTCTTGTAGCGCTTGCCTAATTCTGTTAAGTTCCGAGCACTATGGAAAAACTCTTCCTCTTTGTCCTTAAGATGGGCGTACTCGAAGGTGGTTTTTACATCAACAATATGTTTGGCAACTTCCCCACAAGGGTCATGCCTTCTAAAAAACTTTGTACCGAAATGGAAGATGTCCAGGTCTCGAACATAGTTTTCTCCTTCCCTGGCCCTCTGGAGGTTATATGCACCAACAGTAAAAGGAATTGGTGGATAAATCCCTTTCCTCCTTTCAATAAGAACCTTGCTGATCCCACCAACACTGAAGAGTTTCCATATGGCTTCCCTATGAATGACAAAATCTGTAGTAGATTTCGGAAGCAAAAAGGGAGCTACGGATCCTCCATTCATCCGGATATAGGTACCTTCCATATTATGATAATAATCGCCAAATGCTTCGATGATGGGCATGGCGTTCTCTGACATGCAATATGGTTCCTTCACAAAAAAAAGCTGGTACAATGGCATGATGAATTTCTCGCAAACCTGCTTGTAATGGCCTGCATATTTACTTGCCCATGTGAGTTGATAGGCCATGAATAGAGGCGTTTATTTTGGCTTCCATGAGCAGCCCAAGTCTGGGAAGGTGTGTTTGCTCAATAAGAAGTCTATCAAATAGGAAGACATGAATAAATATGCCTTCTTTTGAGTCACCCCTCCCTGAGCCGCAGTTAATTACAAGGCCAGACTGTCTGAAATTATGTCGGCCCAATTAAAAATGGTGCCATTCATGGCTATATGAAACATTAATGGCACCCATCCGATCTTAAAAATATTTCCATTAGGCATGTCTAAGAGACAACTCGACATCAGAACGATAAGTCTATAAGGAGTCTTCAGGAGGTTGCTTTCATATTCATTGTTGTTCCTCCTTCTTATCTGCGTGTCAGATATCATCATTTTCCTGGCAGCGTCCAGTGGGTCCATACGATTCTCTACTATCCATTTATCATATAAACAAGCTCTGGGTTGAGGTAATCTGTAAGTGGCTGAGATATGCTCACGAGAAAAAGATGCTAGATTCAGCCCATTTTTATCATTTATGAACCTAGTGTTAGTCCCGACGTGAGGTATCAACCAGCCAATGACTTCAAAACACAGGAACAATTCAGGACGAGTCATTTCCTTGTGGAGGTAAGACTTTTGGATGTTTGCATATACCAGAGAGTCTTTTATGGGGGATTGAGGGTTGTTTTGGTCCATGATGAACCTATATAGTTCACCCCACTGGAACTCCAGGACAAAGCTCCCAGGGGGCACATTGGTGGTAGCTTGTTTGTCAGTGAACATTGTCTCTAGTGAAGTATCCAACAGGATTTCTACTTCTGAATCTGAGTCAATCTTTTGAGCTGCTTTCTTCCTTGCGGACCTCCTATGCATGATAATCCTGCGGTGAGCATGGAAGTACAAATGAGGGGCGTGTAGATATTCCGCTATCATTAAAACGCAAAGCTTCCTACTGACTTGTAAAGAGAATATGACAGAATTGATTCCAACTAGATGATTTTTTAAAGCATTGACAAAACAATTATGAGAAAGTCAGAAATATGTCATTTTCATAATCACAGAAACAACTACTCTTTTATAGTTTAAAATCTTAAGAGACACTTAGATGCCAATGTCAATCAAGCTATGCAAGCCCTTGTGGTTTCATGTATAAGGCAAATGGTAGAATGACTCAATCACTTTTGGGATAACAGTTCTAGAACCTATGTGACGTTTTAGGACTGTGGGTGTCTTGATTTCGTGTTTTTCAACTTATCCCGCCAGTGCTAGTTCGTCGTCAAGGAAACTGACATGGGTTGGGAGGTTTAGGAACAGGAAAATGGCATGGGGTCAAGGTAGCGAGAAAGCTTCCTTTTGCGCTATAACTCTATTCAACATGTAAGTGCCTTCCTAGTCAAAATACCTAGCCAGGACAAACTAATGGAGGAAAAGGAACTGGGGCGGTTGCTAGCGTCATGACCTCCACAAAAATACGCAAGGACCTACAATCGTTTGTATGCCTGGTGAAACCACTACATTCACACAAGTGAAGCAGGTAAATAGCATATGGTTGGTTCCATTGGGTTCTGCTTGCCTCTACAAGTAAAATGTTGATCTATTCATAATGTCCCTACCGCTACAGATTCTCACATGTTTTGAGGCAGTTTTGGGCGAGCACTGTGCTCTCGTCATGAATGGATATGGTCGCTTGAGTGTGATTTTCCATGGGGTGCGCGCAACTACAATTTCTTAACCGAAAATGAGCGCATAGCTACGGATGATATGTGGTTATTACGGCACAACCAAGAAAGATTCAAAGATGGTAGGATATATGAGAAGCTAACCTAGGATGCCAAACATGCGACAATGGGAGAGACTTCATGCGTGCATGGGAGGATAGGGCCATCCAGGCTCTGGTTCACAAATGGAGGCTCCGCGTCTTCATGGTCTCGAAACCGCTCAAAGCGTATAACTTGTTTTGCGCATATATACAGTTGATAACAAGGTACGAAAGGGGGGTACGTCTTAATGAGAACCTAAAAAAATGAAAGAGGAGGGACCGAGCACCTACCTACCAGCTTGGCAGTGTTTCCTGGAGGCTACCGATTGCTCCGAGATGGGCAGCAGTGCCATCCGAGTTTGATATTGAACAGGGAGCTCCGTTCTCCAATGGCAATGGTCTAGTGACTTAGAAATCATGTTCTACGCATTGATATAGGGGTGGCATTCAATTCACGTACATAATAGGTTGGTGGAGTTATGAGCACGGGGCTTGAGAATTTGAGCATTTAAAAGGCACATGGGCATATTTATGATTCCACCAAGTCCATAGTTGTATGCGCGCCAAAATCAAGTGTCACGTCAAAGTGGCAATCGCAACACTAAATCCTACACTCAAGCGGCGATCATGGCGTTTAGTGTTGCGCCAAGGCATGGTGATTGCAAGACTAAGCTCTACGATGATATCGTCGTGCTATGGATTAGACCTGGAGGATACGTGAGGCGCGCGTGTGGAGGCGGGATTTCAATGAATAAGTCTTGCGCCTTTGGCGCACATTTAATCACACATCCAGCGCCAAAGCGCTTGTCCTATTGTTAGGAATTGCACTGGTTGGAAGTCAAGCAAATTTTAGACTTCATGGAAATTATGGCGCAGATTCCAACCTTTAATTCGCACAGAGAAAATCGAAAGGCCAATTTTTGGGTAACAAGGCGGAAACGTAAGTCTTAGAGAGTGCGCCTTTGGCGCAAGAAATAAGCCTAATATTTGCGCTATTAAAAGCGCGCAGTTTAACTTTTCGATTGCGCCTTTAGTCGTGAGATTTGGTCATAGAACGTCTGCCCATCGGAAGATTTAGAGTTAACCTTTGCGCCAAAGCGGGGAATTTAGCATTAGCGATTGCGCTAAGGCGCAGTCAAAGAGAAAAAAAATGTGCCAAATGGGAGACCTAAGTTTAAAACCTATGCCAAAGAGCGGAAGAATTAAGGCTAAAAAATGCGCTGAAGAGAAAAGATTGTTTTTCCTTAGAGAAAATAATCTAGAAAACTTTTGGCAAGCAAGTGTTTAAGAATTTTTCCCAGTTAAAGAGCAAATAAGCCTGAAAGTCAAGAAAAACACTTGTTACAAAATGTGCAGAAGGAGGGGCCCCAAAGATCCAGAAAATCTTGGGGAAGGATGTTGCAGCAACAACAATTGGCGAATCGCTGGCGAACACAGATCTCTGAAAAAATCTCTCTCGTTCATGGGAAACTTTTAAAAATTGTTCACCTTATGTGCACCAGTCGGTTTAGGCGTTCGAATCTCGGCGAAGGAAGTAGTCACTTTATCCGTCGGTCATCGGGAAAGGGGAGCTTTGATAAAGACATCCTTAAGACTTTCTAAGGGCAAAATATGAGGTTCATTTTAGAAGATTCATATCTCAGACGACCACTGTCATCGGACTCCACGGGATTGTAACAACATCTCATACACAATATTATCTTGTTCCTCATTCCCATGCTACTTGCATCCTTTTGGATGTTCATGCATTTGACAGCTTTTGCTGTTTGAGCCTTCCAGAAATAGTTTCCTTAAAATCACAATCTTTGACTTTGGTTCTTCAATACATAATGTCCTTTTGTGTGAGCGAGATATTTTATTTGATTTATCAAGCCTCACAGACGGAGAAGAACTTGACTTGAGTTAGGTCTTTTGTACAGCTTTCTTGATTTGAACATTTTTCTTTTATCTCAGCCATGCTTTGATTGAGGCGAGAATTTCTGGAAAACAGACTCTTGATTACAAGCCTTTTTGGCTTTAGATTTGCAGCATGGAGTCATTTCAATACCCTATGTCTTCGAGATGTGCTTCCTTTCCATGGGTCCAACTACAACGATCTTCTTGAGACACTTATAAATGTGAGGGTGGATGGAGCCTGAAGATAGTAATAAAGATAATCATATATCTCTGCTATTAAACAAGGGTTAATGTGACCAACGGAACACGATCTCTTCATTCTGGAGAACGATCAGGACAACCAATATGCATAGATAAACTTTCTTTTGAGGATACATTTCCAACTTCGTGAGTTGTGATATTTCTTGAGAGATCTATCTTCGTGAAAGGCTCAACTGCAGGGCTAGCGGGAAAAAAAAACTATACAAAGAAAAGGGGAAAGGTAAAACTCAAATACTAAGAAAAGAGGACAACTTGGCTGAAACAAACAGAAAACAAGAGACTAACGTAAAAAACAAAAGAAAAGAAAAACTTTTATTTATGTATAGAATGCCTCAACGAGACTATGCAAAGTACTGTTTCAAGACGAGGTCGTTGAGGGGAAGGGTTACTTCCTCTCCCTTGAGGTCTGTCAACTTGTAAGTGGATGGGCCGAGCTTTGCAAAAATTTGGTAAGGGCCTACCCATAAGTGTTGGAATTTCATGTGCATTCCCTTTCCTTCATGATTATGGTCCCATTTTAGAACTAAATCTCCTACTTCAAAACTTCTTTTACCAGATTTCCTTTTATCGAACCATCTCTTGACTATATCTTGGTGTTGGTGGAATCAATTCTTAGCTTTCTGCCAGGCTTCTTCAAGTTGAAGCATGGTGTCAATCCTGGATTTTAAAACCTGACTACCAGACCCTTGAGAGGCTTGGGACAATTGCAAGGATGGGAGTAAGATGTTGGGAGGGAGGATGGCTTCCTTTCCATAGACAAGGATGTAAGGGGAAACCCCAAATGCATTCTTTGGATCCACCCTATCTTCCCATAAGGCATTTGGGAGAGCTATATGCCAGCTTCACTGATTTTCAATCACAGTCTTCTTGAGAATTCGAATGAGGTTTTTGTTTGAAGATTCAGCTAATCCATTTCCATGGGGGTAGTAATTAGCTGAATAATGCAAATTTAATTCCCCTTTCATAAACAAATTCATTTATTTTAAAAGATGAAAAATAAGTGGCATTATCAAATACTAGGGAAATTGGAACCCCAAACCTAGTTATGATGTTCTCTTTCAAGAAAGTGATGACTACATCTTCATTGATCTTGCGCAGTGGGGCAGCCTCTGTCCATATGGTGAAATAGTCTGTGGCTGTCAGGATGTATCGATGTTGTAGAGAAGAATTTGGCTTTATCTCTTCGATGACATCTATACCCCACTGTTTGAAAGGTTCTGAGATGATAACCGGCTACAAGGTGTCATGTCCCAAATTTGGAATTGGGTCACAATGGCCTAATCACATTAGTCATATTCATTAGAGTTTGTAAAATTGATGTTAAGGGTCAAATAATTGCCAAGGAGGAAAATTACTAGTTTCCTAGATTTGGGGTGGAAGCTTTGGGATTTGGAATAAGGGGGATAATAAATGATGTTTAGACATTAGAAGGGTTCAAGTATTTAATAAATAGAGTGAATAAAGAAATTCAAGAGAAATCCTAAGTGACAAATGGTTTTGGAGACATATGGAGGATGTGGGACCCACACTAGCTTGATTTTTCATAATACATGGTATCTCTCTTTTGCAAATTCGAATTAATGGGAATGTGAACACTCTTGGGTGAGTTGGTCAATCATAACACATGTCATTGAGCATCTTAGGTCGAATTTGGAAGGATTGGTAACCTCCATGGAAGATAAAGAGTCAAAGTGGAAGTTTGTGGACACTTGGGCTAGATTCCCTAGCCCCTATGACACCAATGATGGAGCATCTATGACAACTATGACAAATTGCAGACCTGACCTCTGACATCTAACCACTATGACATGTCAGCCCCAAAAATAGGCTCAAAGAAGGCGAATTTGGGAGTTGGAGAAGCCAAAGAGACTCAAAATCGAATTTGGGAGAAGATGGAAGGTTGGAACTAGGAGACAAGTGGCAAATGTGGAATATTTCCTAAATGAAAATCTATTGAATCTATTGAGAGGATTTCGACCCTTAGAAGGATAATGTTGGTTATAAAATGTAGAAATGAAGTATGAGAATGGATTTTGATCATTTGTAGAATTTGCAATTGCATTTGTGAAGAGGGAGAGCTAGTGGATGACTAGTTTCTTGCCTTAGCCAATTTCGAGGGTGAAAGATTCCCATCCAAGATGGAAATTGGAAAGGCCATTCAGACCTTTCATTTGGAGCTTTAATGGAGTCTTTATTTGCAGGTGTAAGCTACAGGGCAGCTCATGGTTTCTTCTATTGCGGCTCGCTCCTTCAACCATTTCCAGTTTTGATGGCATATTCTTGATCCTTGAGGGAGGGCATTTTTGGTGAGCTATTGTACTCTTTGGGGGAGCTTCTAATGCCCCATTTATTTTGTAATATGAAGTAAATACTCTGTTCTTCATATCCAGAAAGTTTTAGGTGGAAATTTCAAGTAGAAATGTATAAATCTCATTTTTAATGGAAGAACAATGCCATTTCCCCACTACCTTGTTGTGAACCAATGTATTGATGATGATTTCGAATGAATGGATGATTATATGATGAATTTGTGATTAATGGACTGCCATGGATGTATTTTACAAGTTTCATGTACTGTACTTGAGCATTTGAAGTATTTTTACTCAGTTTAATTGCATTGGGAGAAGAAATAGTGCCATTTCCCCAAGGGTCGAATTGGTGATTTTTGCAGTTGAATGGGAGAGGGTGAGAACAGTTGTAATAATCCATTAATGGTGCATATGAGACTTTAATAACATAATTAACACATTACATACCTCTGTTCATAAATTTGAGTGGGTTTGGAGGCATTTGGGAAGCCATTTTCAGTACTTACCCCAGGGGGATTTGAACCCCAAATTACTAGTAAAATTGCATAATTGGTCCAGAATCTTAAGAGAGTTTGCAGAGGTCTTTTGGTGGCCATATTTCATCCATAAACATCATATTCAAGTTATAATATCATTCACACACCTTCCTTGAAGATTTGAAGGCATTTGGAGTCAATTTGAAACCTAGAGACCAATACTAGTCAAAGGGAAATCACTAGTAAAGTTACCTACATTGACCAGAATTGAAAGAGTATTTGCATAAGTGTTTTAAAGGTACAAAGGCATCCCTGAAACAAATATTTATGTTCTAATATCATTCATATACCTTCTCAGAATATTTGGGATCATTTGGGGCAAATTTGGGACCTAGAGATCGAAACTAGTCAAAGGTCGAACCAAGGAAAAAAGTGGAAAATTGCAATTTTAATAAAATTCCTAATAAGGGACATTACAGTGGTATCAGACCATGGTCCTTGCACCTGTGTATTAGGTACATACATTCAAGAATAATTGGCAGCCATGTCTTACTATTATGATGAATCCTATGAGTACAATTCTTATGATGAATATGCAGATGCTTATGAGCAATATGAAGCAGAATGTGAATGGTATGAGGAAGAGGTGCCATCATGCAACACTTCTTACAATTTCAAGAGAAATGAAGATTATTCTTATGACTTTAAATCTGATGAATATGAATGTGTCACACCAACCAAGGATAATTCTATGAGTGAGTTCCAAAGATGGAGAGCAAAATATAAAACCTTGCCCCAACAATATCAAGAATATCTTGCTTCGAGCAAAAATACACAAAATGCCATGTCTTTTGAGTACTATGCTGAACATGTTTTTGAAAATAGACCCAAAAATGAAGATGTGGAGTTAGTGAAGAAAGGTTTATGCCCTTCTTGTAAGAACCCTTGGAGCGAGTATCATATATGTGTGCATGAAATGATGTCCTCCTTGAGGAGAGCTTTTGAGATTTATTCAAGAAGGGATTCCAAATATACCGATCCTAAGGAAAACAAGGGGCAAAATGAATCAACTTGCTTGAAGGAGAAAAATGAAGAGACATCACAAGAGCATGAAGAAGATTCTATTGAAAATATGGAAGATCATTTCGAGACACCTTCTAGCTTAGACATGAACCAAAGAGCATCTACGGATGGATGCTTAAACTATGAAGGAGTACCTACTGATGGGTGCTCACACCTCTATGTTGGTGACATAGAGATCACTTTTGAAAGTGTTGATGCAAGCCCAAGTTCCATTAAGCATGATAATGAAGACCTTGTAGCAGTTGAAGAAGAACCAAGATCAACTTCCCCATCACCACTTGAGCTTCATGAAGTTGGTCCAAGCAAAAATGAAGAAGATGAGGAGGTTCATTTGCAAGAGCCTCATTTTCTTGAAGGGTCCCTAAAGATGAATGAAAATAAGATCCAAGAGTCCCTCAGCATTCTCCATGACACTCAAGCATTGGTGTCAAATTTTTGTTGGAGAGCTACTTCATTGGAGGAAACATCCTTCCTTGAAGATATGGAGAAGATTCAAAGAGCAATGTGCCACATCAAAGGTAATTTCATGTCTTTGCTTTTTGATAGAAACCATTTGTTTGAGCTTAATGAATTGTTACATGATGCATACTTGAAGAATAATGAGGATATTCATAAGCTCACAATTCAAAATGAGCAACTTCTTGAAAAGTTGCAAGATACTTGTTTTTTCTCCTATGTTTCAGATTGTCAAATGGTATATTGTTTGGAGGATTCTCATGACATGGTGGATCATGAGAAATGTGAAAATTTGAATGTTCTTGATGTGTTTGAAGATGAACTTGAAGAGATCCAAACACTTGATGTGGTGGAAGAGTAATTTGAATTGCCTCTTGATGAAGGTTGTGCAATTTTTAAAGAAGAGCATGATTCCTCTATATTGGAACCAAACTATGACAAAGAGTTCACACTTTTGAAGGAGCTGCATGATACTACCCATATGGATCCTCCCCATGATGAAACTTCTGTACTTTTTGATCATTTGGGTGATTTGGTTCATTCTCCTACATCCTACAATTCCATGTTTTGCAACATTAGTCTCAATGAAGTATGGGTGAAAGGGTTCTTTTTGATGGTGCCACATGAGGAGTATGGAACTCCTAGATTTACTTTTTATGATGATATGGTTGGAGCACATTCTTATTCACATTTGCAGCAGCATAATTTGTCACTTTATGATGATTCACATCTACATGGATGCACCTATGATATGGATTTGAGTCACTTGAATACTCATGGTTTTTCTTGCTCAACACTGGGTTCATTTGATGTTAGAGGAACTTCATCCAACACTTGGATGAATAGATTTATGATGGGAGAACATTTTTGTTGGCAGCCACATACTTTGTTACATCTTTATGATTCTCACATTCATGGATGTATGGGTGAGACTTCTTTGAGTCATTTGAAGTCTCCTTGTTTTTTCTGCTCATTATTTGGTTCAGATTCTAGTGGAGATTCTTCATTCACTTCTTGGATGAAAGAATACATGGCTGAATATTTTGATGCATATCACATCCTTTTGGAGCAGCATTATAGGACATGGGATCCTCACCTATGTCATTGGAGCATATTTGATTGGTCACTTGAAGCTTGTATGCACTTGGAAAATGGTGGTCTACTTGCTTGGAGGTATAAGCACTTTCATGACTCTTTCAATGAAGCATATCCTTGATGTACATTTTCATTATGTTGTTATGTACTTTGATGATATATATTTGGTACTCATAATGTTTGGAAGAATGCATACAAGAAAATGGAATCCAGGAATCCTCTTATCTAATGGTGTAGGTTGGAGAGCACTCTTAATTGTTGGGGTGCAATACAAGCAATGGGACCCTGGAATAATTTTTGTCTCATTGGTTTCATTTTTTGGGGGGAAGCAAGCAGCATGGGAGATGGATTCCCCACTTAATAAAGTGATTTTAATAAGAGTAGTGCAGCAGCAAGGATGGTGGTTCCTCTCTAAAATATTCATGGAAACTCAAAGACTCAAGGTTTGGCAATTCAATGGCAACTTCAAAGAATTATACAGAAAGCAGGTTCTTCAACACCCATGTTTGAAATTGCTTGAGGACAAGCAATATTGGGAAAGGTCGATTTGTCATGTCCCAAATTTGGAATTGGGTCACAATGGCCTAATCACATTAGTCATATTCATTAGAGTTTGTAAAATTGATGTTAAGGGTCAAATAATTGCCAAGGAGGAAAATTACTAGTTTCCTAGGTTTGGGGTGGAAGCTTTGGGATTTGGAATAAGGGGGATAATAAATGATGTTTAGACATTAGAAGGGTTCAAGTATTTAATAAATAGAGTGAATAAAGAAATTCAAGAGAAATCCTAAGTGACAAATGGTTTTGGAGACATATGGAGGATGTGGGACCCACACTAGCTTGATTTTTCATAATACATGGTATCTCTCTTTTGCAAATTCGAATTAATGGGAATGTGAACACTCTTGGGTGAGTTGGTAAGTCATAACACATGTCATTGAGCATCTTAGGTCGAATTTGGAAGGATTGGTAACCTCCATGGAAGATAAAGAGTCAAAGTGGAAGTTTGTGGACACTTGGGCTAGATTCCCTAGCCCCTATGACACCAATGATGGAGCATCTATGACAACTATGAAAAATTGCAGACCTGGCCTCTGACATCTGACCACTATGACATGTCAACCCCAAAAATAGGCTCAAAGAAGGCGAATTTTGGAGTTGGAGAAGCCAAAGAGACTCAAAATCGAATTTGGGAGAAGATGGAAGGTTGGAACTAGGAGACAAGTGGCAAATGTGGAATATTTCCTAAATGAAAATCTATTGAATCTATTGAGAGGATTTCGACCCTTAGAAGGATAATGTTGGTTATAAAATTTAGAAATGAAGTATGAGAATTGCTTTTGATCATTTGTAGAATTTGCAATTGCATTTGTGAAGAGGGAGAGCTAGTGGATGACTAGTTTCTTGCCTTAGCCAATTTCGAGGGTGAAAGATTCCCATCCAAGTTAGCAATTGGAAATGCCATTCAGACCTTTCATTTGGAGCTTTAATGGAGTCTTTATTTGCAGGTGTAAGCTACAGGGCAGCTCATGGTTTCTTTTATTGCGGCTCGCTCCTTCAACCATTTCCAGTTTTGATGGCATATTCTTGATCCTTGAGGGGGGGCATTTTTGGTGAGCTATTGTACTCTTTGGGGGAGATTCTAATGCCCCATTTCTTTTGTAATATGAATTAAATACTCTGTTTTTCATCTCCAGAAAGTTTCAGGTGGAAATTCCAAGTAGAAATGTATAAATCTCATTTTTAATGGAAGAACAATGTCATTTCCCCACTACCTTGTTGTGAACCAATGTATTGATGATGATTTCGAATGAATGGATGATTATATGATGAATTTGTGATTAATGGACTGCCATGGATGTATTTTACAAGTTTCATGTACTGTACTTGAGCATTTGAAGTATTTTTACTCAGTTTAATTGCATTGGGAGAAGAAATAGTGCCATTTCCCCAAGGGTCGAATTGGTGATTTTTGCAGTTGAATGGGAGAGGGTGAGAACAGTTGTAATAATCCATTAATGGTGCATATGAGACTTTAATAACATAATTAACACATTACATACCTCTGTTCATAAATTTGAGTGGGTTTGGAGGCATTTGGGAAGCCATTTTCAGTACTTACCCCAAGGGGATTTGAACCCCAAATTACTAGTAAAATTGCATAATTGGTCCAGAATCTTAAGAGAGTTTGCAGAGGTCTTTTGGTGGCCATATTTCATCCATAAACATCATATTCAAGTTATAATATCATTCACACACCTTCCTTGAAGATTTGAAGGCATTTGGAGTCAATTTGAGACCTAGAGACCAATACTAGTCAAAGGGAAATCACTAGTAAAGTTACCTACATTGACCAGAATTGAAAGAGTATTTGCAGAAGTGTTTTAAAGGTACAAAGGCATCCCTGAAACACATATTTATGTTCTAATATCATTCATATACCTTCTCAGAAGATTTGGGATCATTTGGGGCAAATTTGGGACCTAGAGATCGAAACTAGTCAAAGGTCGAACCAAGGAAAAAAGTGGAAAATTGCAATTTTAATAAAATTCCTAATAAGGGACATTACAGTGGTATCAGAGCATGGTCATTGCACCTTTGTATTAGGTACATACATTCAAGAATAATTGGCAGCCATGTCTTACTATTATGATGAATCCTATGAGTACAATTCTTATGATGAATATGCAGATGCTTATGTGCAATATGAAGCAGAATGTGAATGGTATGAGGAAGAGGTGCCATCATGCAACACTTCTTACAATTTCAAGAGAAATGAAGATTATTCTTATGACTTTAAATCTGATGAATATGAATGTGTCACACCAACCAAGGATAATTCTATGAGTGAGTTCCAAAGATGGAGAGCAAAATATAAAACCTTGCCCCAACAATATCAAAAATATCAAGAATATCTTGCTTCGAGCAAAAATACACAAAATGCCATGTCTTTTGAGTACTATGCTGAACATGTTTTTGAAAATAGGCCCAAAAATGAAGATGTGGAGTTAGTGAAGAAAGTTTTATGCCCTTCTTGTAAGAACCCTTGGAGCGAGTATCATATATGTGTGCATGAAATGATGTCCTCTTGAGGAGAGCTTTTGAGATTTATTCAAGAAGGGATTCCAAATATACCGATCCTAAGGAAAACAAGGGGCAAAATGAATCAGCTTGCTTGAAGGAGAAAAATGAAGAGACATCACAAGAGCATGAAGAAGATTCTATTGAAAATATGGAAGATCATTTCGAGACACCTTCTAGCTTAGACATGAACCAAAGAGCATCTACGGATGGATGCTTAAACTATGAAGGAGTACCTACTAATGGGTGCTCACACCTCTATGTTGGTGACATAGAGATCACTTTTGAAAGTGTTGATGCAAGCCCAAGTTCCATTAAGCATGATAATGAAGACCTTGTAGCAGTTGAAGAAGAACCAAGATCAACTTCCCCATCACCACTTGAGCTTCATGAAGTTGGTCCAAGCAAAAATGAAGAAGATGAGGAGGTTCATTTGCAAGAGCCTCAATTTCTTGAAGGGTCCTTAAAGATGAATGAAAAGAAGATCCAAGAGTCCCTCAGCATTCTCCATGACACTCAAGCATTGGTGTCAAATTCTTGTTGGAGAGCTACTTCATTGGAGGAAACATCCTTCCTTGAAGATATGCAGAAGATTCAAAGAGCAATGTGCCACATCAAAGGTAATTTCATGTCTTTTCTTTTTTATAGAAACCATTTGTTTGAGCTTAATGAATTGTTACATGATGCATACTTGAAGAATAATGAGGATATTCATAAGCTCACAATTCAAAATGAGCAACTTCTTGAAAAGTTGCAAGATACTTGTTTTTCCTCCTATGTTTCAGATTGTCAAATGGTAGATTGTTTGGAGGATTCTCATGACATGGTGGATCATGAGAAATGTGAAAATTTGAATGTTCTTGATGTGTTTGAAGATGAACTTGAAGAGATCCAAACACTTGATGTGGTGGAAGAGTAATTTGAATTGCCTCTTGATGAAGGTTGTGCAATTTTTAAAGAAGAGCATGATTCCTCTACATTGGAACCAAACTATGACAAAGAGTTCACACTTTTGAAGGAGCTGCATGATACTACCCATATGGATCCTCCCCATGATGAAACTTCTGTACTTTTTGATCATTTGGGTGATTTGGTTCATTCACGTACATCCTACAATTCCATGTTTTGCAACATTAGTCTCAATGAAGTATGGGTGAAAGGGTTCTTTTTTATGGTGCCACATGAGGAGTATGGAACTCCTAGATTTACTTTTTATGATGATATGGTTGGAGCACATTCTTATTCACATTTGCAGCAGCATAATTTGTCACTTTATGATGATTCACATCTACATGGATGCACCTATGATATGGATTTGAGTCACTTGAATACTCATGGTTTTTCTTGCTCAACACTGGGTTCATTTGATGTTAGAGGAACTTCATCCAACACTTGGATGAATAGATTTATGATGGGAGAACATATTTGTTGGCAGCCACATACTTTGTTACATCTTTATGATTCTCACATTCATGGATGTATGGGTGAGACTTCTTTGAGTCATTTGAAGTCTCCTTGTTTTTTCTGCTCATTATTTGGTTCAGATTCTAGTGGAGATTCTTCATTCACTTCTTGGATGAAAGAATACATGGCTGAATATTTTGATGCATATCACATCCTTTTGGAGCAGCATTATAGGACATGGGATCCTCACCTATGTCATTGGAGCATATTTGATTGGTCACTTGAAGCTTGTATGCACTTGGAAAATGGTGGTCTACTTGCTTGGAGGTATAAGCACTTTCATGACTCTTTCAATGAAGCATATCCTTGATGTACATTTTCATTATGTTGTTATGTACTTTGATGATATATATTTGGTACTCATGATGTTTGGAAGAATGCATACAAGAAAATGGGATCCAGGAATCCTCTTATCTAATGGTGTAGGTTGGAGAGCACTCTTAATTGTTGGGGTGCAATACAAGCAATGGGACCCTGGAATAATTTTTGTCTCATTGGTTTCATTTTTTGGGGGGAAGCAAGCAGCATGGGAGATGGATTCCCCACTTAATAAAGTGATTTTAATAAGAGTAGTGCAGCAGCAAGGATGGTGGTTCCTCTCTAAAATATTCATGGAAACTCAAAGACTCAAGGTTTGGCAATTCAATGGCAACTTCAAAGAATTATACAGAAAGCAGGTTCTTCAACACCCATGTTTGAAATTGCTTGAGGACAAGCAATATTGGGAAGGGAGGATTTGTCATGTCCCAAATTTGGAATTGGGTCACAATGGCCTAATCACATTAGTCATATTCATTAGAGTTTGTAAAATTGATGTTAAGGGTCAAATAATTGCCAAGGAGGAAAATTACTAGTTTCCTAGGTTTGGGGTGGAAGCTTTGGGATTTGGAATAAGGGGGATAATAAATGATGTTTAGACATTAGAAGGGTTCAAGTATTTAATAAATAGAGTGAATAAAGAAATTCAAGAGAAATCCTAAGTGACAAATGGTTTTGGAGACATATGGAGGATGTGGAACCCACACTAGCTTGATTTTTCATAATACATGGTATCTCTCTTTTGCAAATTCGAATTAATGGGAATGTGAACACTCTTGGGTGAGTTGGTAAGTCATAACACATGTCATTGAGCATCTTAGGTCGAATTTGGAAGGATTGGTAACCTCCATGGAAGATAAAGAGTCAAAGTGGAAGTTTGTGGACACTTGGGCTAGATTCCCTAGCCCCTATGACACCAATGATGGAGCATCTATGACAACTATGACAAATTGCAGACCTGACCTCTGACATCTGACCACTATGACATGTCAGCCCCAAAAATAGGCTCAAAGAAGGCGAATTTGGGAGTTGGAGAAGCCAAAGAGACTCAAAATCGAATTTGGGAGAAGATGGAAGGTTGGAACTAGGAGACAAGTGGCAAATGTGGAATATTTCCTAAATGAAAATCTATTGAATCTATTGAGAGGATTTCGACCCTTAGAAGGATAATGTTGGTTATAAAATGTAGAAATGAAGTATGAGAATGGCTTTTGATCATTTGTAGAATTTTCAATTGCATTTGTGAAGAGGGAGATCTAGTGGATGACTAGTTTCTTGCCTTAGCCAATTTCGAGGGTGAAAGATTCCCATCCAAGTTGGCAATTGGAAAGGCCATTCAGACCTTTCATTTGGAGCTTTAATGGAGTCTTTATTTGGAGCTTTAATGGAGTCTTTATTTGCAGGTGTAAGCTATAGGGCAGCTCATGGTTTCTTCTATTGCGGCTCGCTCCTTCAACCATTTCCAGTTTTGATGGCATATTCTTGATCCTTGAGGGAGGGCATTTTTGGTGATCTATTGTACTCTTTGGGGGAGCTTCTAATGCCCCATTTCTTTTGTAATATGAAGTAAATACTCTGTTCTTCATCCCCACAAAGTTTCAGGTCAAAATTCCAAGTAGAAATGTATAAATCTCATTTTTAATGGAAGAACAATGCCATTTCCCCACTACCTTGTTGTGAACCAATGTATTGATGATGATTTCGAATGAATGGATGATTATATGATGAATTTGTGATTAATGGACTGCCATGGATGTATTTTACAAGTTTCATGTACTGTACTTGAGCATTTGAAGTATTTTTACTCAGTTTAATTGCATTGGGAGAAGAAATAGTGCCATTTCCCCAAGGGTCGAATTGGTGATTTTTGCAGTTGAATGGGAGAGGGTGATAACAGTTGTAATAATCCATTAATGGTGCATATGATACTTTAATAACATAATTAACACATTACATACCTCTGTTCATAAATTTGAGTGGGTTTGGAGGCATTTGGGAAGCCATTTTCAGTACTTACCCCAGGGGGATTTGAACCCCAAATTACTAGTAAAATTGCATAATTGGTCCAGAATCTTAAGAGAGTTTGCAGAGGTCTTTTGGTGGCCATATTTCATCCATAAACATCATATTCAAGTTATAATATCATTCACACACCTTCCTTGAAGATTTGAAGGCATTTGGAGTCAATTTGAGACCTAGAGACCAATACTAGTCAAAGGGAAATCACTAGTAAAGTTACCTACATTGACCAGAATTGAAAGAGTATTTGCAGAAGTGTTTTAAAGGTACAAAGGCATCCTTGAAACACATATTTATTTCTAATATCATTCATATACCTTCTCAGAAGATTTGGGATCATTTGGGGCAAATTTGGGACCTAGAGATCGAAACTAGTCAAAGGTCGAACCAAGGAAAAAAGTGGAAAATTGTAATTTTAATAAAATTCCTAATAAGGGACATTACACAAGGGCCCTACTGCCTTTGGCAATTTTCCAGCACTCCTCTGGCATACATCACAATTCTGTGCATAAGTATGGGCATCCCGGAATAATGTGGGCCAGTAATAGCCAGCTCTCAGTATTTTGTGAGCTGTCGTCTCCCCTGAATAATGTCCACCGGCAGGGCCATCGTGCAACTCTCTGACGACTTTATCCGCATCTTCTTTCTCTAGGCATCTAAGAAAAACTCCATCAAATTTTTTTCTGAAAAGTATTCCGTTAATGATCTGATAAGCTGCTGACTTTAAATGGAGGGCTCTTCTTTGCTTAGAATTCTAGTTTTCTGGTAGGTATTCTTGTTGCAAGTAATGCACTAAATCCCTATACCATGATTCGGGGGCTGTGAGGATGGGACATACTTCGACCGAATTCAGCTCGGCTTCATTCCTCCAATACTGCTCTTCCACAATCGTATGTTCAGTAAGCAATTTACATAGGCCTTGTCCTTTAATAATGGTGGCCGGTTTAAATTCCAAGTCATATTCTTGAAGAGCTATGACCCAATTTCCCCTTCTTTCTCCCAACTCCTTTTGAACGAAAAGAGATCTAACAGCTGGGTGGGGAACTATAACTTTAGTTCTACTCTTAAGAATATATGGTCTGAACTGTTTTACTGCTTTGAACACGGCATACGCTTGTTTGTTGACCATAGGATAGTTCAGTTCAGCACCTTGCAGACCAGTGCTCATGAATGAGATTGGGTATTCATCCCCTAGTTCTATATTTTGCGTGAGCACAGCTGCGAGAGAATCATCTAAAGCAAAAGTATACAAGATAAAATCTTTGTCAAAATCTGGGCTTCTTAAGGAAGGAGCATTGGCAATGGCCGCTTTAATATCTCTAAATGCATCTTTCTCCAATTCTGTCCATTTGAACTGCGTGCTTTGGTTGACCATTTGCTACAAAGGTTTAACAGTTTGAGCGAAATCAGGGACAAATCTTCGAACAAAATTGATAGTGCCCATAAATGACTGCATGTATTTTTTGTTATGGGGCATGGAAATTTTATTTATAACTTGGACTCTCTCTTGATCTATTGAAATCCCTTTTTTTGAAATGATATGACCTAGAAGTTTACC
The DNA here is from genome assembly GCA_027924585.1 of Larix kaempferi. Classification (NCBI taxonomy): domain Eukaryota; kingdom Viridiplantae; phylum Streptophyta; class Pinopsida; order Pinales; family Pinaceae; genus Larix; species Larix kaempferi. Next base: position 4,469,278 of record BSBM01000198.1, read on the forward strand.
TTCAAGAACAACAAACACACTCTTCTTGGGGTTTAAAGAAATACCATATTTTCGGCGACGATAAAAAATATGTCTCAAAAGAACAACATGGTAATCTCTTTTCTTTGAAAAAACAGTCACATCATCTAGATAGACGACGACACAATGGCCACCCAATCCTCGGAAGGCGATGTCCATCGCTCGTTGGAACGTGGCTCCTGCGTTTATTAGGCCGAATGGCATTCTTCGGTAGGCGAAAGTTTCCCACTTGGTGCGGAAAGCAGTTTTAAGGCGATCTTCTTCAGCTACTAATACTTGATTGTAACCAGAGAAACCATCAAGAAGGGAAAAGAGTTATGATCCTGAGACCATCTGGAGTATTTGTTCCATTGAAGGGACAAGGTAGTTTTGTTTATCTGAAGCTCTATTCAGATTCCTGAAGTCAACACATAAAAGTATCTCTCCTGACTTCTTTCTTATGGGGACTAGGTTAGCAACCCACTTGGAATGCCAGAATTTAAAGATTATCTTAGCATCAAGTAACTTCTTCAACTCCTTTTGAATCAAAGGTTCGAGAGTAGGATGCATCCTTCTCAATTGCTGCTGAAATGGCTTGACGCCTGCTTTCATTGATATGATATGCTGAATAATGTGGGTATCATATGTTTTCAAATCTTCATAAGTCCATGCAAAAATGTCCTTATATTTTCGAAAAATCTTGATGAACTTGTCTCTTTCTCCTAGTGAACAACATTTACCAAGGTTAACAAATTTTGGCTCAGCTTCGGTGCCCAGGTTTACTAACTCGTGCTGCATCGATGAGCTATTGGTCTTAGTATTTGCTGGTCTTTTGAATTTGCTCTGTAGATCGAACAGCATTTCAAGTGACCTCACCCCTTTGGGGATGAAATTTCCTTTAGCCTCATCTTTCTCTTGTAAAACAGCATCATGCTCTTCTTCGTCTATCACAGTCTCTTGGAACATGTCTTCGTTTGTTAGAAAACTAATGATCTGATCGTCATCATCGAAAACTCTGAAATTTGTAATATTGTCTGGGACAGAAGGCCTGAAAACTAGTTCAATTGAACACGTGTTATTAGTCGGCACAAATCTGGAAGCGGAAGTTGCTAATAAATTAGCCGCAGTGTTTTGCAATCTAGGAACATATTTTATATTAAAAGCATCAAAATGTGTAATTAAATCCCATACCTCAGCCTGATAACCTTTCAAATGAGGTGAAAGATAGTGAATGGTATCTCTTACCTATCTTACAACTATTTCTGAGTCACCAAAAAATTTTATGTACTTAACATTCAAACCGATGGCTTTCTTCAATCCGTGGACTAAAGCTTCATATTCAACAATGTTATTAGTACACTCAAATTCTAATCTACCGGACAAGAAGTACTTATTACTTTCTGGATCCACTAGAATACAACCAGCTCCGGATCCTTCCAGAGTTTTGGAACCATCAAAGTATAAAGTCCAAAAAACATTGTTTGATCTAACTAAGTTAGTATCTTTATGATCTAAGTCAGCGACTAAGCTAACTATATTACAATCAATATCATCAGTCCGAGAAAAATGAAGGAGATTGGGTTGTTTGTCTGATTCATGGCTACTACTTTCAGATTGATAATTACCCGGATCAATTTCTAAGAAATAATTCCCCAAGACTGGAGATGAAAAGGTTACAGCTTCGTTCTTTCCTTCTAGCTGAGTTACATTTTGTTTCATGTGTGGTTCCCTCAAAATTTTAATCTGATTATGCCTATTCTGATATGGTAACCATAAATGGGACCAATCAATTGCAAAGTAACCATTTAGTTTTGTGGACCAGTCCCTGCTTAGGATTAAACCGTAGGCTTCAGGAATATAAACTACCATTATATCAATGAACTGACATACCCTAGAATCTGTCGATAACCTAATGAGTACATCCTTCATTTCCCCAATAACTTTAACAGCAGTCCTATCTATCTGAATAATCTGAGCGGGAGATGAAATTGGCTGACCGTTGATCTTCTTACATATCGACAATGGCATGACATTCAAAGATGCTCCATAATCTACCAGACAATTGTGTACATTGTGATTGAAAATCTAAAAAGTTAAAAGAAAAGGAAATGTATAGGATTTGGATTTCCCGCTGATACTGGCTTCATTAATGTCAGGGTCTTCTTGAGTGCCCGTTAATGGAGTGCTAGGTTGGGTTTGAAGAGCTTGCAACAACTTGTTTCGTTGCTGGGGCAAACTACACATATCGAATATCGAAACATTTGCTTTTACCTTCTTTATATCATCAATAATGTCATATCCCATATCACATTCTTTTACAACTCTCGTTTGATTGTCTGTCTTGCTCAATGTGACCTTTGGTTGCTGGACTGTTGTGTCAATGTTTGGTTGTTTGGCAGCTATTGGGATAGATTTAGGTTGAGGCAGAATGACTGTCATGTGTCTTTTAGGTATCTCTTTGGAAATCTTAGGTTTGGGCGTAGTCGAGCTTGGAACTGGATCAACAATGGGACCTTTACTGCGAGTGTTAATGTTTATAGTAGAGACTTTGCTCTCCATGGGATCGTCTTCTATTAATTCAATTAACGGTACTCAGTCCCATAATACCATAGTGGTATCTGGGGAGGGATCCTCTACTTCAAGAGTTTGTTCCTCTGGAGGATCATCTTGATCTAGAATTTGTGAATCCAACATTTGGTTCATTACTAAACTCATAGAATTAATCCATTGTGGGCATGTCTTTTCCAAGTGCGGCTCTTGATGAAAGGTACAAAAGTGTTCCATTCCTATTTCATTTAGATTTAAAACAAGGGAAGTGTTCATAGGTGGATGAGGTTGGTCATTGTCTTCCCTTTTCTTGTAGAAAGGCTTGAAAGGCTTCGTAGATGTACTAGCTGCCTTATCTTTCTCGAGATCTACAATTTTATTGGACAATTTCTGGATCATCTTAACTATGTTTTCCATGTCTGTTGATGACCCTTCTTTATTCCTGGTAAGCAGCAGAGGTTTTCTATTAGTTGTTGGCTTTGCTTCTGCATCTAAGGCATGTTTAGCAATGCTATCTACTTCCTCTTCCACCTTTCTTGCTTCTTCGAATTTTTCTATCATGGTGATTTTCTTAGTTCTTTTAATGAACATTGTTATGGGACCTTCAAGCACTGTTGTATAATATTCAACTAAAGATTCTTCAGCAGGTTTAGTTGCTTCGCTGAAATTATTCAAGAGCGTGGTGAATCTTTGGTTAAAGTCTTGGACCTTTTCCTTCTTTTCCATCCTCATTGTAATGTCCCCTTCTCCATAGAACAATAGGGAAGGAAACATTAACAACATACCGGGCTTTTGGTAAACTTAGCCCCAATATTTTTGCACATAAATAACTAACATTTTAAAACTTCTATATGCAGATTCGTTTCAATATAAACACAGCGGATAAACATACTGGCAAGCACACAAACAGACCGTAATTGCATAACATATTTACCACAACAGAGAATGATTCAACATAAAGAGACCCATTCTCATTCGTATTCCATGCACAGACTTCATTTCAATTTCATTAACATGAAGAATAATCATTCAAATAACACATGCAGAACCCAGATATATATATCCAAATTAAAGTCGCGGAGAGCACTTATCTTGCAACGCGATATCCAACGACTGGCTATGTGAGAGCAACGTTCCACCCAACCATAGATCTCTGTCCAGCCTGTATTCTTTCGGCTGAGAGATCACCCCCGAGCTGGGCTGTGTATCCACTAAGGAGGAACTAGATGGCTCACTCACAGTCAGGGTTTCAATCAAACAGCCATGCTGAGCCAACACACAGTTGGGTTTTTCAAGCATGCAATAGGAGATGGAGGAGGATGCTAGTCCACTGAGCTCAAACCCAGAGCCACATACCCTTCAAAACTAGACTCAGCAATCCCATCCTCTATTCATATATCCACAATCGGATTTCTCACAAATCTGTCACAAACAACCCCAAATCCGTCACTGATTTTCTGGGCCATTAAAACTGGGTTTTCCCATGGCTTTTGGGGTAGCTATTGCTCCCAAATTCGCCCCAAGGTTCCTACCAATGGATCCCCCATTGGATTTCTCTGTCCAATACCAAATCGGGACGTTTTTGGCTTCCCAAAACATGGGTTCTCTCACAGTCGCGATTTTCGGTTTTCTCACTGTTGGGAGCTCGTTTTTGGGTGGAGAAAGATGTCCCATACTTCCACAATGGAATGGGGATAAGGATGGAGCAACCCCAAGATGTAGAGTGACTTGTGGGACAAGTCAAAAGAGCCCATACCTTCCCATACGAATTTCAGGGCTGCCCATACTCCATCAAAGTCATTGACTTAATTCTTCAACCACTTCTTACAACAGGAATAAATGTCATCTAGAAAGGTCAAATGGGTTCTCATAAAGACATATGGCAACCTATGGTCCACTCCCATAGCCCCCTCACCACTCCCTAGTGGATACACATGGCCCCTTCTCATTCGTTGCCTCCATAGCCAATCTTGGATTTTTATATTGCCTGATGTTTATTTACATCCTATTACAATTTCCATGGCTTAAGAGCACATGGTATCAAAATATCAAATACTTGCCCTTTAAATAAAATTCGGCTTTCACTAGCGGGGCCTTGGCCTTGAGCTCCACGCTAGGAAAACATACATCACATGTACACATTATTTACATTAAAGGCTAATATATCCTAAGGGTCGAATTGGGAGTATTACACTCATGGACAATAATTCTTTCATGAGTGTAGCTACAGTTTTTTTATTTCCATACTTCTTTAAAAAACAATTTTCAAATTCTTCCCAATTGGAAATTGAGCTAGCTTGTAAGCTAAAATACCAGGAAGAAACTTTCGGTTCGAATGTGTATGGGAAAATCCTACAAACTACATCTTCATGCTGCACATTTAAAAGATTCAGAGCTAAATAAAAACTCTTAAGATGATCTTCAGCAGATATGCCTTTACCTGGGTCGTATTTGGGCAAAACTTTCTCTGGATTTTTAGGCAGATTGTGGAATGGCCCAGCTAGATTTAATGCTCCCCTTGCTCTCCAAGCAAGTACAGCCATGGATCTATGTGGAGAATTAGGTGGGGAATCGTGTGGTGAATTAAGTGGAGTGTTTCTTGGAGTAAAAAGTTCTCCAAGATTTTTTGGATCTTCAAAATTTTCTAGGTTTTCAAGATCAACTTCTTTTAGAGGTTCTTTGATCTCTTCCAAAGATAAATCTACCAGCTCTTCAAAGCTCTACACAAGAATCGAATCACGGGTGTACTGTCTTTTTCTTCTAGGGGTTCTTCTTCTAGGGAGAAAATTTATTGCATTTAAACCACCGAGTTGTTTAACATAAGCTCATGTATGCCTCCGTAAATCAGCTACTACAGCAAAAGGTACAGCATACAACATTTCTTGCTGTTCAAAATCAGAACTGATATTTTCTTGATTTTCTTGATTTCCTAGGGTTGCTGTTTCAAGCGGGTTTTCAGTAGGATCTGCTTGACACAAAGAGTATCCTCTTTCAGCCATACACTTCAGGCCCTCCTTCTAGCACCAAAAACTGTTGATGTCCCGAGAATCATAGCATCAATCAAAAAGGGATTCTCCCCAGTGAGCAGTCCCAATTAGATTGCTCACCGTTTGGTGTGGGGAATCCATCCGGTTAACAATTCTGGCTACCGTAGTATTTAAAGATTCTTAATCTTTCTACCGGTTGCAGCCCGATCCACTGTTTATGTATTTTATTTTAATATTTAAGATGATATGCAAATTCCCTAGGCTAATTTAATCTAAATGCAAAGCTGAAACAAATCTTTATCTAAAACTGAAATAAAGCAAATCTAATCTATCCTTGCAAGGAGCAAACTGTAAGTATGAGCAATGTGCTGAAAGAAACATCTAAAGATCGAACAGATAGCCATTATATCTGAAGATGCAATCTCAATAGGAGGTAAAAATATTAAAAGATAGCTTCTAATTCAAATGCAATACATTCCATTGCTCATTTAAGAGACACGTCACTGTACAGGAAAATAGAAAGATCATTCATTACACAAAAATAATTCATAGCAGCAGAGAAAGATCTCACTGTAATATGTGAATGATACAAGAGTAGTCCAGTAAGCATTTAGCACACAATTCCAGGCAAAAACACTCTCTCCAGGCTTCCATTAGGCAAAATCGAGTTCTTTATACATGTAGAGAAGTAGTTCACGTACAAGACAGGAAATGTCTTTCACCTGCCAAAAGTCCTTCCTTACTCTTCTATTCTTCTATTTATAAATTTACAACTTGCTCCTTGAGCTGACAAGTGTGCCCTAAATTCTAGAACCTTCTAATTTGTCTTTTAGTGTATAGTTACCAAAAAAACAAATTAGTGAAGGGTCTACCATATAAAACAAAATTGGAGCCAGCTGTCCTTTTAAAACAGTTATAAAATCAAGGAACTTCAGCCTTTTCTAACATTAAACGAATAAGAATTCTAGTTGTTCATTTGTTTATTTGGTTTCCCTTTGCTGACTCGTTGCCTCATCCCTGACAATTGGTTCGCTTGAGGGTGCTTCGCCATCTATACTTTGGATATGTGTGGCCCATTGACTGAGCTCTTTCATGATAATTTTGCTCCGAACAGATACTGTTGCCTTTGCTGCGATCTCATGCTTGCGCAGATCTGATTTGACTTGTGCTGCTCCTGCTGTTGCTTCTTGGGCAATTGCTTCCAGAAAGTAGATATGCACAGCGGGTTGGCCTATGAACTGTTGGAGTTCATCTTGGGTTATCACCTCCACCTTTTTAACATAATCCAGCCCTTGATTCAACTCACCTTGCAGCTCAGCCAACCGATGTTCTCGTTCTGGGAATTCATTGATAGTTTCAGGCAGAACCAAGTGGCACTTGCCATGGGATTCTCTGATTTTGGAGTAAAAAGAGTGACATTTTCGGATATTTCTTTTGATCTCCAAGCTTAGCCTGATGCCACAGTCTTTACTGAATTCAAGGACTCCCACATCCAAGTCAAACTCTTCTTCAGTGGTGGTATGCAAGGTTGAAGGGAATCCAGATTTTCCTCTTCTCCATTCAAATTGTTGCTTTAACTCTTCCATATGCTTTGCAAATCTGTCTATGTTCCTTAAGGCTCCAAATTCGATGGCTGTCATTTTCATGTTCATTTCCTTAACGCTGCAAATTTCTCATGAGATCAGCACCAACAGTTGATGGCCTTTTATTAGCATGTCACATGCTTGCTTATGAAATGTGAACAGCTCTTGCTTATTTTCCACTGCTTCCTTGAGCTGTTTAACCAACTACTCTTTGTCTTGGATTAACCCTTCAAATTGGCCCTTGGGGATATAAATTTGTTGGGCTCTGCTGGCTTCGAGCTCCTCCAATTCTGATATCCGGGCCTTCAAGTTCTTTTTCTCGTCTTCAGAGATGGCCAGCTACATCTGTAGTGAATTCTTCTCATTTTCAAGCTGTAGAGCTCCCGAAGTTATCCTTAACTTCTCCTCTTGCATTTCCCTGTATTTCTTCTTCAATTCATTTGCTTCCAAAACCTCCCTCTTCCTGTCATCTCTTATTTTGAAACACTAATCTCTGTAGTGCTTTATTTCATTTATCAACCGATCAATATTGGCTTTACTCGCCTCGGCTGATGCCACAGTGCATTGGGCTTGGAATGAAGGGTCAACATCAGCTCCTTGGACCAATGTGGTTTATGTCACCCTGAATTTGTACAAGTTCTCCCCAATTTCCATCTTCCTCATTCTTCGATCAATGATAGCCCTTTTTCGCTCTTGAAAATACATAGAATCCATGTTGGCCACTCGGCACTACTTTTTGGGGTTGTACGGGGTCAATGCTAAACCTTCAGTAGAAGCAACCCCTTCTTTAGCTATCCCTGGTTGGTATATCAGTGGCAGATCCAAATCCATATTTTGCGGAGTGGACGGATCTGGCTCGGGGTTTTTCTCAGTCTGCTCCTTTTGCTAACTCCTTCTATAACCTGTCTGCCTCTTCTAACAGAATTCTCTCTTCTTCTTTCTCCTCTTGCAGTTTAGCAGCCTGTTCCTGGAGAGTTCTTTCTTCTTCCTCTCTTTGGGCCCTTGCTTCATTTTCCTTTTGGCTTCTGGCAGCCTCATCTTCCAAAGCCTTTTCCTCCTACTCCCTCTATACTATAGCAGCTTCCTTTTGCTGCTGCAATTGAACAGCCTACTCTCTTTGGATTCTTGTTGCCTCTTCCTGTTGGAGCTTGGCAGCTTGTTCATTTTGAATCCTAGCTGCTTCTTGATGGTCAATCCCTGCTGAAACTCCTGATTGGGACGTTGTTGCTTCCTATTCCTTTTGAATTAGGTCGACAGGCTTGGGATTAGGGCTTTTTGCACCTTTCTTCTTGTAGCGCTTGCCTAATTCTATTAAGTTCCGAGCACTACAGAAAAACTCTTCCTCTTTGTCCTTAAGATGGGCGTACTCAAAGGTGGCTTTTACATCAACAATATGTTTGGCAACTTCCCCACAAGGGTCATGCCTTCTAAAAAACTTTGTACCGAATTGGAAGATGTCCAGGTCTCGATGACATAGTTTTCTCCTTCCCTGGCCCTCTGGAGGCTATATGCACCGACGGTAAAAGGCATTGGTGGATAAATCCCTTTCCTCCTTTCAGTAAGAACCCTGCTGATCCCGCCAACACTGAAGAGTTTCCTTATGGCTTCCCTATGAATGACAAAATCTGTAGCATATCTGGGAAGCAAAAAGGGAGCTACGGATCCTCCATTCATCCGGATATAGGAACCTTCCATATTATGATAATAATCGCCAAATGATTCGATGATGGGCATGGAATTCTCTGACATGCAATCTGGTTCCTTCACAAAAAAAAGCTGGTACAATGGCATGATGAATTTCTCGCAAACCTACTTGTAATGGCCTGCGTATTTACTTGCCCATGTGAGTTGACAGGCCATGAATAGAGGCGTTTCTTTTGGCTTCCATGAGCAGCCCAAGTCTAGGAAGGCGTGTTTGCTCAATAAGTAGTCTATCAAATAGGAAGACATGAAGAAATCTTCCTTCTTTTGAGTCATCCCTCCCTGAGCCGCAATTAATTACGAGGCCAGACTATCTGAAATTATGTTGGCCCAATTAAAAAATGGTGCCATTCATGGCTATATGAAACATTATTGGCACCCATTCGATCTTAAAAATATTTTCATTAGGCATGCCGAAGAGCCGACTCAACATCAGAACAATGAGTCTATAAGGAGTCTTCAGGAGGTTGCTTTCATATTCATTGTTGTTCCTCCTTCTTATCTACCTGTCAAATATCATCATTTTCCTGGTGGCGTCTAGCGGGTCCATAGGATGCTCTGCTATCCATTTATCATCTAAACAAGCTCTAGGTTGAGGTAATCTGTAAGTGGCTGAGATATGCTCAGGAGCAAAAGATGCTAGATTCAACCCATTTTTATCATTTATGAACCTGGTGTTAGTCCTAACGTGAGGTATCAACCAGCTAATGACTTCAAAACACGGGAACAATTCAAGACGAGTCGTTGCCTTGTGGAGGTAAGACTTTTGGATGTTTGCATATACCAGAGATTCTTCTATGGGGGATTGAGGGTTGTTTTGGTCCATGATGAACCTATATAGTTCGCCCCACTGGAACTCCGGGGCAAAGCTCCCAGGGGGCACATTGGTGGTAGCTTGTTTTTCAGTGAACATTGTCTCTAGTGAAGTATCCAACAGGATTTCTACTTCTGAATCTGAGTCAATCTTTTGAGCTGCTTTCTTCCTTGCAAACCTCCTATGCATGATAATCCTGCGGTGAGCATGGCAGTACAAATGAGGCGCGTGTAGATATTCATCTATCATTAAAAAGCAAAGCTTCCTACTGACTTGTAAAGAAAATATGACAGAATTGATTCCAACTAGATGATTTTTAAAGCATTGACAAAACAATTATGAGATAGTCAAAAATATGTCATTTTCATAATCACAGAAACAACTACTCTTTTATAGTTTAAAATCATAAGATACACTTAGATGCCAATGCCAATCAAGTTATGCAAGCCCTTGTGGTTTCATGTATAAGGCAAATGGTAGAATGATTCAATCACTTTTGGGATAACAGTTCTAGAACCTATGTGAGGTTTTAGGACCGTGGGTGTCTTGATTTCGTGTTTGTTCAGCTTATCCCGCCAGTGCTAGTTCGTCATCAAGGAAACTGACATAGGTTGGGAGGTTTAGGAACAGGAAAATGGCATAGGGTCAAGGTAGCGAGAAAGCTTCCTTTTGCACTATAACTCTGTTCAACATGTAAGTTCCTTCCTAGTCAAAATACCTAGCCAGGACAAACTAATGGAGGAAAAGGAACTGGGGCGGTTGCTAGCGTCATGACCTCCACAGAAATCCTCAAGGACCTACAATTGTTTGTATGCCTGGTGTTATCACTCATATTTTCCTTGGGCTGTATCAAGGAAACCCCGAGGTAACCTCAAACCAATCTTTAGACTGAAAGTTGACCTCCTTCGGCCAAAGAGGGCTCTCTTATCAAATCTGCTATCCAATGTCACCACGACAGCAGTTTGACAATAAACTCAATGGCCAAATTGTAAAATAATAAAAACTTAGGAATTTTTGATGAGGTGGTTAGATCAATAGGAAAAGGATACCATTGGGCAATGGAGTCAAGAAACAGAAAAATAATAGATCAGCAGCCAAAACAAACTTTTGTACAAAGGCAAGATAGTCATTTTATTACAGTCAAAGCTTTTTGCAGGTGAAAGGAAAGAATTAATGACAATCCATCAACAATGGGCATCAAACTAGGATGAATCCTTTGTTAACTTTGGAGAAGCAAGTGGATACTCGAATGCGATAAACTGAGGCATAGTAAGCATGAATCCCAATTTATTTCAGACTTTCATTCAAGCATAGAAGAAAATGACATAATGGCAAGAATGACAAAGAAAATTTGACATGCACATGTAAAGAAAAAGAGAAATACAGACTGTAATTTTGAAACAACACATGAATCTTTGATGAAATCTACTTCACTCTGAAATCTTTATTAATTTATGAAAAACACTTCAAAAACCCAGAACGGGAATTCTTTCTCTCTGAAAATCCCCCTTTTTACATTGCAAAATGCACATTTTATACAAAAATTTGCCTTATGAGAAAACCCTAACTAATTGTATTTCTAAAAATAATTTCTAACTAATTTTTACGAATAAAATAAATCTGGAGCGGTTACAAAATATTTTGAATGAAAAAATATAGAGAAATTTTTGTAGTTTTCTTTAACTTGCTGATTCCGGGACTTCAAATATCTTTCTTTTCCACCTGTCGAGTATTCTGGTGACGAGCTGAGCTTTTGATTACCATTTTAGTATCTGGAAATTCGATTCATCCTGCCATCTGTGCTCCTATTCTTTAACTGCCTGTTGGTTATGTGCCAATCGTGTGAGAAAATATCTGGGCGTTGTTATTTATTTTTGTTTCATCCCTTTGCTCCCGTCTATTTCAATCTTTGACCATTTTTTGAATGTAATATCAATTTATGCAAAGCTTTTTATTTTCCCATCGCGTTCCTTATTATTTGTAACTATCGAGCAAATAACAAAATCAATGCATTATTTAACCTAATAAATAACTTTTTGGAAATGGTCTTTTCGCACGTGCAAAGGGTGGTTCCGCATTGCCCTTTGAGCAGTTTGCAATACCATTTTTCCACATGCAGACATATCAAGAATGGACACGTGTGATGGTGGTTTGTATTCCGCGACCACTTGCTTTATAAATTATCTTCGTACATTGGTCTTGCAGAATGGTAAAAATCCATTAACCTCACGTCTTCTTATTCGCCATTGCTAAAAGGAAACTAGTTTGACTGAGTGAAAGGTCATGGTGTTGACACCAATTTTCAAACACAGCAGAATCAATTGGATTGAACATTGTAGAACAGTCATCACTGGTGGCATTTCGCTCCCCGTATATCTTTTATCACTTTGGAACCCTGGAACAATCATTCGCTTTAAGCATTTTAAAAACAAAATCGCCATCGTTGACAGCTTCTAAAGGTTCATCTGTTGACAATTTCTCACCATAACCAATCCTACTGAAACATTTGGCACCAAATTTCTTTACATAAGGATCTTCATGATATGCATTATGATAAAAAAATTGTAAAATGTCCACGCGGATATCTAAAGAATTTGCATAGAGGTAACCAATCCAGAAGACGTTTTTTTTTTTTTCTTTGTTGAATTATGTGGAGTTTATGTTCATCAAATCTTCCACATTTCTTGAAGAGATCCACGAACACATTATCAATAGACTCCTATGCGTGCGTGGAGAAATGGCGTCTAAATATCCTTATGCCCTCGATGGTTTCCAATGGCCGGTTCTGCTGGTTCATTACGATGACCATATATTTCAATGATAAAGTGCTTCAAATTTGAAGTTTTGGCACTGCACATCCAAACATTTGTAACAAATATAAAATGATTTGAAACATATGTTGCAGCAACTAGATTAGCACTCGATCAAATCTCTGATGAAAAGTATCAAAACCCTCCAAGCAACTTCTCATTTTCTGTCGATCCTACGTATGTCAACTTCCATTCCAAATCATTTTTGAGAAGAGTAAAGCACTTCATATGATATCTCAAATTGAAAGGATTCATAAACGCGACAATATTTTCATTTCTGGTGTTGATTACCTGCGTGTTGAATGTTGAATATCACAATTATTTATATTCATCACCAATTTGATTATATATTTATGAAATGGGTGCTATCATACCCCTTGTGGGGGCCTTTCTTCATATGACTTGGCAGTTACTGCTTTGGATCTAACCTATGTGTTTGTAGCTTAGCTTGTTTGTCATAGTGATAAGTCATGAAGAGCTCGAAGCTTGGCCCCAAAATATTTTATTTTATTTTTTACAAAATAAACTTTAATCCAAAATAAAATAAACTTTGCTTTCTGCTTCGAGAGCATAATTTCAAAATATATAAACTAAGATTTGATTTGAGAAATCAAATCTTATCCCATTTAATGAAAATTCCTCATTTTTTCACCTAAAAATCTTTAAACTTTTTCACTTGCCAAACCTGGAAAAGCTTTTGGTCTAAGGGACCACCATTTTGATTTTTTGGCAAAACTGTCCCTCACTAATGAAAACTTTGAGAATTTATCAATTGATAACACATGGTGAAACCACTGCATTCACACAAGTGAAGCAGGTAAATAGCACATGGGTGGTTCCATTGGGTTCTGCTTGCCTCTACAAGTAAAATGTTGAGCTATTCATAATGTCCCTACCGCTAGTCTGTCAGGTCATTCTTACATGTTTTAAGGCGGTTTTGGGTGAGCACTGTGCTCTCGTCATGAATGGATATGGTCGCTTGAGGGCGATTTTCCATGGGGTGCATGCAATTGCAGTTTCTTAACCGAAAACGAGCGCATAGCTACGGATGATATGTGGTTATTACGGCACAACCAGGAAAGATTTAGAGATGGTAGGATATATGAGAAGCTAACCTAGGATGTCGAACATGAGACAATGGGAGAGACTTCATGCATGCATGGGAGGATAGGGCCATCTGGGATCTGGTTCGCAAATGGAGGCTCCGCATTTTCATGGTCTTGAAACCGCTTAGAGCGTATAACTTGTTTTGCACATATATACAATCGATAACAGGGTACGAAAGGGGGGTACATCTTAATGAGAACCTAAAAAAATGAAAGAGGAGGGACCGAGCACCTACCTTCCAGCTTGGCAGTGTTTCTTGGAGGCTAGAGATCACTCCGAGATGGGCAGCAGTGTAGTCCAAGTTTGATATTGAATAGCGAGCTCCGTTCTCCAATGGCAGTGGTCTAGTGACTTAGAAATCCCGTTCTACACATTGATATAGGGGTGGCATTCAATTCACGTACGTGATAGGTTAGCGGAGATATGAGCACAGGGCTCTAGAATTTGAGCATTTAAAAGGCACATGGGCATATTTATGATTCCACCAACTCCATAGTTGTATGCACACCAAAATCAAGTGTCACATCAAAGCGAGAATCGCAACACTAAATCCTGCGCTCGAGCGGCGATCATGGCGTTTAGTGTTGCGCCAAAGCACGGTGATTGCAAGACTAAGCTCTGCGATGATATCGTCGTGCTATGGATTAGACCTGGAGGATAGGTGAGGTGCACGTGTGGAGGTGGGATTTCAATGAATAAGTCTTCTACCTTTGGCGCACGTTTAATCACACATCTAGCACCAAAGCGCTTGTCTTGTTGTTAGGAATTGCGATGGTTGGCAGTCAAACAAATTTTAGAGTTCGTGGAAATTATGGTGCAGATTCCAACCTTTAATTCACGCGGAGAAAATCGAAAGGCCAAGTTTTGGGTAACGAGGCGGAAACGTAAGTCTTAGAGAGTGCGCCTTTGGCGCAAGAAATAAGCCTAAGATTTGCGCTATTAAAAGCGCGCAATTTAACTTTTTGATTGCGCCTTTAGTCGTGAGATTTGGTCATAGAACGTCTACCCATTGGAAGATTTAGAGTTAATGTTTGTGCCAAAGCGGGGAATTTAGCATTAGCGATTGCGCTAAGGCGCGGTCAAAGAGAAAAAAATGCACCAAACAGGAGACCTAAGTTTAAAACCTGCGCCAAAGCACGGAAGAATTAAGGCTAAAAAATGCGCTGAAGAGAAAACACTGTTTTTCCTTAGAGAAAATAATCTAGAAAACTTTTGGCAAGCAAGTGTTTAAGAATTTTGCCAAGTTAAAGAGCAAATAAGCCTGAAAGTCAAGAAAAACACTTGTTACAAAATGTGCAGAAGGAGGGGCCCCAAAGATCCAGAAAATCTTGGGGAAGGATGTTGCAGCAACAACACATTCCTTTCATAACCCAGCATCAGAAAAGTGTGCACCCCTTTCTGATGTGATCCATGTATGCCCTACTCACACTCAAGCAATCTGCCATAATGGAAATAAAATCAAAACATGCTCTACATATTTAATCTAACAATTAAACATGCATATTCTTAGCTAGGTTCATAGAACACTTATCCATTTGCAGATGTAGTCTTCCTTTATTAATGAGGAATGGGGGATCCTTCTCTGAGTTGACAGTCCCTCGATTTTCCATCCCAACTCATTTTATATTCCATAACCCTCATATGTCCTCCTGACATAGTATTCACCATCTCACTCATGTTGTTCACCAATCATGTAGTGCGGATGAGACATTAATAATGTCTAATGGTGTTTCACCCGAAACCCATTTCCAAATCATGGAATCCCTTCCCATGAATTTTTTCTTTTGCAGGCCCTCTCTCTTGGTCTTACTGCAATGTGTCTTCCTGGCACACTTATTAAATAGCCAAACAGTCAGCAACATTTATCATTAAAATTCAAACCTGATTGTTTCATAACCAATCAATGGCACTAATAATTAAATTCAATATGAATTTACAGTTCTGTCTCCTACAGAAATTGATTTGTTTCAATCATAAGGTTAGCCTCATATTGTTTGGCTCCTATAAGTGACACCACTCTGCCCATCATGGTCTTACGACTACTGCCATACATGAACATCCACTTACAGCATATCCTCCTAACACATTTTATATAATCCAAATAGTCATTAGTCATTTATTAGCAAAATTCCAATTCTGAGATTTACAAATCTGAATTGACAATCTATTCTGCACATAAACTATTTCACAACCATGAGATCCTTCTCATGAGGTTTGTCTCTTTCACATGGTAGATTTCGACCTTCATCATGGTCTTACCCTCATTGCCATGCCTTGAACAATCTACCTGTAATCAAAAACTTCAACCAGCCAAACACTTGTAAGTCTCCATGCATATAATATTTCATTGTTGCAACAGTCACTGAAGCATTTTCAGAATTCTAACATTCCATAATTCAAACACTTCGAGCTGTTAACATATCAATATCACCAAAAAACATTTACTTCACGTGCATCATTATCATACTAAAATTGCAAGGCACAATCACATCATTCATGCAATTTAAATGAAACTTTTAGATACTCATAATTTCTCAGTCCTATGATTTATACAACTCTTCCCTTCCACAGAGTATTCCGATAGCCCATTGATCATGACTTCCCTCTTCATGTACTTACTATTTTGCATTCATAGCAGCTCATGAAATGATCTCACAATTTTCGACAATTAATCATTTCATCTATTATCTAATTGCAATGAATCATACACATCACAACCGTGCATTCACACAATGCATCACAACATGTGCATCCACACACATGCATGCACATCTACAATGTTTACACAAGATTTTCAAGTGCATTCATTCAAGGCATAACCACAAGATTTATAAAATCTCTTAATGTGTATCCACTCAATGCTACCTTGTATTGATTCATGAATACTATGCATTCAAACATATTATGTCCTAACCATGACTACTTCATATAGGATGCATTACCATAATCAAGACCACCAGTCCTTACTTGTTTTGGTTATTAAGCTCATAACCAACATACACAGGGCATGATATATTTTTATGTGAATGTAGTCTAAATTTCTAAACAGTCATATGGTATGAGACCTCTTGCCTTCACCATTCCATGCTCCACCACACTATGGCAATATGTCATTCACATGACTGCATTTCAATCCTAAATGCATACCATTCTATGATTATTAAATATGGTTCAAGGTATTCTTACACAATCCTCTTTCAACACTTATGCAATCATCATAAGTAAACCATTACCTGCATGGCTTCCATTTACACCTTTGATGTTACCTGATCCGTTGGTCTCTTGCAGAAGATTACATAATTCTTCCACCAACCTCTTGATCATGGATTTGCTGCCCTAACCTTTTCTTCATAAGGTTGTTGGCCTCATGCAACAACATCATCAACATCTTTAGCCATGCTTCTGTTGTCTTTGGTCCTACAACCAAAACCAACACCAATAGTGATTATCAACCACAATATTTACCATTAGTGGTTCATTGCATATGTAGAACCTCACTACTTTTACTAATATGTAATATCATATGTGTGCAAAAAAATCTGCTCATGCACTGTGCAATGTTTATTAAGATGCCAACCAATGCATATTCATGCCACTCATCTAATCTCTTGCATTTTCAGAATTCCCATGCCATAATTTTATGTACATAAAGCTTATAAAATATAAATACAGTTAGCAAGACAGGGGTTAAGGAATTATCCCTTTTCAATCCCTCATCTTTGCATGATCTTCCTCTTCCACATCATAGCTGGTTTGATTTTATGGTCTCTGCTACTTCTAGGCATGCAATTCTAGAAATTGCCCATATCGACAACAATTTGTCAAAACAGCCACTGGCATTTTTCTGCTCTGCAAATCTATGGTGTATGACACCCTCATTCAAATTCCGGTGATGAAACATTGTTCTCTACGGGATAAGCTTTCCAATTTCTATCCACATGCTCTATTCCGACTTCGGGTGTGGAAGTTACCTTACTTCAAAAATGACAATTTTTACCAAAAATTCTGCACTTTTACACAGTTGCAAAATATCCTGAACTGCCAACTTCATCCACCTGTAGAAGTAAATCTAGGAAGATTCAGGAGAAATTTTCTATCGGGCGAAGTTAGTCCATATAACAAGGAATACTCAGCAACTTGCAGATCTCTATTCCGATGCACCATTCGTCTTTTATGAATTTTTGGGTTTGACTACTTTTCCTTTTTAACTCCCTTTGCAACCTGTGCAACTCCTGTGCGCAACCTGTGCGCCACTTGTGCAACCTGTGCACAACCTGTGTGCCACCTGCACAACCTGTGCACCACCTGTGCCCAACCTGTGCACCACCTACGCAACCTATGCACAACCTGTGCGCCACCTGTGCAACCTGTATGCAACCCATGCACAACCTTGCGCCACCTGCGCAACCTGTGCACCACCTGTGCACAACTGGTGTGCTACCTGTGCAACCTGTGCGCCACCTGCATAACCTTTGTGCCAGTTGTGCGCAACCTATGCAAAACCTGTGTGCCACCTACGCAACCTGTGCACAACCCGTGCACAACCTGTGCGCCACCTGCGTCACCTCTGCATAACCTGTGCACAACCTATGCACAACCTGTGCACCACCTACGCAACCTATGCACAACCCGTGCACAACCTACACACCACCTATGCGCAACCTGTGTGCTACCTACGCAACCTGTGCCCCACCTCGCAACCTATGCAACTTATGCGCAACCTATGCAACTCCTGCACAACCTGTGCGCTTGCAGGGCTCATATCTCCCTCGTCCCTTAACCAAATAAGGCAAGTATTGTACCATTGGAAAGCTCTTGGAGAGCTATATGCAATGGTGTGATCCTATGCCACATTTGAGAACTCTGATCCTACGATTTTTCCATATCAAAATGACGCCCCAAACTTCACCAATACCACGTTAAAACATTCTGTTACCTGCCTGTAACTCAGAGTTTGGCCCAAGCAACCCCAGTGCTGCAACATGGGCTCTGATACCACTCTGTCACGTCCCCTCCCATCGATCCGTTGCAAGGGAGGGAACATGACCAACCATACCGGGCTTATTCGACTATCTCATCCCATTCATTAAGCCATCAATTTCACAAATAAATTAAACTTCATGTGTGCAAATTCAAACTAAAGCAAACACAGCAAAATTAAACATATTATCACACACACAAACTAGAATGCATCAGCATATCTATCCCAAGCAAATCATGAATCTAATGCAGAGGATCAATCCCCTTCTTCATGCTATGCGCAGGCTTCATATCAACCATACTAAGACATGCATTCAGCATACAATTAACAGTCATTAACTAACACATTACAGAACACAAAATAAGCATGATTTAACCTCAAGAAACACTTATCTTTGTGATGAAGTTGTCCAAACAAATGGCTATGGGAGAGAAACGTTCCACCCAACCATAGGTCTCTGTCCAGCCTGTATTCTTTCATCCAAAAGACCACCCCCGATTCGGGTTGTGTATCCACTAAAGAGGAACTAGATGGGCTCACTCACAACCATGGTTTCACTCAAACAGTCATGCTAAGCCAACACACAGCTAGATTTATCAAGCATACAATACGCAAAGGAGGAGGATTATAAGCCAATGAGCGCAACCACAGAGCTACAGACATCTCAGGCTAAATCCAAGCAACCCAATCCTCTGTTCAACCATTCACACTTGGATTTCTCACAATGTTGTCATCAAATAACTCAATCCCGTCACTGGATTTCTAGGCTATAAAAATTGGGTTTTCCAATGGATTTCGGGGTATCTAATATTCTGAATATTTCCCCAAGTTTCATATCTATGGATCTTCCATTGTATTTCACTGTCAAATACCAATTCTGGGCATTTATGGCTCTTCAAAACATGGGTTCTTGCAAAGTTGCGATTTCTGGTTTTTCTCACTGCTGGGAATTCGTAATGGATGAAAACTAAAGATGGGATCTTCGACAATGGAATGAGAATGAGGAATAACCCATTCCCATGAGGTACAGTGACTTGTGGTACAAGAAAAATAGAACCCATACCTACCATACGAATTTATGGGCTGCCCATGCTCCATTGAAGCCATGGACTGAATTCTTCAACAACTTCCTTACAATAGAATTAAATGTCAGCAAGGAAAGTCAAATGGGTTCTCACAATGACATTTGGTAGCCTATGGTTCAATCCCACAACCCCCTCACCACTCTCTAGTGGATACACGTGACCCCTTCTCATTAGTTGCTTCCATAGCCAATTTTGGTATTTTATTGCATGATGTTTATTTACATCATTTTACAATGTTCCATGGCTAAATAGCACATGGGTAACATAATATCTAATACTTGTCTTTTAAATAAAATTCGAGCATCCACTAGAGAGGCCTTGGCCTTGAGCTCCACGCTAGGGAAACATACATCACATGTATACAATATTTACATTAAAAGCTAATATATCCTAAGGGTCAAAATGGGGTATTACATTAATGTAATGCACTTGTCCTAAATGTCTTTAACAAGTCTCTTAGTGTCCAATAGATGAATTATGATGTCCTAATACCCCTCAATCCCTTCCAGACAAAATTCGACAGCATTTGGGGTATTGGGGTAACAAGTTGGTGTGTTGAGGTGGATATAGCCTCAAAAATACACCTCATAGTAGTCATTTATTGTAATGTCAACTATATATGTGTTTAAGTCAACGTGTCTACATAAAATTAGATCGCTATCACATAATGATAAATTAAGGAAGTCCTAATTGTAAATGGTAGTGGATGTGATGGTCATCAAATCAAAGGTGGATATCCGTGAGTGAGAATTAATGAGCTAGCTATACATCGTGCTCAAGGTTGTCCTATTTGTATGGTGACAATTGATTAAGAAGTGATTCCATAACTTGGTTATTAATTTGTTACATGATCTTAAGTGGACACAATGGTCAAAATAAATACTAGTGACAACATTTCATTATGTAGAGTATGGACATTTTGGATCTCATTATGTAGAGCTATTGAAAATCATGTTGGATCTCATTTTAACCTTTTGACGACAATGGACATTTTCTATTTTTAAGTATTATTTTCCTAGTACTCAAGTTCCCAATATATATCTTATGTTCCATGAGGTGTGATTTGTCCATCCATTTATTCCGTTTGTTTTTAGATTAATTCTCACACATGATTTTGTTTGAGTTAGCCTATGTTTACAATGTTTTCTTAACATAGATACCATTAGAAGCTTTTACATGTGGAAAGATAAACCAAGCTGAACTATGATATCCAAATTCTCTTCTAAGATCTAGGTAAAACCCAAATTTAGACAACATCACATCATGATACACACAACATGAGACAACAACATTAGACAACGAGATATATAAATCACATAACTGAAAATCCATGTACATCGAGGCGACAAAACTCATCCAAACATATACAATTTCTGGAAAATAGTGGAACATGGTTCCCAATGTACATACAATGGCAACTCGTGCCCTATAGAAAATGTGACAACTCATGCCGTAGATCCAAAATACATGGCAACTTGTGCCATATATACAAAGTACATGGAAACTGGTGCACAAAAGTGCCACATCATGGCTAATGTACAAAACATGGTGTGTCAAGCATTGTGACCACCCCTATCACTCCCAGGCGCATCTCCAAAGTTGATCTTCCTACTCTTCGAGCTACCGGTGCCTCAGATCTTGCTCCGTCTAGGAGTAGACCGTCTCTGCAGGCTCTGGAACAAATGATATAAGATACCGTCATTTTCAAGCATTTGCAACATTTATAAAACAAATGTAGAATTCGAATCTTAAATAAATCACCTCAGATGTGAGTGGGAAACGTGAGGCAGGTGTCCTGGATTTGCGGAGCCTCTCAGAAATTCCAGCCTACAACATTTACAACAATCATTTCATTGAAAAGTAATAATTGCTTAAATTAATTTTTGTTAATGCATCAAAATATTTTCATAAGTTAGCTTGATTCTCACCGTAAACACCTACGACGATGGACATGGCTGGGCTTCTAGGCTAGTAGGTGGAGCAGATGGTTGGACAACCAACTTCGTTGCAGTCATGGGGGGGGTGCGCAGATGTAGTGGCAGCCACTATAGGTGCAACCACTGGAGGTACAGATGAGGGTATTGGGAGAGTAGATGCCACAATAGTGGTGGGAAGTGGGGATGATATGGTGGGAGAAGACATGGTGGTATGGGGTGGAGGAGGACGTCATGGATGATGAACCCCTGCCGGTTGTACAATAGAGGGTATCGAACAAAAAGGACTAGGGGGGATGTTGAGGGATGGTGCATGGGAGGGAAATCCTGCATGGAGGGAGGATGATGGAGGAATGGGAGGTTGTGGATGAAGAGGGGAAGGTGGAAGGAAGGGGGGACGTGGACGAATGGAGGAGGATGGATAGACATGGGGGCGTCGATAAATTGGGGAGGATGTGTATATGGGGGGGCATGGACGAGTGGGGGAGGATGGATGGAAGGGGGAGTATGGCCGAGGAGGGGGGGATGGATGGAAGGGAGGGATTGGACGGAGGGAGGGGTCTAGATGGAAGAGGGGGGGGGGACTCATGTGAGAGGGTGGAAACACATGACTAAAATGGGCACTTGCATCTCTTGGTGGCACCTACATATACATTTGTAATATCACAATTTAGTAAACAAACAATAAATTAAACCATAGTAAGTCGTAACAATTCAAATTAAAAGCGTGCTTTTAACTACACATTGTACCTGTGTATATGGTGATCTGCTAATCCCTGGCGGGGATGGTTGATCACTGTAGTCATGGAACACCTGTGGACACCAAAATGCATGCATGTTATGAACATGTTAAACAAGTCATTATTTAGGCAATCAAGATATTCAAAAACATTGTATGAACTATCAACGTGTATGCCATAAATATAAATACTTAAGTAATATAAATGACATAAGTAATAACAGTATTGTGTGAGGTACTGAAAATACCTCTATGTGAGGTGCCGCAATTTCAGTTGCAACTGCCATTGCTGCATCTAGGTTGGGAGATCCTACGTTCTCCCATGTTGGTGTATCAGCTCTAAATAACTGTACATTGAAATAATAGTTTAAGTCAAACAAAAATACTTTAAAAATACTTTACAAGTTATCAAGTGATGATTGAAAACACATTAAAAAAATTGCTGACCTGATCCATATAACATCCCTCGATCGGGTCAGGGAAAGTGTGCCCGCAATGGGGACAAAGATGTGGCATTGTCCCCGTCGAACTAGAATTCCCAGCATGGGTACCACTGGTCACAGGTCTATCCTGGCCCTGTCGTGGAGGCCCTGCACCTGGATCTCTATGAAGGTCACCCGACCTCTCCACTGTAGTCACTGCTACAAAGGAGGTGTGTCTGAGGAGTCCATGTGCAACATTCCTCATTGCCTCCTCGATCTTATCAAGCTTGTGGGGTGATTGAGGTGGCTGGGGAGAGGGGTTGGGGTCGCACCTAGGAGTTGGTGTCCCTCTCAGTGGGTTCCTCCTGGTAGCAGGTCGATCTTGGGCAGAGCCACGCCCAACAGCCTGGACCTCAATTATGTCAAAATAGTTGACATGTAAACTGAGGCAAAACTCAACCCACAACTACCGAAGGAAGTACTGTGGAACCTCCCTATTATTGCAGGGAGGTTTATCGTACACCATGAACCACCTCTGCATCCAATTGTCCCTCCACGGTTGGTAATGACACCAATCCATGAAGACACGTGGATTTCTAGTGTTCGGTGGTTCGTTTGTTTTTGGATCGGTGAACATACTATATAATTGGGCTTTTGTAATGTTCAAATATTTTATTGCTTCCTTGGAGATGCCCGTGGAGTAATACTCCCGCATCCTAGCTCTAAATCCAGTCATGTCGGTCAATTGCTAGTGTGCATGGTTGAGGGAGTCAATTGAGTTCTCAATTAACGTGGCAAGAGACAATCGAGATGGTTCCCCCAAGTTTCTTAGTTCGCGAGTGTGCACTCGCATTTCATTTACATAATGGTTAAGGTCATCTTGTTCAAAATTAGCTTGGGGGTTTTGGTTTTCACTACAACAAAATAGTCCTTTAGGGGCGGTTTTGTCTTGCGGGGGTCTTGGTAAAACCCCCCCTAAAATTTTTTTCAAACCTTTGGAGGCGGTCTTCTAAAACCGCCACTAAAAGTCATGGAAATTGGACTTTTGGGAGCGGTTCTTTTAAAACCGCCCCCAAAAGTCCTGAAATTTGACTTTTGGGGGTGGTTTTGGGAAAACCCCCCCTAAAAGCCCAATTCTCATAACTTTTGGGGGCGGTTTGTCAAAACCCCCCCTAAAAGTCATGAGAATTGAACTTTTGGAGGTGGTTTTTTTGGAACCCCCCTTAAAAGTCCTAAAATTTGACTTTTGGGGGCGATTTTGGGAAACCCCCCCCTAAAATCCCAATTCTCATAACTTTTGGGGGCGGTTTGTCAAAACCCCCCCTAAAAGTCGTGAGAATTGAACTTTTGGAGGCGGTTTTTTTTGGAACCCCCATTAAAAGTCATGAGAATTGAACTTTTGGAGGCGGTTGTTTGAAAACCCCCCCTAAAAGCCCAATTCTCATCACTTTTGGGGGCAGTTTGTCAAAACCCCCCCTAAAAGTCACGAGAATTGAACTTTGGGAGGCGGTTTTTTTGGAACCCCCCTTAAAACTCATGATTGAATTGAACTCTTGAGTGATGATTAAGGCCTTGCGACATCACATAATCTCTAAATAGTGAATCTAATTTCAATTACAAGTGGGATATGTTGGTAATTTTTAGATCTGTAACCCCAAATATGAAAATTTTCCTGCCAATTTCAACATGTTAGTAATTTTCATTCTGCAATTACCCTTTCTTCTCATTGTTTTCCCCTTTTTGTGAAGGGTGACTCAAGTGGATTCCAATGGACAACAATGGCAACAAGAGAGCATAACATAACACACGCATGCCCATATCCAAGGCCTAGAATATATTTCAAACTAATGAGTTAAGTGAATTCAAGATGCAATTACAATAATTATTAGACAAAGCGTTCATATGACCAAGTGCATCACCTTGGATACAACACATATTGGTAGTCAATAACAAGGATGGAACCTTTTTGGATGTGAATTGGTTATTCAATGTTAAATAAGGTGACAATTAATTAAGAACAAGTACCTCCTACCCAAATTGATGATCCTCTTTATTAACTTAGATGGGAAAAGGTTTTTTCAAAGTTGGACTCAAGTTTTGGGTATCATCATATGAGAGCAAAGACTCGTGGTCTACATTATTTAAGATGTGCCACCACCTGTCGCCTTGCTGTAGACACATGCCGCCTTGCTGTAGACACATGCCGCCTTGCTGTAGACACATGTTAGTGCATACCAGTACCGACTCAATTAATTGCGTGAAGAATGAGCTCTCCACCATCGTCATCGGTGCCTATGATCAGTGACGGTCAATGAAGAACTTTAGGTTAAACATGCCCGATAATGGCATGGTTCCAAACTTTACATGTATTGTTCCCGAGGAGTTGTTGTTAACACGAAGCTTTGGACCCAGTCTAATAAAATACGAGGAGACAAAATTTTAAAGTTAACCAAAATTTAAATACATTGGTCAGGGTCGATGCTATATTCAACTTCATCAGTTTCGTTTCATCAGTTGCCATGTGTGCCTTAAAACAGTGAGTGGAGGTGTCTTTCACCAAAATCCCGATTCCACTTTGATCCTTATTTGTCGCGCCATCGAAGAATTGCATGGGTGAATTACCAAATAAAATTGGTTGATTTATCAAAAAATTTACTTTTTTCGCACCTAGATCTATGACGAATTCTGCTGATGCTTTAATAATCCTTCTCCCAACCTCCTCTAGGTTCTGTCTGTAGCCTTAAAAAAGAATGGCATTCATTAAAATCCATAATCCCCATGTGACAATAAAGGGAATTGATTTTACCTTGGGATTTGTTAAAAACCAGAGCTTTAAATTTTCTTAAAGGGGCTGCAGATGCCAATTATTTTTTACTTGAAGAATGTTACAAATCAAATTCCAAAGCTCCTGAGTAATGTTGCAATCTATTGCAAGATGTTGTATGGTCTCCTCACTGCTCAAACATAATGGATGGGTTGAAGGTCCAATTCCACACCTTTCTCTGTAAATCTCCCCTGTTAAGACTTTATTTCATAAGCATAACCACATAAATAGAATTGATTTTGGAGGAGCTTTGATTTTCCATATCACTGTATACCACCACTTCAAATCATCATTCTCATAAAGATATATAAATGCATTATAGGACTCTTTTACTGTCTGCACAATCCCTTCTATTTTGTTCCAAGTCCAAGCCAACCTATCTAGTTCTGTAGAAAGAGTGATCCCATTTTGCTAAATTCCCTGTATGTATGTGTTCCATTCACTGGCTAGAGTTCTTGTGAGTTCAAGATCTTATGCAGAGAGCCAAATAATAGAACCTGTCAAGTTGGAGATATATGTCTTATGTATATATGCAAGATAATAAAGGCTCTGACTGTGTAGGTGTGGTAGTAGTTCTTCTGATAGTATAAAGCCAGATCCTCCACCCAGAAAAGTATCCAAGCCTAAAAGAACTCTCGTACCTGTACCAACCTTCCAAGCAATCCACCGCTTAACCACAAGTAGTGTAGTCAATATATTTTTCCAGATAATGGAGGCTATTGGGAAAGCAAAGTTTTTCTTCCTTAGCCATGATACAACATCAACTCCTTTCAAATATTTCCTTCTCATAGTGACACTCCAAATACCATCATGAAAAAGTGCCCTCCACAGTGATTTGGTAGCTAGGGCCTTGTTAAAGAGATTGAGATCTCGTATTCCCCAACCTCCATTATTTTTTGGCTTTGCTATCAGATTCCATCTTGCCAAATTGTAACCCCCCTGAAAGTCCAACTGGTTGTCACAACACAGTTCCATGCATGTCGGACAAACTTTTAGAAAAAAATCTTTGGCTCTAACATGATCCAGCATAGTCTCTTGAAGAAACACAACATCAGGTTTAACTGTAGACAAAATCTCCTTGAGGGCTAGCATCTTGGACTAGGCACCCACAATCCCCCTAATGTTAAGAGAGATTAATACTAGCATTAAGGAACCCTCATATCAAGGTTCAATGCTCCAAGTTTCCCAGAAGGAGAAGGAACATAAACAGGGTAATTTGAAGAAACCATTATGGGGTATGTTGCCAACCCTCCCTCAACAACCCCCATGTCTTTTTTCCTGTTAGTGGATTTGTTTTTAGGCTTCTTCCTGATGGTGATATTTGCAATATCCACAAGGCCAGCTCTGTCTAGAAAGGAGTTATATGTTTGAGGAGGTGCTTTATTAATAAGAACTTATTTGTATGAGGGTTCCGAGGGTTTGGTAAACATATTTGTATCCAATGGAGGGGAAGAATCCAAGGTGCATTCACTGTGTAAATGAGGGGTAGTGTGAGGTCCCTGAGGAGAGGTCTTAGTCAAAATAGGGCTTTTGGGATTTGTAACAACCAACAGTTCTATCGATGAGGGGGAAATCAAAGGAGGGTTTTATGAGATGACTGGGTTCAAATGAGAAGTAAAGGGATGGGAATTGTTAAATTTTTCCAAGAAAATTTCCCAGAAACCCTCAAAAATATCGACCAGCCACTCCTCATTACTACTTAGCAAAATAATTTCTTATTCAGTTAAAGAAGTACTAAAGAAATTTGGAAAGAAAATCTTTAACTTACCAATGAAAGATTCAATAGAGGGGAATTGACTGGGCACCTCCATCTGAGCATTCTGAGTCCTCCCATTTAAGTCTTATTCTCCCGCTTCTGAAACCAACTCCAGCGACTAAGCCTCTCCAACCACTGAAGGACAATTTGTTTTTATATGGCCAGTGGATCTTCATACATGACACCGAAAGGGTTCTCTCCAATAGTCTAGGGTTTGAATGAAGGACCCCTTTTCAGTGACAATCTCAACTTCTTCTGGCAGTCCTAGGTCCATGTCGAACTCCACTAAAAGCCAGGCCATGCGTTTGTTATTCCACCTTAGGTCCCTTTCATCAAAGAAAAAAAATATGCCAACAACATCTCCTATCCCTCTCAAAACCGCTAGATCCCAGTATTCAATGGGGAGGTCGAGCATTCGTATCCATAAGAATCTCTTTTGGAAGAACACTATAAAAGGGTTGAAATTACCCGAAGACCAACGCTTAACCATAAGCACCCCTCTGTTTATAATCCAGGTTTTTTCTGCAACTTTTTCCAAATCCTCCACTGACAAGAAGTGGAAATTAATCCAATAGTTGGACTGTAAATTGAACCACGACCAATAGCCCAAAACTTGTTTCCATTCAGTGGAAATCTAGTTTTTCAGTCATAGCCTTTGTCACCCGGAGATTAAAAAATTTACCCACCAACGCCTTCATAGCAATGCTCATCATTCTGTCCATCGCAACGTCTTTGCTGAGGACAAAAGAGGGTCGAGTTTGTCTTACCTTCAGAAACTTATTCTTCCTCTTCTCCTGAGCAGCCGAGCCAGTATGGTTCATTGCAGAGAATGCTTTCTGACCTCTCTTAGCATCTGAAAAACTAGGATGAGGCTCCACCAGAGGCAAGTTTTTCAAAGCGCTCCATCCAGTTTCCAAAACCTTCTTTGCTCCCTTCACACCTAAACCCATGCCTTCTGAAGGGATACTAGGGTTTTTGCTTATCTTTCAGACAACTAACCCCTCGCCACTTGTACTGCCATCTAAAATCTGCGCTGACAAGTCATTTAGCTGATGTGGTGGTCCCACTTCATCAAATCTATCCAGATCTGAAAGGATCAAGGACCCACACGTTTGGAGTATTCTCTTCTTGTACTCCTCATCCGAAATGAAGACTCCTCATCCGAAATGAAGATCCCTTCCTCTACCCAAAGGGCGTCCTTCGCCTTCCATTCCACGTCTAACAAATACTCCATTCTTCCACATATATACAGCTAAATGGAGAAAGTCTTCATGCACTTCTAAAACACCAGAAAACGCCAGAAAAACCCTGAAGAGACCCGAAAAGCTTCTGTACTGGACGCATCCTCCATCGCTCCGCTCAGTTCTAAAGTGGAGAGTCCCTCTCACATATTTGCAATAGAGGAAGCTTAGCGGGGTGGGGGATCAAAATCTCCCAACTCATCTCCCCTTTAGTAGCATCTAGCCTTGGTCAAAGATGGATTCATTAGGATTGCCACTACTCTCCAAGGGTGTAGCATATCCTTTCATTTTGGTTTGTCATGCTTTTGAAATTATCTAAGTCATAAGTAGAGAAAATACTGCTTTGAGTTTTTATTTTCCCATCTTTAGTCAGAGCAATCTTTAATAGGATCAACAATCAACTCTTTGATCTATGTAAGTAGTCTTTAAGGTTATAAGTATAGAAAAACAGAGCTTGCAATCTTTTGTCTTGATCAATTAAATCTAACTTTTTTTTGTAAATTTATTGAAATAGAATTGGCGCTAATCTAGTGAAATTAAAATAGAATTGGTGTTAATCTAGTGAATTTAAAATGTTTTTTAATACTCTGTGGCCACGGCAACGTTATTGTCGATTTGAATTACACTAAGAGGTAGCCTTGAGAAAAAGAGCATGCAAAATGAGTTCTAAGTTTTGAAATCTACATAAGGTAGGAGGCTAATTTCACAGGTATGGTAGGTTGCAAATTTGGAGGTATGGAATCCCTCTATAATCCAACCAAATAGGTCTACATAAGTATAAACCATAAACAACTAGATTTTAAGTTCTAAGTGTGGCAAGTAAATAAAGACTAGCAAGTAAACATCAGATACACCAGCAACAAGTGTAGCAAAATTGGAGGTATGGAAGCCTTCTATAATATAAGCAGATAGATACACATAAGTATAAACCTCCTCTTGTACCCTTTTAAAGCCCTATTGTTGTTGTAGGGCTCTCAATTCCTGATTCTGCCAACCAATTTTTTTCTTAAGGACTTCTATTTCCTCCTTCGCAGTATTTTTCATTGAATAATTACCCATTTCCATCGCCAGGATTCTTGCGAGGGGCAACAAACTCAACTGATGATAAAAAACAAGAAATAAAACTAATCAAGAGTCACTCAAGTGTTTCTAATTGTAATGAAAGACTACTATGTCTAGTGTTCAACTTGGTTGCCATTGTTGTGTGCTTGCCCGCCCTTTCATTAAGGTGTGTTGAATCATGTGAGCAAAGGGAATGAAACCAAATTCATCTTGTAGGTGCTCAAGTTGGCTTGTTGGTCTATATTGTATGACTGGTGCAAGCTTAGGCGTTCTTTTCATAATCCCAATAATAATAGCTCAGTTTTCGATGTGTTGGAGGCATTTGATGCCATGGTTGATTTCCAATTGTAATTATTTTTGAAGTGTGCATGGTTCTAGATAAGTGTTTGAAGTGCACTACAACAAAATATCCCTTTAGGGGCGGTTTTGGCTTGCGGGGGTCTTGGTAAAACCCCCCTAAAAGTTTTTTCAAACCTTTAGAGGTTGTCTTTTAAAACCGCCCCTTTAACAAAATAACAAAATAAATGCTCTTTGCTCAATTCCACTATGCATAACATGAATGGCCATGGTCATGAAACATTGAATCGGTTTAGAAATAACGTGAATTGTGATGGTTTATTTTTTGCAAAAAAATTGAGAAAATTTGATGGAAACTTGGTGGGAAATAATGTCGTGGTTTTTCTTTTTGAAAAATTGAGAGGATTTGGTGTGAAGTGCTTACCTTGAGAGGCCATTTGAGGGTTTCAATTGAGAGGCTGAAAATTATAGAGCCAAAATAATTTATCAATGAAGCCCTAAGTAATTCTTGGAGATGTGGGCATAATGAAGCAGTGAAGCAGTGAAGCGCTAAGTAATTCTTGGAGATGTGGGCCACATGGAAGGGAGGAGGCCTCTGTAACAATATATCTTAAATGCCTAAGTAGATGAAATTGACAGAATCAACATACATGTCCATGGACACAAATTTTTACTTATTTTAGCGTGAAGACATACCAAATATGCCAGTTTTCGACCGACAACATGAGATCCAACATTGTTTCAGGGGTAAGTTGATGAATTCTTCATAACCTTAACACTCTTTAATAAATTTGGGGATCTGTGATTCCTTTTTCTCAATCAATAGTGATATACTTTTCGTTGTTCTGGTTTGGAACATAGGAATTGAATTGGTTCCTATTTGGTTTTGATTAAAAATTTATAGTCTTTTGGGGAATTTATTCATTTATTTTCATTTTTGGGTCTGGTTTCGATGGTTGAGGGTGACACTTGCAACAAAAGGTCACTTGTTCGATTCCCATGGAGTCGCAACACATGTTTCTATTTCCATTGATATGAAGATAAACTCAGGCATATTTGGCCTCTTTGTAGTTATTAGTAGTTTAGTTCTAGTGTTGTTACCGTTCATATTGGATCTACAATAGGGAATCGAGGTTCCTCAATGTATAACAGAAATGTGGTCGTGATAGTAGGTACTAAAGTCTTGTGGTTTTACAGCTCCCAC
Source organism: Larix kaempferi (assembly GCA_027924585.1). NCBI lineage: Eukaryota > Viridiplantae > Streptophyta > Pinopsida > Pinales > Pinaceae > Larix > Larix kaempferi. The sequence goes on from BSBM01000198.1 coordinate 4,500,369, forward strand.
CTTGCACTAGGTAGTAAGCTATGTTTAAATTGTTAAGATATGTTGGCTCCCTTTTTTTAGCCATCAAGCTCAAAATGAGCCAATAGTTGCAGAGGCGGCAATAGATCCACCAATAGACTCTACGGGAAAATACCCTACAGGAGAATACTTACAGGAGCAGCACCCCCTAAAGCTAACCATTCTCATAGTTTCTCCAGCATCTATTCTAGCAGCAGTAGACCTAGCACCACTAGTAACATAGGTATGTGTACCCATAGCAGTGGATTGTTTATTCTAGTGGTAAAGTAAAGTGGTTTTACAGCTCCCGCCTTGCACTAGGTAGTAAGCTAGGTTTAAATTGTTAAGATATGTTGGCTCCCTTTTTTTAGCCATCAAGCTCAAAATGAACCAATAGTTGCAGAGGCGGCAATAGATCCACCAATAGACTCTGTAGGGAAATACCCTACAGAAGAATACTTACAGGAGCAGCACCCACTAAAGCTAACCATTCTCATAGTTTCTCCAGCATCTATTCTAGTAGCAGTAGACCTAGCACCACTAGTAACATAGGCATGTGTACCCATAGCAGTGGACTGTTCATTCTAGTGGTTAAGTAGTTTATGATGCAGTCGATTATGCGGTTGATTTGGTTCATGAGTAAGGTTATCAATTGCAAGAGATCCAGCATCAACATCAACATTTTTTTACCTTGACTAAGCACCACCAGAAACATTAGAAGTAGTTGACCCTAGCATAGAACCAGCGGGACCTAAGATATTGAAATAAGCAGTCCTTTATTTTGGAGTAGTTGTTTTTGTTGGCCAAGTGAACAAATGAATCTTGACCCTTCTTCAACAACGCTTCCTCTGACTATGCCAACTCCTCTTTTCTAGAGGGGGGCATTTCCTGAACTTGTTCCTTCGCTAAAGTCTTTGAAATATTTTGAATAGATTGCCTAGGAGTTCTAAGGACTGAGTGTGGAGCTTCAACAACATTTCCTTCCAAAACTGCTTGACGGGTCAAATATTGCTTTGGTGCTAGCTCTTCAGAATGACTCTTCATTGAATTCATTTTGTTGCACCACACTTTTTATAAATGATTTTATACACTCTTTGGATATGTTCCCTTTAATGTGGCATCAAACACACCTTAAAGGCATGTTCATGGCCTGTGTATGCATTCTGTGAGCCGATTTGATAATGACACTCTCCACCAGACCCTCTTTTATATCAATTTCGACAAAAACCTTGGCCATAGTCATAAAAACACTAGATTGGATCTGCATCTCCAAACCAAAACCCCTACTGACATTAAAATTCTCAAGTGAGTTTCCTTCCAGCTTGTTTATCTTTTCTATTAGATGTGTTATCTGTAGATTTAAATGTTGTTGGTGTTGTGTTATTCATCTTACAACTAGATTTCCTACTAGATTTTTGAATTTTTCCAAAGCAAAAGATAAATTTATTGTTATTCTATTAGTATTATGTTGATTTGGGGAAACCTACTTCTTTGGTTCAAAGTTCAAACCTTCAAACCTGAATTTCAATCCTGCTAAAGAACTTGTGATTATTTAAGTTTGAGTAAGATTTTAACAATTCACTCTTTATTTTTGAGATGGTGATATTCTTTATGTATTCGGAACCACCAGTGAATGTTCTAGGTAAATCAATATTTCCATGGTAGAGTGTCCTTATGCATGGAATCTGGATAAGATGAGATAATTTATGTCCAGACTTTGAACCATGGAAGTGTTTCTTTTAGATGCAGAATCTATGTTCACATGCATCTTTCCTCTTCATATCTCCTACAAAAAATTGTTCTGCTAGAGATATCCTCAGGAGCTAACCAAGAAGAGGTAAAGATAAGTGGGATGGTGTTAGGAAAGTCTCTATGGGAAACATGAGCATAGTTGCCCCAACTACTGTTAGGAATCAAGAGAATGTTGGTTCCACTCGCTATTACTCTCTAGGTCTGTTAGTGTATGCTACTCTCCAAAGAACACTATTTGGCAAGTACTTGGTGTTGACCCGGATGATGTGCGGGGCCAACTCCCTCCTTCCTTATGGTAATGGAATCTTTGTTTAGGTTACATTTCTTTATTGGTTCTTCTTCACTTCCTATGGTTTTCCTTGTTGGGATAAATGACGTGTATGCTCATGTCTGCTATTTCATTTCATGTTGCTCCTGTACTCACTTTTCATTTCATTTTATTTCTTTAAGATCCACTTTTTATGCCCTTATTGTGCTTGGATGCTAATGTTGGTTGTGGCCGCTAGTCTGTTTGACATGTTCTGGTATTTATTGGACATTAATGCAAATTTAAATTTCTAGCCAACTTCTCTCATCTTCACATGTTTGTGTTGTGGACCACTAATACTGACTGTATAATGTTCCCTTTTGTGTATATTAATAAATTATAGTATACAAATTTTCCAAAAAATAGTTATCGCCTTTCCTTTGAAGGAACTCTATGAGACCTTGGGATATTTGGGTACCCACCAATTATTGTAGTTCAACCTCAAGTAGTCCACGGTAAAATTTTTGTAAAACCTTTAGAGCATTGGCATCCTATGCCATCATTTTGAAAATTAGTATTAAGCATCTTTATGATTTGCAGCTTGATAATGGCAAAACATTATATGTGCCAAGGGTTGAAGATTTCCCATTACCAGTGAGAAATGGTGCTTCTTCATGGTCATTTTGATGGTACTAATTTTGGATGGTTGGAACTACAAGTTGTATGTAGAGACTCAATAAGACCTTCTCAATTCCTTTAAATAGGGATATTATGAATTTTTTTCCCATTTAGAATTAATCTTAGAACAACTCATATTCCAATCTGGAAATTGAAAAATATTATGTCAAAACATCATCTACACAACACACTCCACACTACTGAGGACATGAGTTAGCATGAGATATATTCTAGTAGAAAAAAAAACTAATATTGATATGGATTTGGCCTCCTTAGAAGAAAACAAATATCGATCTTCCTTGAAGGAGTATGAAGATGGATAAAATATCACTGTTTCAGGTTCTCTCTCGGAAAAAAGAAGAAGAAGAAGTAATTCTCTGGAAATCATAAAGAGTAAAAAGAAAGAAATTATTATTTGTAATAAAAAGTGGACGGACTGCAAACCCATTTGACTTTCGAGCAGGACTTCTAAGCCCTATGAAAGTAAGAAATCCAGAACTTATGTATGATGTTGGACCTAATGATTATATAAAATTTCTCTGTGGTATTGGCTATGATGATTAATCTCTTAGGCTAGTCACAGGAGATCATAGTGTATGCACGAAGTTCCATACAACAGCTTCCAATATCAGTTATCCTTCCATCTCAATTTCAGAACTCAATGGAAACATGTCAGTCGTCCAAACAGTGACAAATGTAGGAATCCCGAATAGTACCTATATTGTGATGATTTCTCCACCTAGATGAATAAGAGTCTGGGTTGTTCCAAGTGTTCTGGTATTTAACTTTTATCTCCAGCACATTTATTTCACCGTGCGGTTCAAAAGGGTCGTCTTGACTCGAGGATATGTATTTGGATCACTGTCTTGGGTAAATGGAAGGAAAAGAGTAAGAATCCCTTTGGTAATGGGTTGTTTCCCCTAACTTGTATGGGATCCACTTTAACATGATTTGAATTTATCCTAGAGTAATATGGAATACTGAGAGAAATTATCAATGATTGCTAAGGAAGGAAAGATACATCATTCTGGTTACTTTTTCATGACTATAAGTATTTTCAGCTTACAACTTCTCATCAATCTCCAAAGAACAATTTGGAATTGCAAGATAGAAAGTCACAGACAGTTTTCTGTATACACAAAGAAAATGATGACCTTTGTAGTTTGGAGAATCTAATTTGAAATATGTTTGTCAAAATATTTGATGAAACAGGAGAGCATGTGTTTGAAGTTTATAGAGATTGCTTCTTCCTGGAGAACATCCTTGAGCACAATTGCAAACAACCATCATTTCTTAAATGATAAAATGGCCAAACAAGTAGCAAAGTATTGCCATGTTATAGTTGGATAGCAATTGAGAAAATTACAAAGAGATCATATGCACCTTCCTCCAAAGCACTGTTCAACTTCTCCAAGGCCAAACCATCAAGCATGATTCTTTACTATAATTTGTATTGTTTTTCAGTTTGTTGTTGCCAATCTTCAATACATAAACACTTGGTATCTTACGTCTGTAATGCCAATTTCTTTTCAGGTAGTAATATAATTGATCTTTTATATCACTTTTGGTCAATAACCCTGTTGAGAAAGATGTTTTTTCTTAGTTGTCTGCAAATAGCATATTGTTTGTGAATGATCATTCCTTTTGTTGGGATTTCAGGATTATTCTATTTAGGATGCTATAAAATGGAGAGAATTTTAGTGGCTAGTATTGACAATTGGATTATTTTTCATTAGCTAATTGGAAATAGAAATTCTGCTCAATTGCTATATGATAGCATTTGGCTCATAGTCTTTCAAGACTGCTATGTTCTTAATGAGTTGCTTCAAATGAATCAAAAACTTTGTTTTCTTTCCTGTGCAAGATATTGCAGATTTATTTTTCTGAAGATCTGAGCCAATTTGGATATTTCATTGAGGGTGTGTAGTAACTCTTAGTGTTTCTGTTTTTCATGTCATGCATGTTTTACTTCTGGCAGCAAGAAGTTGAGCTCTATCGATGTTAAGAATTTGAAGACTTTCAAACTTTACAGGGCATGTATATCAGGGGCTTATGGTGCAAATATTCTGGTAATGTGTGATAGTTTATGTGGCAATTTCACTTGTTAACGAGTGGATGTATTCTTTCATTATGATTTTATTATTGAAATCTTGCTTAGTGGTGCTAAGCCTTGGGAAATTTGGCATCAAAACAGTTACTGCAGTTTTGAGTACTCCGAGTTCGATGATATGGCAGGTGCAAAGACGTTTAGCTTAGTAGGATCTGGAATCAGCAAATGCAATAGTATTGCAGTGGATGTGGGTTGTGTAATATCGGTAAGTAAAACTAAACACAATATAGCTAAGAAGCATTGGAGGATTTTTAAAGAACTACAAAATCAAATCTTGTTACTGCTAACAAGCGTGAAGGTCTAGCCAGTATTATGTCTTCTGAAGTTAATACTGAAATAGATTTGTAGCTGGTTGGTAGATCAGAAATATGTCAACTAGATGATTTGGTTGAGCAAGCTATGTGCAGAAAGAACCAATTTATGATCTACGAAATAGGTGAATTACTATAAATAGTTGAATTGTGGCCTTTCAGTCAACGGAAGACTTAAAAGTTAAAACATTAAGTTGGTGGAACTTTTTCCAACAAATAATACAAATTGTAATAAATTTGAAGTTTATTTTTGGCTTAACGTCCCTCTATGACTCACTAGGTTGGCATCTTTTAGAAAAAGTCATTGGGGACTTGTCTTATTGTATTATGCATCTGAAACAACTGGAAATAGAATAGTATGTGACAAGCCCCAATTTGAATGGCAAACTGTACTAGAGTATTGGAAATTGAGTAGGGAGTTGCTCATCTTTGTTTCCTTTGCTACGAAGTCAAACTGATTGGTGTTTATGTTTGGAACAACAAAAAGTGGATCCTTTAATAATGGCAGTAAAGAGGCTCTTGCTCCTCAGACGCAATCTTCAACGGGCAGTAGCAATTCTGAAATAAATCCATCAACTCCCAAGGCAGGAGGTGAAGTGAAAGTAGCTTCACAATTGCTTAAATTCACTTTCAATGAGCTGAAAGCTGCAACTAGAAGCTTTAGACCGGGGAGCATTCTTGGTGAAGGTGGTTTTGGTTGGGTCTTCAAAGGGTGGATAGAGGAAAATGGTACTACCCCTATAAAGCCTGGTACGGGTCATACTGTTGTTCTTAAATCCTTAAACCATGGGGGCTACAGGGACACAAAGAATGGATGCTAAGTGATTCACAGGATGACTGATAGGTTGCAGTGTTATGAGTATGAAGTAATTACCTGGCATTTGCATTGTTCTTGCATTCATTCAAACACTGAGACTGAAAACTTTGCCTTCTGCACTTTGCAGGTAGAAGTTAACTTCCTTAGCCATCTCCATAATCTTAAACTTGTAAAACTTATTGGGTACTGCATTGAAGATGATCAGAGGCTTCTTGTCTATGAGTTTATGCCATGGGGTATCCTGGAAAACCATCTTTTTAAAAGTGATGAACTCTAAATTTCAAATTAATTGCTTTGAAAAACTAAATTCTAGTGCACAGGGAGTCCTTGAATGGGATGTTTTCCTTATTGATATCTGCCATCTAGATATGAACAGGATACATTTTCACTGTTGCTGGAAAATGTTCATCAAATTCCATTTTGGCAAATGTTCATCAAATTCCATCAGACACCCTTATTTACCCTACACAATATTTTATTCATCCTTAACAAGGTAGAATAGGAACGTCTCTAGTATAGAAAGGGATTTCCAATTCTAGGACCAATCTTCTTAATCATTTTGATCGACATGCTATCTTCAACGGCTCATTCCACAACATCCTAGGGGTATAGCTCTTGTAAAACTTATGTAGTTGGACTGCTACCACGATTTGTGTCCCTTTGTAATGTGGTAGCTGCAACAAGCATGGACTGGTACAATACCATTTAAAATGTATCTTTGAAGTTTCATGGAAGGAGATGTCCCCTGTACTTCGTTTATTACATGCAATGGGAAGAATCGTTGGAAAATATTCATTAGATTCACCAACATTTTGATAGTTGGGCGTTGCTTCATCTTCCATTGTTTTCCTTATGCTAATTTCTTCACTATCATGTACTTCTTTCTCCTTTGTTGCAGTCTGCAGAGGTCCCTGGGAGACAAAGGTTACCTAGGTCTGTCCTCTCCATGATAGGGCATCGATAATGAGGAGCATTATAATGCCATGGTGATACACACTCATCTTTGAATTTGTGTTATAATTTCTAACCATTTGCCATTGTTTGTAGTGAACAAAGCAAAAATAAAGGAATGTACTAGTTCTATTTCTTTAACAATTGCTTAAATGAAAAAATCAAATATTGATATTTTAATATTTACATATCATTGCAGAACTGTGATTGGCATAAAGTCCAAAGATGGGATTGTTTTAGTATGCCTTCTTCCATGACTCATTTTCATTTCTTTATGTCCTATATATTCATAGTGATATCTCTTTCTTATTGTATATCTATTCAAGATTCCATCTATATTTCAATTAATGTCATGACATTATATTAGGCAAGGAAAATTGAAACTCACAATGTTTGCTTCTTGAATAAGGATGGCAGGGGGTGGAGAATATCATTGCTTCCAAAATGCTTCTGGAAGGATCCAATTGAAGAATGCATGATGTTCACAATCATATGGATCTGAACTTCATCTTATTTAATGTTTAATAGAAATTTATTTATGTCTTTTCATTGATATCTGAATAATGAACTTCTGGAGTTTCTGGAGTTGCCTCTGCACTACAAATTTAACCTTTCCAACATTTTCTAGTTTTTCATTTGTCCATCACTTTTGGAATTTCTGCAAAAAAAGGTATATTTAGACAACATGTGAGCCTGGTCATATTTTGTGAAATTTTAATCCATTAATGGTTGAACAATTATTATAGCTTTCTATTGAAAGGTTAACTGTATGCCACCTAAAGTTATAGCAACGGGCCTTTTGTCTTACACTGGGTAAATAAAATTGATCTGTTTATGAGCTCTATCTAGACACAATTCAAACCCATCATAAGTTGTTCATGTATAGTTTACTCTCTTTCGGCACAAAATGACATGATGAAACATTATTTGAGGCCTGAAACAGTGCTTTTATACGCTACCTTGAACCCACTAGTTAAATATTGAGCCGCTATAGCATACTCCCGCACTCAGGTACTAACATCACTGGCAGTTTTGGTGTCATGCCTTCTGAGCAGTACTTGGCTTGTGGTTGCTATCGATGTGATATTGCAGGCTATATCACTACAGTGGCATATCTCTCTGTTTGGATCTTTGGCACTTGGATTGTGTCCTTGAATAAGATAGCATTCACTCTTCCTTATTCTTGGTGGCCCAAATTCATCCAAGTGAATCTAAATACATACTACAGTCTACTATGTTGATATTTAGTAAATTAGTATTTACCTAGCAAAGTTCTGATTCAAATGTGATTACCATCACCATGTGAATCATGGATAGTGTTTTTGTGGTTTTTGTGGGTGTTTGCCAATTTCTGAAGTATCCTCAAGCCTTGCTAAACAGTAAATACTGCACTATCCTAGTGCACAAGCACAGAACGGTATGGAAATTTGTTATGGTTTTTGGTGGTGGCTAGAAATAGTAATAGTATGTCAATGATATTTCTTGTCGAGTGATTGTAGTCAGCTTAGTCACCGCATTTGGCGAATTTCAACCTTGAAATCTGAAATTCGCCGAACTTCAACCAAATTCGAACTTGAAGCCAAACTTAAAGCCAAATTTCAAAGTTGAACTTCAAGTTGAATTCGAATTTCAAGGCGAATTTAATCGAATTTATTCAATAAAAATTTTAAAAGGTAAAAGAAAGACAAAAAACCTAACCTAAATTCCTAAATTTTTAACAAGATACCATCATTTTGAAATATAATTATATATGTTAGAACTGTTACAACTTTACTTAAAAAAGCAACTCTTTTGCAACATCTGTTGTGGGCTGACTCCTTTGTCTTAATAGGACATGGTTCTTCAATGACCGCAGTTTTAGAACTATCTCACTGTCCTTCATCCGTTAGTGTTGCAGACATGTAGACAAAGAAAAGTAGATCTACTGGAAAAGATTTGAGTCTTAACCTTTGTGGATTTCAGTTCTTGGAACACAAGAAAATAATGTATGATAATCATATTCATCTCTGAAATCAGTTAAGAAAATAGCTTACATCTTTTAGGGCATGGCATTTGGAATTGATCTGTTTTTGGTCATGGTGCTCCCTTCTAACACCCCATCGAGGGGACAATATGTAATTAAAAAATAAACTATATAATAATAAAATAAACCAGCATAGGTCCATCTTAACTCAGAGTTTTTTAAGCACCCATTTACTGTTGTAGTTCATGAGATACCCCAGGTATTTTTGGGTGTTTTGCTTGAGGGATTTATCTCCCTGTGGTAATTCTTGTCCGCTTCTTTAATCAGTGCTAGCAGTTTCTTGAGCAGTGCTACTGTTTTTTTTATTGAATTTCGCTTGTCTATTCTGATTTCTTTTAAGTTTAGTCCATCTTGAAGCTTTCTACCAGATTCACATATATCACTGTACAACATATCCACAGAAGCTTGAGTCTCTTGGGTGTTTGAGAGTCATGATTCAACAAAATGGCAGAATCTCCCCGTTGTTTGCTAAAAGAGTGAAACCACTCCTTTGACTTGCAAGGGTCATCAGAATGTGCTTTTGCCACTATGTTGTTGGTCTTGTTCGGCATCTCACCTTTCTATTTGAGCTGGCCATGCTTGCACTAGACTGGGAAGAAGAGAGAAAGAGAACAACAAATGATACCATGGTGGCTCTATCCTTTTTCCTTGAATACAAATCTTCTACATAAAATAAGGAATGAGTGCATGAAGAGGTGGCAAAATAGCATCTCCAGTCAATCCTGTCTCCAACCCAATTTTGTAGAGTAAGCTCCTTTAATGCGGGGAAATGCCCCATCATAGTGAGAAATAGGGTAGGAAAAGTGGGGCGAAGGGTGAATATGGGTCCCTAAGTGTTCAGATAACTCAACCTTTGACTACTTTTTCTCCACCAAAGGGGGAACTATAACCTAAGTCACCTTGTTGAAATTTGTGTTTGAATTTGATGACCTTGAAGTTTGTAAAAGATTTGGCAATGAAAATTTTGGTGATAAAATTTGGCATTAAATTCAAGACACTAAATTTTGAAAATAAAAAATATATATGAAATTTTTTAATAAAAATCAATATGCTAATTAAACACATGATTAGTCTAACTTTGGCCTGGAAAAGTCAACTTAGCTTTCAGGATTAGTCTGAATGCATGGATAAAGCATTTACTAGGATTTATGGCTTGATTGTAATACCCAAAAGTTAAAATGCTAATTCGAATAAAGGCAGTTGATTAGCTTTTCTGCTTGAGATTACTGGAAAGAATGTCAATTATAAAAGTATGTCGAACTAGGTCTTATAGAACAATAAATACACTTGCTAAAACAAGAGCTTTGACTTGGTAAAAATAGGATGTTTTCCCGCTAATGAGAATAAGGTGAGTTAGCGTTTTGAGTCCTAACCATCACATATGCCATGACCAAAGTTAGCAAGGATGACATCGACAACATGTGTTTGAAAGATCTAGTTCAAGACAGCATACAGGCTTTTAGTGTATGTGTTTTAGTCACCTGGTTTGCTGGTTCGAGTGGCTGTGGAGACTGGAGGGTGAGGGTGAGATGAGCTGGATGAGCTAGGTTTGAGACTCGTCACTTGAGTAGAGCAGTGAGCCAACAACACATCGACAGCTGACTGGGAAGTGGGCACTCTGGGCATACTCGAATTGGAATGCAGGTGTGCTCTAAACTGGAACGCGAGCAGCAGTGTTCATTGGAAGTGACCAGTAGTCTTCATTCAAACGTGGGTGGTAGTCAATGAAAGGTAGAACTGTAACGTGGGCTAGGGTTTCAAGTGAATTCCAACAAATCTAAACATGAATTTCAAGTGAAGTCCAATGAATTTCAAGTGAATTCAATCGACCTGATTTTGAATTCAATTTCTTTTTGAAGTTTGCCATGAGATTCAACAAGCATAATCGATTAAATTTATTTCCCTATGAAATTTGGTGAATTTTGAACTTCAACCTTCAAAATCGATGAATCCAGTGACTTAGCCTATAACAGAGGCAGATAAGCTACTTTTTGACGACGCTGCCCATTTTTCCAACCAATTGGTCACTTGGATTACTTATCTTCATACATGGACAAATCTACACCTTTTGAAGGTTTTGCAGCTTCCTTAATTTTTAATGTCTATCTACAATCTAGCGTTGTCCTTGAATTTAATTTAAAACTGCAAATTCCAACTAACTGCAGTGATATTTTATCAACAATGCCAATTGCAGCCTTCATGGAAATCTTTCTCTCTCAGGTTAATATTTGTTTATTTACTATATTGCTCTACTGAGATCTGTAATTACATTGCTTGGAGGCATGGTATCTCAATTCTCAATGCAGAGAAGAAGAAAATTTCCAATACACAATATGCTAATAGAAGTTGTCTGGTTTTAGATACGAATGGCTTGGGGTGAGAATGGAATCTGGGATGTGCAGTAAGCAATTTGAACCACTCATGACATTAAACAGTTCAAAAGCCAAAATAGAGGATGGTTATGTATAAAATATTGAATAAACTATCTCCATTTGGTAGTGTGTCTCTTTCATACCCAGATTAGGGATTATGAAGATTTATGTAGATAACAAGGTCTCTCTATTTGGCAGTGAATGTATGCAGACAAACTTTGAAGCCAGATGGACTAAAAGCTTGCACCTCCTACCTCCTTTCGAAGATCCCCCCACACTAGCATAGATCCATCTTAACCCTAGATCTAGTAAGTGCTGAGGTGTTCACATCTTGAGTTTCTTGGTCCCTCTTTTTGCTTAATAGTTTCATGGTTAATATGGATCCATGCTGCTATATATATGCTGGAGCCCGCATCCAAAGTTCTGCACCATCTTCTGTGGTCCATCCTTGTGAAGCAGAAAAGTCATCTTTAAGACTCCTCCACTCCTTCACCTTGATTGAGCAAATTCAAGGGATCTAAGTTGCTTCGAACACCATCCTTTTGACTTTTGATGTTGCACCTCTCTATCCAGGTATCCTTGTTGTAGAGGGCTTGGCTACCTCAAGAGAAATGATTAGAGTGTGTAAATGAAGGAGATCATTGATTCATAGAGATGACTATGGATTCATCCAAATTGGTTCTCACTGCTCAGAGGACCCAATTTGGAATTCAATAGTGTCTTACAATAAAATTAGAGGTACATCCATGGGTAGAAATTTTGCTTTAGTTTGCACATGTTTATTTCTGTCATCTTCAGAAAAAGTTCAAAAAAAGGTTTGATTTGTAACTTTTCTTTTTACAAGAGGTACTTCAATGATGCATTTGGAGTTTGGGCTGGGAAATAAGAATTTAAGACTTTTTTTGACCAATATACAAGTCAAAACATTATTAATACTTGTGTCTTTGATGATTTTGTGGATGTATTGTACATTTCTTTCTTCAAAGACAAGGCTTACATTCTAAGGGAATTCTTTCTACCATGTTTATTTTAGAAGCCTTCAAGTGCTTATCAATACATTATGTTCACTTCTTGGCACCTCCATCATCAAAAGAAATGATTAAACTCCACAGATTCTTAGTGAGCGAAAATAACCTGAAAGGCTTTATCATGCCTAGGAATTCATTTTACCATAACCTTGGAGTGGTGGCATGTGCAGTGGTTGTGATTCAGTTATGGAGCATTTTAGACCAACTCTGAACTAATGGCATTGGAATATTTTTGAGATAAATAAATTAAGGTTGTTGCAGATTTACCACTTTACATACAATATTTGACTATAAAATTTTGAAGTTGTTGAAGTGAACAAAATGGTTAGTGATGATTAGTTGTGAGTGAGGGCAATTCATAGAAGATCAGAAGTCTTGATAATTTGCATATAAAAGCTATTTAGGGGAAGAAAATAAACAACCTCACTCATCAAAGAAAAGGATGAAACTTCAGATGTTAATCTTCAACTTCAAGGTGTCCTTATTAAATTTATGTCCATGTTTTAAACTCTAGTAATGTGTGATTCAGCTTCATTGTCATCACAGGTTAAACCTATGCTTTAGTAGCATAAGTTCTGTTATTAGTGTTACACCTTAAAAGACTTCCCATAGCTACATTGTTTAGTTTTCATAAAAGCATGCCATTTACAAAGTATATGATATAGTTCTGAACTTAAATAAAATGCTTGAAAGCTATAATAAGAATAAGAGGGGATGGGATCAATTGAATACAATTATTGAATCATGTTGATAATAAAATACTAATAAGTTTCAAGGTATGTTATTGGAAAAATTATTGTTTACAGACCCTAAAATATTTTGAAAAATGTAAGCTTTGATTCTTTTTTGGTCAATGGGTTGCAACTGAAACTCAAAATGCGATTGAGGGATACAGTATATAATGATCTCGTTTGCCATAGGTGTTATTGGTTAATTGTGTTGGAAAACAAAACACTTACATAAGTTTTAGTGGAAACAATTAGTTCACCAATGTGGCTATATTTTCAAATAGTATAAATCCACAATCCCAATTCTCAGTATTTTTTTGGACAGGATACCATGCAATATAATTGATTGAATCGTAATCACAGATGTAATGTATTCAATGATTACTTGTAGGAGATACTGCAATGTAAAATACAACAGAAGGAAGGCATTAAGGATTGATTGATTCAAAATATAAATTTTCACTCAGCCCATAAACATCATACTACAGAATAGCAAAAGTAATTGCAACCAAAATCTCATCCACCTAGAAAGAGATTTCACTAGGGGCTTCTTGCAATGTGTCACCTTAGTGAGATTCTCTATATCTTTATATTACTTTGATCAAGATTTCCTTCAACATCTATGTTACAGGAAATTCATCTATGTTACATGACATTTTAATTATTCCTCGTGGTACATTGTGTTACATATTTAAAAATAGCAATCCTCCATTTATGCAACATCTATTTCACTTATCTTGTTTTGTTTGCAACTTCACATACATATAGAAAATAAAATTAAAGGTATGTTAAGTGACTCACCCATTGTGTGTGAGGTATGTTAAGTGACTCACCCAAAAAAGGGTGATGAACAAGTTGCTTGAGTAACATAGGGAGATAAACTTTAGTTGCATGACAAAAATGTTTTATAATACCCCTGTTGTCTAATTTGGATTTTTCTGAATCGCATCAGAGATTTGGGGCTCCACAACCATTGCAGGTATGATATAAATGTATTTATTTACTATACGTCCATTTCCTTGTTGTCTTCCTTGCATACATGAAAATTATTAATAATTTTATGTGGTCTAACTTTGACATTTTGCAGCTTTGGCCTGGAATTTCACCACAGTCGGGGCATAAATCTATGCCACCAGTAAGCCAACAGATTCACCTAGAAATTTTTTCCAATAGGAAAGGTACACTACAGACAATCGTGGGCGTGTCTCCATTAGTTCAACCACAACTTGCACAGTATACTCCACAAGTTCATCGGTTTCCTCTTCTTGAAGGGAAACAACCACAACCTCCTTCACAAGTGATTTATGTGCCCTTACCTCAACAGCCTCCACTAGCTTCTTTATCAAAAGTGTTTTTTACACCTTATCCTTAGCAGCCTCTATCAACACCTTCATCATAGTTTCCTTTTGCATCCTATTCTCAGCAGCCTCAACCAACACCTTCATCACATGTGCTTTCTTTAACATATTATTAGCAGCCAAGACCTGTGATTAATGAGAATCTACCTTCCCAAACTGTCAATGTGCCTACTATTGCTGGTGTATGGGGTTTGAGAATGCCTCCATCGTCATCCTTTATGGTACAATTTATCTTTACTTTATGCAAACCAAAATAGTTATTATGGGTGAGTTCTCTTTGTTTTTTGTTGCAACATGGTAGCTTTTAGCACTTATATTACATTCTTGATTACCTTGAAATTCCCCAATTCTGAAAGGGTTCTAGCTCAATGGATGAGCGCCTACCTTACAAGCAGGAGGTTGGTGGTTCGATTCCTCCATGCCCTATTGATATTGTAATATTGGTATTTTTAATAAAATATATTTTATTATGATTTATTATGGCTATAGAGGGGGTTTCAAACCGTATTTGTATGTTGCTACGAGGGGGGTTTAAACTGCCCTCATATGTCACTACAAGGGTGTTTGAAATTGCCCTTGTATGTTACAACGAGGGGGGTTTAGAACCACCCTTGTAGGTACCTATGATGGGGGTTACAAACCGCCCCTATAGGCATGTACAAGGGGGGTTCCAAACTTCCCTTATAGGTCTCTATGAGGGGGGTTTCAAACTGCCTCTATAGGCTTCTACGAGGGGGGTTCAAAACCGTCCCTATAGGCCTCTACGAAGGGGGTTCTAAACTGCCCCTATAGGCCTCTACAAGTTGGGTTCCAAACCGCCCCTATAGGACTATATGAGGGGGGTTCGCAACTGCCCCTATAGGCCTCTACGAGGGGGGTTTGAAACCGCCCCTATAGTCCTCTATGAGGGGGGTTCCAAACTGTCCCTGTAGGTTTGTATGAGGGGGCTTATGAGGGGGGTTCACGACCGCCCTCGTAGGTCTCTATGAAGGGGGTTCAAAACTGCCCCCGTAGGTCTCTATGAAGGGGTCTACGAGGGGGGTTTAAAACCGCCTCCGTAGACCTCTACGAGGGGGGTCACAAACCGCCCCCAAAAGTGACTTTTGGGGGCGGTTGCAATCTCGTCAAAAACCGCCCTTAAAGGGAAAAACTTTTAACATCGGTGCCTTTAGGGGCGGTTTTTCCAAAACCGCCTCCAAAGCCAAAACCCCCCCCATAGGTCACTTTTGGGGGCGGAAGACAACCCCCCCTAAAGGCCAAAAATGTAGTAGTGTAAGCATATGTGGAATTGAGCTCAAGTGTAATATTGGATATTTCTAAAGCATAAGCATACAATATCTTCCCATGGATGTTTCCCCATTTTGGGTTTTACCACATATATTAGATGTATCATTATTTTCTCATGTCTCTTGTGTATTACCTTGATTATTCAGTGCATGTATAGATAGAAGGCTAGACTAGTTTCTTGCTTTGCATGTTATCAAATATATTGTTGTATGTTTATGTTCTCAATATTCTAACATGGTGGTCAAAATTGGTTACTATGCTCTACTTTCTTCGGTAATTTTTTGAAAAATGTATTTACAAGCAACAATTCTTCAAAAAACAAAATTGGTGGGGGGGCTCCATATCTGGTAGATTGTCCATCATATCTATAAAAACCTTGTGGTCATTCTTTATATCTAGGCATTTTCTATGTCTAATTTTTTTTTTACAAACCCTAACCCTCACCATTTATTTTTCATAAATTTTCATAATCTTTTCAGGTTTTTTCTTGATTTTTTATGTAGTTTTGTGAGGAACCTACAACAATTAATTAATGAAAATACACGAGATAGCAGAAATATCAGAACTCAGAATCACTTTTATTGATCGCAGGCCACTTCGAGGGGGCAACCTCCTTTGAGAAATCTCAATACAAATAACTTCACGGTACCTTCAATGGTCTCAACACAAATTAATATACTAAGTCTAGGTGCCAATACCATGTGTCAATACAAACCATGGGCCAATACAAACCATGGGCCAATACAAACTATGGATCAACAATTACTACGGGACGACTTACAAAGCATATGCATCCAACAACAATATACCAACAAAGTAAATAGAAGGGTTGACATGGGTTCCTAACATCCCCTCTCCCTTAGAAAAAGCTTTGTCCTCAAAGCTTTAGATGTGGAAATTGATGCAGAATCTGAAGGAGTGGCTCCCCTATAGCATCCTCGGGTTGCATTCCGGGCCACTGACGCCTTGTGAGTTTCAGGGAGGGTTGCTTGGAAGGTTGTAGACGAAGAAGAACCATATCAGCTGCGTGAAAAGTGCGCTCAGAACGATGTTGATCGGCTTGTTGTTTCAATCGAATACTTGCCATGTGAAGATTGTCCTGCAGAATGAGAAGAATCTGATCACGGTTTCGAAGAACTGAGTCAATTTCCTTAACTGGGGAGCTGTTGAGGGTGTATGGAAGATGTCACGAACCCAAAATTTCGTAAAATTTAAAACTTTTCTAAGTGCCTAAAATGCCACTAAAATATATGCGGAAACATAAAGTGTGGGTTTACTTTCTTAAACCTTGCGGAAAACACAAACTTCATTATGTCTTAATATACACCCTTTTTAAAAAACATCTAAATGGTAACAACACAATCAAAATCCTAAGTGAAGCATTATATCAACAATCAACCTTGTATATGAATCGTATACATCAAATAATCATAAACATTTTTAAGGACAGAAACAAGTACTCATACATGAGACACATTGAGAAACACCATAGAAAACATAGGAGACAAGATATAACGTGGTTCACCCGAACTCGGGCTAGTCCACAAAAGTGTGTGCAGCTTTTATTATTAAGCAAAGAGTATTAGGATTACAATGAGCAACATCGTTGCTGTAACAAGATTTCTTCTCTTTTCGTCAAACCTCTATTACATAGAGTTTTTCAATGAATCAACCATATGTATATAATACCCTAATTCTCTTCTATGATGATCCTTCTTTAAATTAGCAAAACTCCTTTAACTTAGCTTCTTAATATTTAAGAGTATTATCAACACTTTTACTCACTAAAAATCTTTATGCTTTTCATAACATTATTATAACATAAGCAAGACCTTAATACTATAAATATGATCTTAAAGGTTATTCACCTCAGAAGCTTAACCTAACTAAACAAGGCTTTCTCATATGATTCAAATATATAATTATGATCTTCACTAGGTATCACACTTTTCAATAGTCTTAAGTTATAATTCACTACCTTTATACTTATCTTATAATCTCCTCCATAAAGTCTCATGTCTACTTATAATCTATAAAAATCAATCCTTTTCTTTTTGAATATTATATTTATTTTCTTAATAAAATATAAAAACAACAACAACATGTATATGTATAAATAATTAACCCCCTTACTTTTCTTTCTTTAAAAACTAAACCATCTAATGAAGATCTGTCCAAACAATAGTAATTTCGTGCTTATCTAAAAGGGTTATCTAATAGTAATTTCGTGCTTATCTAAAAGGGTTATCTACTTGGGTTACCGCACTTAATCATAGAATGATCTATTCATAAAAATGAACTTTTACTTAAAAAGAAAACTAATGTAGGATACAATCATTTAAATAAAACTTTAAGGTTTGACCATATCGATCCACCACAAAGCCTCTTATTAACTTTTTAAAAAAACACGATTCCAAGGATCCTTCTTATTAGCCACACCTTTATTTAATATAGCTCGATTAACTAATGATAAAATAATCTGGTTGATTTCTACCATGGATCACCCAACTAAAAGAACGCTTATTTTCATAACGGATTAACCATTAGAGCTCGCGGTTCCTCTGGTCGTAATTGTTAGCAGCTTAGTGAATTCACAAAAGAGGCCAGCATTCTAATTATTGAGACTGCCTTTACAAATATGTATCACGCATATAGTCGGTGCTGGAATGTAAACTCTAAGCCCATCATTGGGCTGCGCTATTAAATTATCAAGCTATAAAAGGGTTTTAAGCAAAACTTACTAGTAATCTTCCTTATGGAACATATAAAATAACTATAAGTTACACGAATACGTTCAGCATTGGATTGCAACGCCTATGAGGAAGAAAGACACGGTTACGTTAAGTATCAAACTGGGTACAAGTAACCTACAATACTCAACTGTGCAGATAGTAAAAAAAAAAAATGAACAGGTTATAGATAAGCATATATCCACCTCAAGAGCTCACGCTCTGTCTTGGGCATTCCGGAGGCCATTTAATCCAAAAGGAAAGATTAACAGTACTCTCTAAAAACCAAAATGCTAAGCACGAAAATACTACCGCGGATTATGCGCAAGGATTTGTTTATGATGCAGACTCTTCTGAGGAAATTACTGCCACTATCATATTAAAACCTTTTTATATAAACAAACAAAAATGATATCGAAGTTGATCCTCTCATAAGAGAGATCAACCAGCTTCATAAAAGAAAAAGAGGACAATCAACATATAGAAATGGGAAATATCTTCTCACAAAGAGAGTTCACCCAGCTTTCATAAAAGAAAAGAAGACGGTCAAATTATTGCAAGACGTGTGACCGATACCGAATTTTGTAGATGTGTAAAGTATGCCGGGATCATACTAAGATTGCCTGTCAAAAATGTAGAGTATATAAAGAACTAAGGCAACGTATCGATCTATCACTGAGATCACTGCTTCTTAAAACATTATAAGCAACCAACAAAACTTGTAATTAAAACCAAAAATTGGTGTAGGATAGGGTTTGTAATACACCTCCCAGTATTGCCCGATGATGAGTATTCTACTAATGAACGGTTATCATGAAACAGGTTTGGGGTATTCTCAAGTAGTTATGTGTAAACAGAGTATACAGGGTGCAATCTACTCAATGGTAATAAGAGATCATTACATAAATAAACAATTAATTCAGACCTAATGCAGGACTCATTTGAATCGGCATAGAAAGAAATGAAGCACGGAATAGATCTAAAGATTTTACACAAAGGTAACCTAACTCTGTCAGGTTATGAACTTATGAGCACATCAAAAACAATAAAAAAATGCTGGGATGGTATATTCCTCTACTGTAGGGTTAAGCAAAATAAATTGATAAAAGAAACGAGCTTACTGTTGGTTATGAATTCATCACAAACAAGTGAAAAGAGAGATCACTATACTTCCAGACGATATGTTTCCTCCTTTTACTTGCATTGTTGAGCCCATTTTAATGGTATGTTATCACCAAACAATTTCTATGACGAGCAATTGCTGTGTAATTTTTCTTTTTTCCGCACTCCAAACTCTATCCTGCCCATACCCCCTTCAACAAACAATGGCATGTCCTTTTTAACCTGTACTTCCGTCTCTAAAAATTCCTATCTAGCTGGCGAACTCTAAGCTACAAGGAGCATGGGATCTCCGCAATAGTTTCCATGTGGTTGCTAACCACTCTTCTCCCTGGATATTTTGACGTTCTAATAGGGAGACATTCCTGCGGAGATCTCTCCCCGTCTGTTTCCACCACTTCCTAGTAATTAGTTCGCTTACCTTCCACTCTTTGAATTAGTGGTGTGAACTCTGTCATGGAGACAACTCTTCATAACTTCCTCCACCATACTTTAGTAACTACATAACTTCCACTAACTTAGAAGTAGTGCGCTTAATAAAGAGGTATCATAAAAGTGCTCTACCGATAGTTTTAACTTGAATACTTACAATTATGGAGGATAACGTCTCTCTTAAATCGTCCATAAGTTTAACTTTTACATAACCATCTTTCTTAAAGGTTATCTCAACTATTAATAACTTTATAAGACACACTTTCAATATATATAGCATATTTATCTCATGGTGACTTAATAGTTTAGTCGTTTGAAAAGGTAAAGATTAACTATATATATATATATATATATTTATCAATTTCACAATTTTCGGATGTGATTGTAACACTACTCCTTAGTATACTTATGTGAGATACTAATGTTTTCCTCCCAACATGGGATTCCCCCTTTATAGTAATAATTATGAACATTGTTTATTTATCTTTCATGATAAATATAAGTCATAGCTTCCCAAAATTTAAATATATACTTTAGGGGTAGTAAGAAATTACTTAGTTTGTATAATTAGATTTGTTAGCTTAAGCTAAATACTCGATCCCTTATCTTTTCTTGGTAAATTTGGTTGTACGTTTGTTTATGCCATCTTTTAGTCTCCCACTATTTATGATTAGGAAACTTAAAGTAACAATACTCACAAAGTCCACTGGTGGGGCCTTGGCCTTGAGCTCCTCACCAGGGCCATTACAAAATTCATAATTATATTTTATAAGAATATTAATAATAGGGGTCGAATTTGAGGGATGTTACAGAAGAAGAATTGTCGGTGCCTGTCCATAGACTGCTTCATATGGTGTCCTTTTAGATGTGGTATTGTACCACTGGAGTACTTCTAGGAAATCCATAGAAATAGTTGTTCAAATCTGTGTAGGGATGGGTAAGGGTTCGAGCAGTCCTGCAAGGAGTGTCGTTTCACCCTTGTTGACCTGGAAAGTATCACAGTCAGCCACCATCTATTGAATTGTCGTTTTCAATCCCTGCCAAAAGAAGTTACATTGTTCCCGGTCATACATTTTGAGGAACCCAGAGTGCCTTGCTGATGAAGAAGCATGGAGTTCATAGAAGAGATAGCCCTTTGAACAGATTGCAACCAATTTGGAACAAGCAGAGAAATAGCTGCAAGAGAAACTGGGTCATCAAATGTGCGAGAAGGAGCATCTGCCACCATATTGTCCTTACCCTTCCTGTAAGTGATCGCATAGGAATAACACATGAGTTGGATAACCCATTTCAGGTGTGCTAGGGAGGAGACCCATTGTTCCAGGAAATTTTCCAGACTTTGGAGATCAATCTTGATGCATAAATAATTCCCTAATAGGTATGGCTGTCACTTTTGTATTGCATGAAAAATAGCCATCATTTCCTGCTGAGATGTAGATGCGACTAAATTCTTACCGGAAAGGTCTCTTGAAGGCGACAAGCCCACTGGTTCATCAAGGACACCTGCATATCTATCCAAGGAAGTAGGGGAGATCGTCGATGGGTGCATCTGAATGGAATGGAGTTGAGCGATGACAGCATGTGAATTCTTCTTAAGGATCTTTTCTAGGAAATGTGAACTGATGATGCGGAGAGACCCTTGTTGTAAGCCCTTAAATTTGTGTTGTTTCCCATTGACTGAAAACTGCATCCAAAGTTTAGCAAAATCCCATAAGATTGGGCCAAGTGTGCGTAACCATTGAACGACCAAAACCACATCACATCCGCCTAGGGACAAGGAAAACATGTCAGAGCGCAGGTTATAATCTTCCAAAGAGATACACACATTGTGACACTTCCCCTTGCAAGGTAAGGTTCCCCCATTGGCAACCATGCCTTCAAAGTTGGAGCAAGGATGGACAAAACAATCAGCATGTTTGGCGATCCGAGGGTCAATGAAGTTATGAGTGCTACCAGAATCAATGAGTATTGTAAGAGGAAGCTTCTTGAAGTAACCCCTGACCCGCATGGTTTGGGGGGTGGTGACGCCGAATAAAGCATGGAGAGATATCTCTAGTTGTTCATCCTGAGATGAGGGGTTAATAAGCGGCTATTGAATGTCGACCTAATCATCCATTGTATCTGGAGTTTCTTCACTAATTGTAGAGGCAGGCGGAAAATCCATATCCAAGAGATAGAGCTTTTGTTGAACACATCTATGTCCCCGAGTGAATTTCTCATCACAATTATAACAAAGCTATTTTTCTCTACATTCTTGCATCTCTGTTTCAGACAAATGCTTGATAGGAGTTGGGCGAGGAGCTGGCGGGATGGGAGGTCGTTGAGAACCCATGTTTCGAAAGGGAACAAAAGTGGGTTTGGAGTGTTGTTGGGTTACAATCTTGTCTTCTTCCAACTTAGCCAACCCTAGGACATCCATCATTGTGTTGGGACAAAACATTTTAACCTCTGACTAGATTTCATCCTTAAGACCACTGATAAAACAACTCCTGTAGAATTCATCAGACAATCCTTCTATGTGATTGGCTAGTTTCTCAAAAAAATTACGATACTCTCTCACAATTCCACTTTGACGAAGTTTAGTGAGTGTTATGGTGAAATCATCAAAAGCACTAGGACCAAATCGTTGCAAAAGGAGTTGGCAAAAATCTATCCATTTTGGCTCGTCATGAGCCTTGATGTACCAATGGTACCATTGAAGGGCTTCCTGTTCCAAATGAA
The DNA here is from genome assembly GCA_027924585.1 of Larix kaempferi. Classification (NCBI taxonomy): domain Eukaryota; kingdom Viridiplantae; phylum Streptophyta; class Pinopsida; order Pinales; family Pinaceae; genus Larix; species Larix kaempferi. The sequence continues at coordinate 4,523,029 of BSBM01000198.1, forward strand.
AGGATGCAAGTGGAAATTTTGGACATCAAAAGTATTATGCAGACTAAAATACTGTTCTTCACGATAAATCCATCCAGTCGGATCAGTACCATTGAAGCAAGGAAATTCAAGCTTCGGACCACGGAAATTGCTAGAAGAAGAGAACCCATTGGCTGCAAAAGATTCTTGTTGTCGGTTATTGTTCATGGTTGAATGTTGAATATGGAGGCTGAGAAATATTTCATCCAGATCTTAGAGTTTGGTTTAGATGGTTGCAAGTGCTTCCTCCATGGTTTTTGCTCCTGTGCGGGTGACAACCATAACCAGGGATTTTTTTTATTTTTTTATTTTTAGGGGGGGGAATGGATAGAAAAACACAAACAAAAGCTTATTTAGTAAAGGGAAATTTGGATTTGGGAAAAAATCGGAGGGGTAATTGGGGTTTGACTAGGTTTTGGACACTTGCCACAAACGATAGATCTTGGTTTACCTCACGGGTGGGAACTAGTCAATCAGGTAGGGGTCGTTTCCCTTTTCACTGGTAGGTCCTCTCAATGGGCCAGCTACTTTGGGGTTCCTGTGGTACTCCTCACAATGAGTTTTAGGGATTATGCCTAAGTACTTCCCACAGTTAAGCAGATAGGGATTATTCCCAGATCCGAAGTTGCAACAAATGCGAAAAAAAAATTTGGCAGAAATTTCACCCAGCGAGCCCAAGAAAGTGCTCTGATACCAGACGTGAGGAACCTGCAACAATTAATTAATGAAAATACACGAGATAGCAGAAATATCAAAACTCAGAATCACTTTTATTGATCGTAGGCCACTTCGAGGGGGCAACCTCCTTTGAGCAAGCTCAATACAAATAACTTCACGGTACCTTCAGTGGTCTCAACAAAAACCATATATACTAAGTCTAGGTGCCAATACCATGGGTCAATACCATGTGTCAATACAAACCATGGGCCAATACAAACTATGGATCAACAATTACTACGGGACGACTTACAAAGCATATGCGTCCAACAACAATATACCAACAAAGTAAATAGAAGGGTTGACATGGGTTCCTAACAAGTTTTGAGTTGAAATCCATTGTATAATAACTTGCTATTAAGGATCTATATTTCTTGCAACGTATCTATTGTTTCTTCGGCTCTGGTTTTTTTTTCTCATAGGTTTCCATACAGAACGATGACTGGTTTTGTAACTAAACTATTAGAGAAAAGGAGTTATAATACAAACCATAGGTTTGATCAAATTGGATGAGAATAAATCAAATAAGGTAAAGGCAAAGAAAAATAAACGTTGAGAAAACAAACAACAAACTCATAAAAACACAAAAAGAGAGAATACAAATAAAATCAATAAGAGAAATACATAGACAAAAGAAAAAAGAAAAACAAAAGGAAGAGGGGAAAGGGGAGGCAGGAAGAAAGAATTCAATATTTTTGAAATATTTTTTCAAAAAATATCACCAAACATTTTAGGACTAGAATTTAAGAATTAGTAAGATTCATCAAGGTTTTTACACTTTAAGAAAATTATGGATCTTTGAAATTTTCCTTGTTGTGCGATAAATGACAAATCCTAGAATGATGTGTGTAACATGGATTGATAAGTAATTTTAATATTAGGCTGAAATGTACACTTTGTAATGATAAGTAGTTTTGATTAAAAAATTAATTTATTTCACACATATACTTGCGTGGAACTTTAATCAAGTTATAAAAAAAAGGTTAAGACGTGTATTCTTTGATGTTGATGAGTACTTGCAATAAATCGAAATAGAAAATAAATTAATGTCTAAACATTTATCTAATTTTTCCATGGATAAAGAGAGGTGAATAATGCCATTTGGCTATAGGAGAAGTATTAAAGGAGGGGTTCTACTGTTTAGGATGTACTGGCATCCATGATTATCTTCCTTATGAGTCAATGTTAAAGTTTTATTTTAGTATTTTGATTAATGTGTTTATTTTAAGAGATTATATGTTCAAATTTAAATGAATAGGGTATGTACAATTTTTTAAATTTTAGTAGTCAAATCGTTAAGTGGAGGAGTACCTTATTCTACAAAAAAAATCTATACACCAATTTAGTATTTAACTAAGCAATTACTTTAAAATTAGATTATCATTGTTACTATTATTGAAAGTTAAGAAGGACAAATAAAAAAAATTAGGTGTAAGCTTTTGTTATTAAAAATTTATATTGTTTAAATGGATTCCATATATACATATGCATATTTATTATAATAGATATTGATTTAGTTTATTAATTTTATTCACTATTATTTATAATATATTATATTTATTATGAATATTGGATAAATGTTTTTTATGTTAATAATAATAATAATAATCTATTTTTAAGGTCACAATCAAGCCATACACCAATTTGGTGTATGAGATCCTCATATATATAGAGAGAGACTTTTGGGATATCTGGAGAGAAATTGACATTTAATTTTCACATATCTATTCTCACTCTCTTAGGAGACCTATTATATCTAAAAATATTAGTAAATGCATTAACGAGAGTTTAGATTGTTAAATCTTAATCTAAGCAAGTTGCCATATGGACCATGATTAAAGTAATTATTAAAAAGAGAGGAATTCGAGTCCATCAAAACACAAAGGATGTAAGTATCTAAGGATCTAAGGAGTTGTTGTAGTAACTCTCACTTTCTTGTCATGGTCTTCTTTTTATATCTCCATTGCTTTGGCATCTTATCTCTTTGTTGCTTAAGTGGCCTTTGCTTCTATCATCGCTACTTTCCTCATTACTTCATCATTTCCAAGTTCATAAACCCAAATAACATTAATAAATGCATGATACTTGTCCAATTGGTTAAGATTTTGAAGAATTTTGTCCTCCTAAAATCCCTCTACTCCCATTTTCACGTGCATTGAGATCCTTGATGTGCCAATGAAAACCTATTGTTTTGGTATACTTTGATTATCTACCTTTGGAAGAGCCAGTGTTTGGAATAAGTTTCCCAATATTCTCATCCACCTCATCATTTGCAATGTTGCCTAATTATCAACTCATCATTGATTCCTAGATATGTAGTATTTCTACGTATTTCAAGACCAGTCCTAATCTGACTGAGACCAAGAAGCTTCAAATTGCTAGTCTGCAATTTGAGGGCATCACCCAGGATTAGTATGATACTCAAACGTTGGGGGATCATACCATAGCTTATCCTTTGGATTCATGGGACACCTTGAGTGAGGCTCTCCGTTAGCGCTTCTACCCTCCTAGATATCGACAGCACCTCCTTTCCCGTTGGTTACAATTGTTTCAACTCACCAAGCAATCAGTTCACAATTACATTGATCTATTCACCAAACTTCGCCTTCAACTCTAGATTTAGGAGCCGGAATATATACTCATTGTTAAATTCAATCTATTCTTTTATTAATGTTGCATAGGGGATTCAATTTATTTGACATTTCTACCTTAGATAAGGCTTTTCTCCAAGCTTTGGCAGTGGAAAATAAGCTTACTCCCTGCCTTTGCTCCCCTTTGTCATGATCGGGTCATTCCTCAATCTCTTCCTCTCCTACTTCTCCCTCTCTCAATCCTAAAGCTTGGAAATGGTGTTCCTTTCATAAATCCCAATTCCATTCATTTGTCGAATGTCATGCTCTTCGCAAATGTAAAGTTGCTAAAACTCTTTTTGAAGATCTCACAGAGACATCTACTCCTTCCTCACATGTTCCTGATTTAATTCTTGTGGATAATCCTTTTGAACCTGATCCCTCTTTAATCCTCATGACTAGAGAATCTCTGGCTCTTTAATTGGCCTCGTTGTTTACACATGTAACGTCCCCTTCACCCAATCCGACCATCGGGAGGGGACGCTGGCGAAACCTGGGCTCTCAAATTTCGCCCCAAATGCATAATACGATTTTCAACAAATAAAATGTGTGCAAAAACTTAAATAAACATGCACAGTGGAATTAAAACATATCCACACACATCTAGCATGCAAATACACAAGCATAAACATTACAGGTATGAAATAAAAGAATTTCATAATCATATGCATAAGAATACTTATCTTTATGCAAATCCAAGCAATTGGCTGTGTAAGAGCGATTTTCCACCCAACCATAGGCACTCAATCTAGCATATACTCTTTCTACTGGGAGGACACCCCCAAGCTGGGATATGAGGCAACCAAGGAGAAGGAAACACCTACAGGCTTCTCTCTCTCATCCCACAACCCATTCTGCTCTCTATGCTTAGCCAAATTCTCATACAGAGCTCTATAGGGGTCTCACTCAGCCCTTAGAGCCTTGGATTCCACAATACCTTCCCCACACAACACCCTTTGCATCCCCTTCACCAATCCATGGTTCTCTTGGGCGATCCATCTTGTTGGTTGCTTCCAGTGTGTGCATATAAGAAGTCCAACATGATATGGATGCTATAGAACCACCTGTAGCCTAAATTTGTGGCTTCTCAAGCACCTATGAGCAACAGAACTCCATGGGTAAGGATTTCTAGCTTGCCCAACCTCTCTGCTCACCTACAGCCAACAATTTTGACTTCCAAATCTGCAGCATGGTCTCCAAATTCAAATTTCTGGGTTCCAAACAGCATGGTCAGTTCATGGACAGCAAGGGAGAGCTCTGCATACTCTAATTCTGCATGTAAGAATGAGAGAAATGAGGGTTAAATCCAAAGGATATGAGAAAATGGTGAAAATACAACTGACATAACTTATGACAATAGAAGAAAGGACTCCTGGAAACTGCAGACTAACTTTTGTCATGACAGAACTGTCACAAAAGTGTAGTTAGTCCCATGCTTCAATAACTACATGAGGTGACTTTTCCCACCAACCACACACATGCATTAATGATTGGAAAATGGTAAAAAAAAAGAGATAATTGGACTATTCAAGGCACGTGAAGAAATTTAGGTGCGATTTCTAAGGTTGACACTTGGCAGTGAGGATTTAGTCACCCATGGCCCCCCTTTCCTCTTCCCCTCTAGTGGAATTATAACCTCTTTGGTGCTCTTTACACAACCAGTCTTGGACCATTTTATTATTTATGCACATTATATTTACATAACATTCTAAATCAGCATAAAATCCAACCAAACAGTCCAAATAAAATATAAACATCATACATGCCTAGACATTCACTAGTTGGGCTTTGGCCTTGAACTCCTCACTAGGAATTCACACTAGCATATTTACATAATTTACATAAGTTTGGATAAATAAATTCCAAGTCAAAACTAGGGGTATTACAACACACAACTGCCAAATTAAGTAGACTATCGTGACCCTCATTATGCATAATGGTAGCCCAAAGAATCTAGTGGCTCATGATCTAGTCCAGCACATGGTGCTACCCACTACTCCCCACCCGAAACCATATCAATTGGGGTGGGTTCAGAAAGATGGCCCTCATGTCATGGTGACGCACTGTTGTGCTCTTACATTCGCTATCGACCCCTTTAGTGACACCATCCTTTGTGATGTGGCTCCTCTCGATTGTGCCGACCTTTTGTTGGGCATTCCCTATTAGGAGAAACTCCACGTAGTTTATCATGCTCATCAACAACAATATCATATTCATAAGGATGGTCACACTTATGTCCTCACATCCTCTTCTCTTAAGTCCCCTCCTTTACTCACGAGTAACATTGTTGTTTGCCAAGTTAGTCTCCATCGGCACTTATTTCTCTGTCGTACGTGCCCCCTCAATCCTGGCATGCCCTCTCATGACCTTCCCTCTTATATGGTGGAGCTTTTCCAAGATTTTGAGGATGTGCTTGGTGCTCCTACTGGGATTCCCCCATTGTTCCCTATTAATCACTCTATTGATATTATTCTTGGTTCTACCTTGCCAAATGATCCCTCCTACCGATTGGCACCTCGTCAATCCCATTAAATTGAGTGCAAACTCCAACAATTGTTGAATTCCATCCATATCCAACCCATCTCATCCCCCTATTCCTCTCCCTCCTTTATCATCCTCAAAAAGGAATTTGAGGAATGGGGCCTTGTTACAAACTATCAGGCTCTCAATAAAGCCACTATAAAAAATTGTTATCCACTACCATGCATCAATGATCTCCTGGACCATTTGAAGGGTGCTTGTTTATTTACTAAAATGGATCTGATTGCGAGATATCATCAAGTCCATATGAATATTGTTGACACTTGGAAGACAACCGTTAAGATCAAGTTTAGTCTCTTTGAATGGATGGTCATGCCCTTCGGTCTTACTAATGCCCCTACCACTTTTATGGGACTAATTAATGATATTTTCATGGCTCATCTTGGCAATATTGTAGTAATTTATCTTGATGACATCTTGATCTTTAGGAAGACATGGGAAGATCATTCGCTTCATGTTTGCGCTATCCTTCAGCTTTTGCGTGAACATCACCTTCAAGAAAAGAATTGTAAATATTCTTTTGGGCAGACTTCAATTTCATATTTAGGTTTTCTAATCTTAGTTGAAGGAGTGAGTCCAGATCGTACCAAAGTTTAGGATATTGCACAATGGCCTACTCCTAATTCAACGCTAGCCCTTAAAATGTTTATGGGTGGAATTAATTTTTACCGCAAATTCATCTCCAACTTCTCTCAGTTGGCCCGACCCTTACATCAACTCTCTAATTAGTCACACTTCAGATGGACCTCTTTGACACAACACCAATTTAAATCTTTAATGGATGCTCTCTTCGCTGCTTCAGTCCTTCAACTTCTAGATCTTTAGTTTCCTTTTGAAATTGAGACGGATGCATCTCAATACGCCATTGGTGCAGTTCTTAAACAGGGAGGACACCTTGTTTCTTATCACTCAGAAACATTTGTTGATGCAAAGCACTATTAAAACACTTATGACAAAGAACTGTATAGCCTAGTCCAAGCCTTAAACCAATGGTGCCATTACATTCTAGGTAAATAAACAATGATTCATATTGATCACCATGCTCTGATGTTTCTCAATTCCCAGAACAAGATTAAGGAGGAGTGGCACCTCAAATGTGCCTCCTATATCCAACAATTTCATTTAGTGATTAAATACAAGAAGGGAACCTCCAATCGTATGGTCGATCTATTGATTTGACCTCTGGTGCAAGCACTTCAATTGTTGGTTGTATGTTGCACTGCATGTGAGACTTGGAAGCCTCTCTATGCCTCTGATCCCTTCTTTGTTGATATATGGTATATTGTGCACAACCCTATTTCAATTAATCAAACACCATTCTTGGACTATACTGTCAGGGACAGTTGTTTGTACAAGCTAAAACAATTGTGTGTTGTTGATGCAGATGATCGACTAACCTTAATTAAATAATCCCATGTGTCCTCTTATGGTGGTCACTTTGGTTTGAAGAAGACAATCCACAACCTTCAGCACCACTTTTTATGGTCTTCCATGAATCAACAAGTGGAACATTTCATATGTGCATGTTCTTTGTGTAGCCAACATAATCCCACCAATCATAAGTATGGCTTGTATCATCCCCTTCCTGTTCCTTCTCTCCCTTGGGACTCCATCTCCATGGATTTTATTAGTGCCTTTCCCATGACTCTCCACAAGCATGATGCAATATGGATGGTAGTCCGTTGTTTCTCTAAAATGGTCATTTCTCTTTCGTGTAGCAAAACCACTACTGTTTCTCAAACAATATAGTTCTTCTTTACTTATGTTTGGGATCACTTTGGCTTACCCACCAGCATCAATTTATGATCGTGATACCCATTTTATTAGCACATTCTGGAAAAACATGTGGGATTTCCTTGGTTGTCATACTCAATATTCCATTGCCTTTCATCCTCAAACTAATATCCAAACAGAAGTTTCCAACGTAGCCTTGTGCACGTCCTCCACATTCAGTTCACCAAATCCAAATAGTGGGATACATCTCTCCAAATCATCCAGCATAGCTATAATCACGTTGTGCATTCTTCCACTGGTTTATCGCCCTTTGAAGCATGTTTTGGCTATCATCCTTTAGCCCCTTATGAGTTGCCTCTCACCTTCCATCCTTCCGGCACTCCCATCAACAACAAGAAAAAAAAATTTCCTTATCCTTCCTCCAATCCTTAGCACAGTTCCATGCCCAATCCTTTAAATCTCTCGAAGCATCCCAGCAGCACTATAAGAGTGCCATGATGCCCATTACTCTCCTTAGAATTTTTCTCCTGGAGGCAAGTATGGTTTTATATGGAATGCCATCATTTCAAGTCCCAACACCATCATAAGTTCAAGCCTCTCCACTATGGTCCCTATACTATTCTACAACATATTGGCTCTAATGCCTATCGGCTTGAGTTTCCTACTTAATTGGGTGTGCATGATGTGGTCAATGCCAATACCCTCAAACGCTATGAGCCTCCCTTGCTTGAGGATTCGGTTACCATATCACATCCCATGAGTCCGTACTGAACTTCCATCCCCCTCTGCTCCAAGACACGCTTTTTAACACTCACACTATTTCCACTCGGCACCACCATCATACTTCTTATTTTGTTGGTTGCCAAGGCCAAACTCCAACATGAGCTCACTGGTTTTCTAAGGATGCAATGTGCAAGTCCTTTCCACATTTTATGACGGAATTAGGGATGCTTCTGAGACTAAACAGGGGCAAATTGGGCTATCACGTAGGTCAAGGCACACCTCCTAAGGAGGGCGCACCTCTGGAAAGTCAAAGAGAGGAAGGCGCACCATCAGATTCAGCTATTTTATAAATTATTAAAGCACCTAATTACCTACTTTGCACTATTTATGTGTGCTCATTCTATTTTAATTGGGTGAATGTATTTGTAAATGCATTTATGAGCAAAATTGACAAAAATAAAATTATGGGCAGATATATTTTTTAAAATAGCTTTTGAAATGCTTTTGAGAACAACAAAGTGGGTTGGGCATGGTGCTCTAAAGTTGATTTCTTGAATAGAATATTGTGCAAAATGAGTCATTTCATTCAAAACTTAGTTTAATTCAATGGCATGTTCAAAGTGGTACTCAAGCAACTATTTTAAGGGTAGGATGGGCCATGGCTATTAAGGCCCTAACCATCATTTATTATTAGTATATTATTTATGGTTAGGTCGGCTTAGTAGTAGGTTACATTATGATCACTTCATCTCTTATTTATAAAACAAGAGATTCATTTGTATAATGATCTCATCCCATATTCTCTTGTGCATTTAATACATTGTATAAGGAGGTTTCTCTATCAAAGAGGCTTCTTACTCATCACTATTTTTTCTTAAGGTGTTGGGTTACTCTTTCTTTCTATTTTTTATGCTATTTTGGGAATTTGTTGCATAACATTTGGTATCAAAGCCATTTTCACTATAAAAAAAATTCTAAGAAATTCTGAAACAAAAAAAGATTTAGGAGCTTCATAAGACATAGAGGAGTACTTGTGATAAAAAATTTAGGTCCTAGTTCATTATAAGTTTGAAGTTATAGTCTATGGAAGTTATGGTTTTTTTACTAGTCCAAAAACTAGTCTCAAGCATAAAACTATTATATATGAATATTTAGATATCCAAATTGAGTGCCACCTATTTCATCAAAAGGAATATAGACCATAGTCTTTTTGGTAAAAAATTAGAAGCAAAACGAAAAATCATACATGTGTCAATCCATACAAGTTCGCTCTCCTGAAAGGGACAAAAATAACAAGTTTTGGAAAGTTACCATAACTATATATTTGGCACATTAGAATTGGGTCAAACCTATGGCATTGCAAAGAACATGTACAAATCTACTATAGGACAAAATTTCAAAGTGGGAGGGACTTAACTTTTAGATATAATTCAAGAGCAAGGTCACACAACACGATAGCCTACAAACCAGGGTTTTTAAAGGTTTTTTAACTTGAAACTTACATAAATTTTTATTGGAATATATGTTTTGGGTGATTCAAAAGGTGTGATAAAGAGGAAATATAAAATAAATTTAGTAAATATCGTTGGAATAAAATGGAAAGAGGTGGAGCAAAAATTAATGCACCCGCTAATCCTCTTGAAGGCTCATCCATGACACAAGACAAGCATGACAATCTAGAATTTGGGGTGTCCAAGCTTAGTGAAAGAGTAGATAACGTGGAAAATACAATGCTAAGAAAGGTGGAATCATGAATATGGTCAATAAGGATTAATTCTAAACATTTGAATTGCAAACATTCAAAGGGGATATCCATGTTGACCTAAAAGGGGACGTTTAAAATATGATGGAGAAACTTGTGAAGGATATTAGCAACCGACTTACTCCTAACATCTCCTAAAACAGATGATAAGAAAAACAACAGAGGCTCATCCTAATCAGAAATTGATAAAATTGAAAAACAGTTGGAGAACAAGAGATTTAAGTCCCCAAATCAAACAAGAATGTGTACATAACAATGATCAATTGCAACAATATTCTTCCTAATTACAAATTAATTTCCAAAGAATTAACAATCAATCGTTAGACACTTCTTTTTTGTGGGAGGGAAAGATGTTAAATCTATATTGGTACAATGAAACAGTACATAACCAATTACCTTTCAAGACCTGAGACCGAGTTCCTTTGCTCTTGAAGGGATTCACAATCCCACTTCCAACCAAGTAGGATTCCAAATGTGCTTGAGGTAGAGATCACACAAGATAAGTGACTCCAACACTTATGGAATGCATTATCACATGTAGGGTCCAGTGAGGGATGAAGGGAATGGATGAATCATATTTGCTATGATATTTCTCCAGGGTGATAATATGGATTAGTTTCTTCCTTTGGTGGTCCATCTCATCTCCTTTTATGAGTGATGGATATAGTTTCAAATGGTTACCATAAAATTTAGAGAGTTACAATTGAGCCTTAAACTAACATAATTGGCATAGCTTTCCTCATTTTTAAATTATTATTGTTTTTTATGATGTTTTGAGGCCCACACGCTCTCCTTGAGAGCAACTAGCATGGAACGCACCTTGATCCTAGTGCAAAATGTGTGGGGGGCTCATTAGAGGTTGCAAATTTGATATTTTGAAGGGAAAATTACTTTTGATCTCATTGTAGGGATGAGGACCATCATATGGAGCTAAATAATAGGCTCTTCCATCTCTTATAAGTCCTTTTTTGTGAACGATTAGGGACACTTAGGTGTCATCTTTTGAACTGTCATCACGAACAGAGAAGTGTTGATTTTAGCTATAACAGATATACTATCGGCTAATATATTTTAGAGAGGAATCATTAGTGGTTTCAGGAGGAGAGTGCATGGGACAAATTCGATGAGTTTGAGCCAATTATAATAACTAGGTATAATGGGAAGCAGTCCGACGTGATCCTTGTTGGATATGTGTTTCTAGGAAAATATTTGATGGAATGCGATCGTGACTCTCATGTGAAAATCTGGATGAGACAGCTCTGATATAGGCCTTTTCAAAAGACACTTATCGGGGGTTCTAAAAATGTGTATCAAAGGACGTCCTGATGAGACATTTAATATAGACCTTTTTCGGTAGATGCCTATTAGATATTGAAACAAGGATATCGAAATACTCCCGATAAGGAAAGTTCAATATAGTAGTTTCGGGAGATTCCCATCGAGGATTAAAAAAAGGTGTATCGGGAGGCATCCTGATAAGGCAAGTCTGATATAGCATTCCTGATGTTGGGAAATAGATTCTAGGAGTTCACAACAAGGTGATTATTGCAAGACCCGACACGAGACATCCAATAACCAAATATCCGATATCAGGACCTTTCCCATCAGGGTTATCCATGAAGTAGGTCTAACTAGGTATACCAATGAAGCTCATCGATTGAAACATTGTCGAGAAAGTCTTATTGGGGTTTGTGAATATGATCCTTAATCTGATATATGATGAGAAAGTCTTGATCTGAGATATCTGATGAAGTTTGTTGGGAAATAGGTGTTCAGAGAATTATAGTTGGAGGTTAATTATAGACTTCCCAATATGCTAAATCTAATGAAGTTCATTGAAATTTCAACTCAAAGATTACAAAACTTGAGATTTAGGAAATTGTTGGAGGATCCTATTCGGTCAGCCGACTAGGTCCTCTCGACTGACTAGCATGTGGTCGGCTTGTTAGTAGTGTCGGTTAGGAAACTGTAACTTAATAATTGTATGTATCAAATATATAATAGGTTGGGGAGCCAAGGAAAAGACAGATGCTTTTGTACATTATTGGCTTTTCCGAATAAATAAAGATACTTGTTCCTTGGGTCCCCATTACTCTTATTCCTTTACTCTCTTATGTATGTATGATTGTGTGTGCAATGTATGCTTATATTTATAATCGATTCACTATGGGTAACTCCATGTAATCCCACAGATTACAACATTGGTTCCATTGTCGATAGTACTGACCCGAGACATGAAGCATTCATACATATGGTGAGTGAGAGGGAAATTAGACTCTGGTGGAACCAAAAGATTGCAAATTACATATAGAACTATGACAGAAGGAACAAACTAATAAATGCACAAGCCTAAGAAAAGTTTTTCATTGAATCTCATGAACGATTTATAGAATTTTTTCCTCATGAGATAAATAAATTCCTCGACGTGGTCCATGACCAAGTTGGATGCCTATAATGAAAGACTTTAAATGCACAATATCTATAACAGAGGAAGAACGCATATGTATGAGTGTCTCGAAAATATATGCAAATACTTTTGTGAAGAACAAGTTGTCAGAGAAAGATCATCAGTTGATCAAGTCTAACGCAGATTTTACCCCGATCTTCATGAAATATTTCTCTGTTCAATACCAATCCTGCTATATAAATTCTTAATTGAAAATCTATCCAATCACGTAGTCGAGCAACGACCTCTGTTGGATGTTCCTTCCTCAAAAAAATGAGAACAAAAGCAAAAAGAGTGGGAGTGTTTTGTAAAATAACATGAGTGGGAATATTTTTTGAATAAATGAAACCCATTGTTGAATCTACCATCGTCGAACACTAAGAGGCATGTTGTAAATGGGGGGGTTTCTGACCATGTCATCTGAATAGAAAAATGATGTTAGTTGACACAAAAAAATACAAGAATAAATCCCTCCAAAGTCAAGTCTGCTCCAACAAAATAAGTGCCCATCCGCTCACAAACAAATAACAAACATTCAAAGATTAGAAAGAGAAAAAAAGGTACAGGCAATGAGAGCAATTGAGATAAATTGCAAGTCCTTTGCATGAAAAAAGAAGTTTAAATAAAAAACCATTCGAGATGGTCAAGCAACCAAAAGGCCTAATTGAGTCAAGGGAAATTCGACTAGAAGAGAGAGAAGGTGAGGTGATGATGACAATAGAACAGTCGCACGTGATGGTGTTGACCCCACAAACATTGCACATTTCAATCCCATATGTCATGACTCTCGTCGAGTCTGTACCAATGATAATTACGAATGGGCCAACCATTATACAAATATTCTAGCGTGACACGAGACTGGGACCAGGAGACAATAGCATATGGAGTCGACTAGATCAATGTGGACGAATTGCGAATAGATTGATGATTCAACAACCACCACATGGTAACTGGATTACATTCACACTCAAGTTCAGAAGACACTCATTCAATTTATTCTATTCATACCACATGGAGGTACCCCCCTGCCATCAACATTACAGATTGAAGCGACTAGCCTATCGGACTTTCGACCTAGTAATGAAGAGTATGAAGAAAAAGTGCATATGTCATGGTACAAATTGCAATCACAAGAAGTCAAAAATGAATGCTAAATAGTAAGTTATTCAGTCGGTCATTTTGATTTAATAAATATTAAAAGACAAAGCAAAAATTCCAGTCTAGTCAACATGGCTTATTGGATTCTAGTATATACTCCTATATTTGAAGGGGATGGAGACCCCAAGAAACACTAGTTTGTATGTGAATCCCTCTAGAAATCTAACCTCGTAGAAAATGAGAACCAACAAATAGCATAATTAGTAGGAGGCCTCCTAAATAGAGCTTTCACCTTGTACATGAACCTCATGGAAGAAGGCCCCAAGACGAAACAACAAATAAAAGATAGCTTCCTAGATTTCTTTAAAGTCGACGATTCCAAGCATTTAGTTGGACACAAACTAAAATAAATCAAGCAATGAATAGGAGAAACAGTACGTGAATATGATAGAAGATTCAAATATCTCATCGGCCAAATGTCGTAAAAAATGGACCAAGTTGTTGTAATCCATTTCTTCGTTGCAGGTATGCAACCCCAAATCAAGACGCTGATATTTTACTGCACAAATACACAACATATGGCGACGTCTTAAACAAATCCTTAAGAGTCAATTCGAATGAAAAATACTCATTAGGACCTGTCAAAAAATGACTGGAAGAAAATATTGAAATGATACAAATATCATTTCAACATCTTATCATGAGGAATAACAGCCTATGGTGTACCACATGCTCAACAAAAGGCCACATCATATACAATTTCCCCTACTACGAGCATAAATGTTATCATGACGACCGAAACACAAACCATAGAGAAATCAAACAACTCAAAGAAAACCCAAGAATACTTTCGGAAGAGCATAAACCAAATAATTTCCAGATGACGTAAACAAGTTATTTTTGTGACATTTGAGAAAGGTTCGAACCTCATTCAATGACAGAATGCCCCTACAATGGTGACAATGTAAAACCAAAATGGTGTAGAATATGTCGGACGACACTAAATTCGACTGCATAATGTATCAAGAATTTAAAAACTAAAGCAAATCATCATGTAGTATACCAGACACAAAATGTCGAGCATAAAGGTCGAGACTCTCTCAACAATGACTAGCACAATAATGGAAATAACCGATGAGGTAGATACAATGGTCGTGGACGATACAACAATCGAGGATAATGACCACTAGGTCTAGGAAAGTCATGCCACTTCGTCTGTTACAGTGAAGAGAATTTGAGTCCCGACTGTCCATGGAAATATAGGATGGACCTCAAATTTTGTATAAAATGTGGTGTAAGGGAGCACAATTTAGAAGAGTGCCCCATCATGATAGAAGCACTTAATAATAAAAGGAATGTTAATCTCTTGTCTAGTGTTCCTAAACATGATGCATTGAATACTAAAAATTTGCAAGTAATCACCACACAAGGCACAAATACTGGAGGGGATAACCCCCATGTCACAAGAATATAATGAAAGGAAGATGAATATCCTAACCCATTGAAGAAAAAAGAAATATTTAACAATGCTACAAAAATATTTGCAGAAATCGCATCTGAACAAAAATACTACAGAATCCAGAAGCAAAACACGTAATGAGTTAATCCAACTTTTAACAAAGGAAGAAGTTGTTGCACAACTAGTCGAGCTAATAAATATTCTCAGAAACAACTCAGTGAATGAAAGAATCACCAAAAATATCTACAGTTTATATCAAAAAGAAAAAATTGATATTGACCCCCTCATCGAGCTCAAAGTCGAAGGGTTCCACATTTCACAAGTCATTCTCGACTTCATATCACAAGCCAATATAATTACAAGATCGACATGGTAAATATTAGGTTTTCCATGACTAGTAGATTCAGGCATCTATCTTAAACTTGTCGACCAAGGGTTGATTGAACCCATTGGTGTATGGAAAAATGTTAATACCAAAATTATGGGTATTAGCACACATATTGATTTTGAAATCATCGACGCAAGAGAAGGATCCAAATCCTTTCTAGCATTAGTCGGTCATCCCTTGGGATGGAAAATGAAATCTTCTATTTCTCTAGGAAAAGACAAAATAAAATTGAAAGGAGAAGGAAAAAAGGTCATAGTACCTATCAATCCGTCCCAAGGAAAACCTTGGGCAGAACCAAACCATAATGATGGAGATATAAGGCAATTATACCAAGTCATTCAAGATTATGAAGACTCAATAGAACCAAATGAGTTTGGTGAAATTCATCTTGGTTCTCCTATGTTTGTCGGACAAAATTCCAACTCGGAACTATACGACTGACAAATTGAAAATTACGAAAAACATGCAAGAGAATGTTGGATGGTCGAAGTTATCCCTCGACGACAAACACAAAAATGCTTCACAATTACTATAATCCCACAAATATTTGAAAAAGGAACCAAAGAATATCCAACTCTTATACCAAGAAGAGTGAACCGATGACTTTGACCCCTTTGAGGTTCAAGGAATGCAATTCGCCAATACTCCATGTAGAGGAAGTTTCTAAAACCATCGGTGAACAAGGAAGATTGTAAAGTTTAGTTGAAACATTCACTAGGAAAGTAGCTAAATGGTGGGACACCAATCAATTGTGACTGTAGAAATGGACAACCACATCGACATACTTCATTGAAAGATTTGGAGTAAGAAAACTAACGTCTCAAGTAGAAATTCAGAAATTTGTACAAGGCTTAGACCCCAATGTACACGCAAAAATTGTGAAAAAGAATGGAAACGAGAAGGATACATAGATGAAAGAATATAGCCACACTTGTTTCCAAATACATTAGACGATTTACCCAACAAATGGTATAAAATGGAATAATCAAGAGGGGAAACATTTAATTGGAAAAATCTCAAAGAATTTTTTATTAAGGATTTATAATTTTCACCTGCAGAAGAATGCCTTCAAGAAGTACTAGGGCAAGAATTACACCAATTCATTAAACCGACAAAACAATAAGATGACTAGAATTCCCGACAAGCGTCATATTACAAAGCAATTTCTGTCAAACAGAAGCAGTCAGACCAAGTGATGATTCAATTAGAAATGGAGAATGAGCACACTTATGGGAAAAGATTCTGATGGAAAAAACATCACCCGCAAATAAGCCATCCAGTGAAAACGATTTTTCAAATTTACACTGAAGAAAAGGAGAACAAAGACGATGACACAGAGTTCCCCCATATTTTATAGAATTTAGAGAAGGTGAATGACCGATCAACAAATCGAAAGCACGAGAATGGATGGATATTGAAATTAAGAAAAAAGAAGTCGACATATCTACTGATGGTTGATCTAAAATGGCAAAGATAGGTGACTATTGGTCAGAGCACTAGACTGCATAAATAACTAATCTTCTTAAAGAATACCAAGATGTCTTTGCTCAAGACTACAAAGATTTGAAAGGGCTAGTACAAGAAATGGGAGAAATGAAAATTGACATAATGCCTGATGCTAAACCTATCAAGAAATGACCATATAAGTTAGCCCACAAGTATAAAGATATAATTAATAAAGAAATTGAAAATATTTTAAATGCAAGAATAATATACCCAGTGGATCAATCCGAGTGGGCCATCCCCATGGTCGTCCCGCCAAAGAAGCACGACCCAAAAAAACTCTATGTTGGTGTCGACTTTCGTAGTCTCAATAAAGTAACCCTCATAGACCCTTTCTCGACACCATTTTCCGATGAAATCATCAATGAAGTCATCGAGCATGAATGATATTCATTCACTAGTGGATTCTCTAGATATAACCAGGTTCCCATTGTGAAGGAAGACCAGCACAAGACTACATTTGCTTATGAATTTGGATCATTTGCCTACAAAGTAATGTCGTTTGGCATAAAAAAATGCTCCTACTATTTTTTCTAGAGTAGTTATAAAATCCTTCCAAGAATTCTTTTATAAAACAAATGTTGTATACTTCGATGAATGGACCATATATTTGATGCCCAAAGACCATGTACAGTGGCTTCGCCTAATTCTAGAAAGGTGCAGACAAATACAATTATCCTTAAATATAAAGAAATGCATATTTGCCACACCAATAGGAATACTATTGGGCCATGTCGTATGAAAGGATGGCATAAAAGTGGACCTATCTCAAATAAAATTCATCCTTGACTTAAAACCCCCAATAAACCCCAAGCAAGTTAGAATTTTGCTTGGACATATCTGGTATTATAGGAATTTTATCCAACATTATTCTGATATTTCATTTCCTTTGGAATAATTACTTAGAATACAGGTTGAATTCTCATGTACTTTGGAATTTGAAGAATGTTTCGAATTGCTTAAAAGAAAACTAGTTGAAGCTCCAATAATTAAATTCCCTGACTGGTCAAAAAAGTTCCATGTCCACATTGATGTTTCATGCCTCACAGTCAGAGTAGTATTAACAAAACCTGGAGATGATGTATTCGACTACCCAAATGCATACGCTAGTTGAAAGCTGAATAAATCTAAAAGAAACTATTCAACGACTGAACGAGAAGGTTTGGGAATGGTATTTTAATTACAAAAATACCGACACTATTTATTGGCCAATCCATTTATATTTTATACAGACCATAGAGATATTAAATATCTAGTGAATAAACCACTCCACGATGGTCGTATATGTTGTTTCCTCTTGTTATTTCAAGAATTCAAATTTGAAATCATAGTCCGACCAAGAAATTTGAATGTCATCCCCGACCACTTATCACGCATTGAAACTAGAGAAGACTCAATCGATATCAACAATGAACTTCCTGATGCACACCTTTTTAGCGTAGAATTCATACCAAAAGAATTAGTAGACATTGCAGAATTCCTACAAGAAGGTCAGGTGCCTTAGGGAACATTAAAAATATATATATATATCCTAACAATGAAAGCAGCACCATACACACTAATCAATTGGTACTTATACAAGCTTGGGCATGAATACATACTTTGTCTATGTACACTTGAGCATGAACGACACGATATCATAGAAGAAGCACACTTAGGGCCAACAGGAGGCCATTTCTACGTAGACACCACCACCAGAAAAATATTACAATCGGGATTATGGTGTCCATCGCTTAATAGGGATTGCAAAGAATATGTAAATAAGTGTGAAAAATGTCAAAGGATGGGCCAACTACTTAGATGGCACAAAATGCGACTAATATATATTAATCCCAACCTTACATTTGAAATATGGGCAGTTGATTTTGTCAAAGCATTTCTAAAACCTGGTCGTCGAACTAGTGCATGATACATTATTACTTTAGTAGAGTATGTAAAAAAATGGGCATAATCAAAACGAGTCGAAGCCTGCACTAGTGAAGTTGCAACCCAATTTATATATGAAAATATTTACAAGATTTTGGTGCCCACAAACACTAATTAGTGATCAAGGAACACATTTTATTAATAAAACTATTAATGTGTTAACATAATAATTCATGATACACCATCATAAAAGCACATCCTACCATCTGCAATCAAATGGAGCAATCGAGTCATTTAACAAAACAATGAAAAAGGGTTAACAAAGATTTAAAACATTGACAAAGACTATTGGGAAAACAAAATCCCCGCGATACTATGGGCATATAGAACAACATATCAAATAACGACGGGTCAAACCCCATTTAAGCTAGTATATGGTCAAGAAGCAATCATCCCCTTACCTTTCAAACAAAAAGCACCAACTATTGCTCAAGTATTGCACATTGACATACTTCAAGCAAACCAAGATATAATCTTTGTCTTACAAAAGTTGGAAGAAGAAATAATTATTTCCATACACCATCAAGTGGTTAAAAATACGTAGTAGAAACCCTATCACAACTGAAATATCATAAGTAAAACATCTTCATTGGCGACTTAGTACTATTATATAATAGTCGGATAAAAGGAAAACCAAAAAATATTGATATTGGATTACTAGGGCCATACATAGTTAAAGAAATCAACAACAACAATTCAGTTAGATTAAAAACCCTACAAGGTCGAGTCTTCAAAATGGTCGTGAATGGGGCACAACTAAAATGTTACCGACTTTGAGAAAAGCACAATGCCGACTAGTGACGGTATCATCATTAGTCAAACACTATGTCTCAGGTTTGTTAGAGTTAGGAAAATTTAATTAATTTTAAGTTATAATTAAAAATAAGTTATATAACTAATTTGCAAAAATAGTATAAAAAGCACTGAGACATGAATAGCTTTGGTAGAGTGGGTGCAAGGCAGAAAACATGGGACCTAGCTGGACAAAAGAAGCATAGCATGGGAATGGAAAGGGACATCATCCTCAAATCAGGCGACTTGCTTATAGTGACAACTTAAAGAACAAATATGCAAGGACGTACTCATGGAAATGATTGACAAAAACGTCACCCAGACGACCAAAGGCAAATGACAAAAGATATAGAGTAAAAGGTTGATGAGAGTTCCAAGAAATGCAATGATTACCATGCACACTGCTCAATGCATGGAAAAAACTTCCCTTGGAAGCTTTACCACACGTGCAAGTGAGATTTAACCCATAAAATTCAAATTTAATGTGCTCACCGACCCGCTCCAATGTATTGCAACTTGTCACGCTTATAAATTCACTAGAAGACTCATGCTCATACTTCACAGCACAGTGCGACCAATAACAAGCTTTCACCAAGCCTCTCTGCTAACCCTCCTTATTGAAGAACCATCCATGGCACCGAATAAATCCCCTAAAGGAACAAGGTCCAAAGGCGCTGAGATGCAAGCCAAAATGCTATAAGAAGGAGCCACCATGACACCCCTGGAAGCTAGAATACATAGAATTCAAAAATCCAAGCTTGACGAGCTGAATTGTGGAAAGCACTACGCAGAATTCAGGAAATGGGGAATTCGAGACAAGAAATGGATAAAACCTGCTCAAAATCTTGGAACAACAACAATTCGACAATATTTCAATGCACCCTTGTTAACACTTTTCGACGAGTTAAAAGAAATAATTGTAAAATTCCCTATCAGTAGATACCATGATGGGAAAATCTGGATAGACTAGGCCATCTCTATCACAGATTTTCTCATCAATGCAATAACAGGGCTCTCAAGCAAGGGACTAGCAGTTCTATTAACCAATAATGTACAACCCCTAGTGGAGGAGTTCATAGGATCATCTGCCAGAAAAAATTCAAAGGGGTTAACCATCAACAAAGTTCAATATGAAAATTACAAGTGGGTGACCATTATCATCTCATTATGCTTAATGAGTTCAGGTCGACCATCTGGCTTGAGGCTTGACATGCTAGAAGCAGTCAAACAAGTTGCGAATTATGTAAAGATTTTCAATTGGGCCAACCATTTAGCTCAATTAGTTAAATAAAATTGTGCGAAATGCCAGGATCCACGCATGCCATCAAGTTTTGGTCACTACTAATTTGGATAGTAATGGAAAAATTTACCCTAGTTGATGAAGGAGATTTTTCCAATACTTACCAACCCCTTATGCAGAACTTTCAGGCATTTGCCTGAAAAGGGTCGTCATTCAAATCAAATAAGGCAAATCCTTACTTGGAACATTGGTTCCAAGATATTAAAAATAGATGTACGAGGCGGAGATTACTGCAATATGTTCATCATTTCCTACCCCCTGAAGCACACATTGAACTCTGCCTTGATTGCACAAAGGTATGGTACAATCAGGGCATGGGAGGAGTCGCACAAGAACTAAATTTTTATAATAATATTCCTGAATTATTCATTGATTTTGAAAAAAAGTCGAGCACTGTATACCCCATCCCGACTTTGACCACAACTCAGTATATGGACCTTATTGAACCTCTAACAGAAGGAAAACTAGAAAAAAAAAGAGAAGTGGCATTATACCTTACATCATTCTGTGCAACAGAAGAACCGGTTAACCCTTTAGCACTTGTGCCAGTCATTGCTTCAAGCAAAGAACCAGTTGTTGAGTCTATAGAGGACACAACTAACACAAAGGAGGAATAACCACTCATCAAGAATGGAGAAGAGCTCAAATTTGAGGAAACACGACTCAAAGAAAAGGTTTCCAAAGTCGCTCACAAGATATTTGTGCACCAACGCAACCTCAAAGGAAAAGAAAATAGGAATACTACCAGAAAAATAAAACTATTACTTGAGCCTACAGAAGACTATATTGAAGAACTTCAAGAGCAAGCCTAGAATTTCCTGGTCGAAGCTATAAGGAACAATGTGACTTTCGATCAATAGATTCAGAAGGATTTCCAACAAAATAAATTGTCGATACCAACTACCATAATACTTCTAGTTGTTGTGTTGGCCCCAACTCAAAAGAAATATTGGACTTCCAAATCTTCAAAGGATCCAATCGATCTATCAAATGACTCACTGTCGCCATTACCAACCCTAGTTAAAGAAGAAAACCAGCAAGAGGTACCCTCCCCTGACTTTGAACACTTTACAAATACACTTGAATTCCATCAACATGTAGCACAATATATCCAATAGATGTCTACAAGTCCTTCTATAAAACCAGCTACCATACCTCAGGTAGCACAACCTCCATAACCATCAATTAGAAAATTTAAAACCCCAAGCAAATTAAAATTACCCTCTATAAAATATGTCATGAAACCACATGCTTCATGACCTTCTATGTCTACATGTATAACCTCAACCATTACTTTGAGTGTGCTTTTTCCTCCACATCATTCAGGATCCCTTGTCACATTAGTACCCATGCCAACAATAGTTGATTCAACTATCATTATTACCTCACTGCCACCTTTAACGGTTTCTTCTCCATCCACTACAAGTTCCCCATTTTTCCCCTCAATTTTTTCCTTGTATTTACCTAAATTTAATGCTCTCTTTTCTTAGATGCCTCCACTGCAACCGCCTCTTTTGGATCCCCTAGCAACATTGGCTACCTAGACACCTCCTCTTCATTCATCCGTACAATGGACCATAACAACAATCATGCCAACGCCCTTACCAGTGACTTCCCTTGTCACCAAGTCTCCTTCAACATTGACTACAGATGCACCATCGTCGTCACTAATACCGTCGATGTCGTCCTCATCCTTATAGTCATCTTTAGAAACCCCATTATTACTAGCTCTTGCCCTGTCCTCAGTTCCACTAGCCATTACCCCAACCGCATTGATTGTAGATACGTCTACCACCGCTTATATAGCCCCAAGACCCACCAAATATCCCAAGAATCCATCCAATAAAGACAAGAAGAATAAGAAGGCTCCAAAGATCGCCTTCACAATCCGACCACTAACCAGTAGAAGGACAAGAAGAAAAAATAGTCACCCTTTCGCCATAATCAAACATAGAAAAAGAGCTTGACAATTTTATTAAGGTAGCCACTGCAGAATGTAATAAAAGATGGAAAGACGACTCCAAAAATCTTAAAACAATTAAGGACGAATAGAAAGAAATATGCACTTTCTACGCTGAAAAAGTACAGTAAAGCATTGGACAGTTACCAGAACCTCTACCAAAGAAGCCACTCAACAAAATCAAATCTCTCTTTGAGTTTGTCTTGGACAAATACTAATCCATGTCGTGTCCAGGAAGCACGAGGGGGACAACAGTTCGACTGAATGAGTCAGCTATGTTATGGTGGAAGCTTAATAAACAGAATGAGCAAAGCGGATTACACAACATAGATAAACACAATACGCGCAGAAAATATACAGGAATGCGAACTGTTCTTCTATTACTTGTAAACAGATAAACTTTGATGTATGTTACAATATTATACATGCTTATATAGAATTTTGATACACTTGGGTGTCTGCCCGTTACGTTCAATTACAAAGAAGAAGTTAGAATGGTTTCAATAGTTCAACCGTTACAGTCAACTGGAAGATAGAGAGACAGTCTGTCGAAGTTCGACAGTCGCTAGTCGCATGTCAACGTTGCATGTCGATGTCGTGAACTGTGAGGTTGTTGAACATGTCATGTCATAGTATGTCGAAGTCGAGACTCGTCGGATTTGTGTCAAAATCGGAACCTGTCGAAGTTGTTGAGGTTGTCGAAGTCATGTCGAGTCGAAACTTGTCGAAGTTGTATCGACATCGATGACTTGTCGCAGTCGAGGTTAGCATTCGACAACAATGCCAACTGCGATGTGGATCATATTTCCTTCCTTAAGAAACAATGGTCTCCATTGTTTGCTCACAAAGGTGAGGAAACTTGTCGATTATTTCAGTAACAGAGTACCACTTCCCTTGAGATGGGAGTTGGCCAGCTTTGGCAACCTGAAACAAGGGAATTGTGTTCGTCCTTGCAAGGCATACTTGTCGTCCCACAATGGTGTCGCAAGGAAGAGGCTCCTGAACATCTGGATGGATGTCTTCGAGTTATGCTGACAGTAAGTCATTATGTTCCAACAAGGGTGTATGGCATGTTCGAAGTAGATCCACATTGAAGACGGGATGCAAACCCAGGAAAGCAAGAATGTCGAGCTAGAAAGCATTTTTGCCAATATGTTGAAGAATACTGTACGGACCATATCGCAAAGGTTTTAACTTCATGAATGGACTAGTGAAGCGCTCCTTCTTAAGCTGTAGCCAGACCTTATCCCCAATTTGGAATGAATGAGGAATACAATGCTTTTTGTGTCAGGCCTTATCTTTCTCGTTTGCTCTGTGAAACATATCCTGTGCTTGTCGCTGGATGTCGCAAATTTATTCTCGAAACTTGACTGCTTTGTCAACTTTTCGCTAGCTGTAGTCGGTGTCGGAGTTCGGCTGTGTCGAGGAGTTGATCAAGTCGATAGGCATTGAGGGTTGAAATCCGTAACAAATCTCAAATGGGCTCTTTCCTGTAGAGTTGTGTTGTATGTATGGAAGACTATCATCCCATGTGCGTCGATGCTTGTGGTTGTTTATGCGAAGCAGTTGTACTACAAGCCAATTTACAACTTCCATCTGTCCGTCAGTCTGAGGATGGAAAGTTGTCGACAATGAGAGTCGTGTGTCCAGCTGTTGCCAGAGGGTCTTCCAAAAGATGCTGACGAATCTGTCATCTCAGTCGGAAATAATGGTTGTGGGTAAACCAAAGTGTTTCCAAACATGTGTAAAGAAGAGTTGAGCGGTCTGCTACGTTGTCGTGGTCTTCTTACATGGTATGAGAATGGCCATCTTGGAAAATCAGTCGACTACTACTAATATCGCATCATGCTGATGTCTGGTAGTAGGATAACCCGTCAAGTAGTCCATAGAAATAGATTCCCATGGTCGACTGGGAACTGGAAGAGGTGTGTACAATCCCTGTTGTCGATTAGGTGGTTTAGCAATGGCATAAACCACTCATGCTCGGATGTACTTGTTGACGTCAGATTTAAGTGTAGGCC
This sequence comes from Larix kaempferi, assembly GCA_027924585.1. Taxonomy (NCBI): domain Eukaryota; kingdom Viridiplantae; phylum Streptophyta; class Pinopsida; order Pinales; family Pinaceae; genus Larix; species Larix kaempferi. The sequence goes on from BSBM01000198.1 coordinate 4,548,047, forward strand.
AAAAGAAATACTTCTGCAGAATAGAAAGTGTCTTTGCTACTCCAAAGTGTCCTGCAGTCTTGTTGTAGTGCGCATCCCAAATGAGTTGTTGTCGATGCTCATTGGTCGGTGCACAAAGCTGTCCAAGCTTGTGTAGCAAGGTATCTTTCAGGAAGTACTCGGAGGTTGATGACTTGTTAGTCTGTAATTGTCGATAGACTGATGAGAAGTCGTTGCCGTCCTCATACAACTATGGCCAAGTGGTCGTGTCATATCCCTGCATACTCATCACTGTCAAAAGGAGAAAAATGGGTGGTCGACTGAGGCAATTGGCGGCGGTGTTAGCTTTACATTTCTGATACTTAATCACTAATTGGAATTGTTGTAGGGTAAACCAAAGTGTTTCCAAACATGTGTAAAGAAGAGTTGAGCGGTCTGCTGCACTGTCGTGGTCTTCTTACATGGTATGAGAATGGCCATCTTGGAAAATAAGTCGACTACTACTAATATCGCATCATGCTGATGTCTGGTAGTAGGATAAACCGTCAAGTAGTCCATAGAAATATATTCCCATGGTCGATTGGGAACTGACAGAGGTGTGTACAATCCCTATCGTCGATTAGGCGGTTAAGAAATGGCATAAACCACACATGCTTGAATGTACTTGTTGACGTTAGATTTAAGTGTATACCAAAAGAAATACTTATACAAAATAGAAAGTGTCTTTGCTACTCCAAAGTGTCCTGCAGTCTTGTTGTAGTGTGCATCCCAAATGAGTTGTTGTCGATGTTCACTAGTCAGTACACAAAGCTGTCCAAGCTTGTATAGCAAGGTGTCTTTCAGGAAGTAGTCGGAGGCCGATGACTTGTTAGTCTGTAATTGTTGGTAGACTACTGAGAAGTCATTGTCACCCTCATACAACTATGGCCAAGTGGTCGTGTCGTATTCTTGCATACTCATCACTGTCAAAAGGAGAGTAATGGGTGGTAAACTGAGGAAATCGACGGCGGCGTTAGATTTACCTTTCCGATACTTAATCACCAATTGGAATTGTTGTAGGTGATTAATCCACTTGATTTGTCAGTTTTTCTGCAACTTTGATTATGTCGGAGCGAACTGTAGAGGCTTGTGATCAGTGAGAATGACCGTTTCCTTGCCAAGGATGTAATGCCTCCATTGCTTGAGAGATTGTACAATGGCATACAGTTCTTTTTCGTACGTCGAGTATCTTCTAACTGTGTCTTTAAAAGTCTCAAAATGAAAAGAAACTGGGTGACTAGACTCAGTGATCACTGCGCCCAAGGCATAGTCCGATGCGTTCGTCTCAATCTCAAAGGGCTGATGCAAATCAGGTAACACAAGTACTAGTGCAGTGTAGATCTTGTGTTTGAGTTGTTCAAAATTTGCTTGATGTGTTTCTATCCATTGGAAGACAGTTTTCCCATTTCCCTTCATCAACTGATTCAAGGGACGGGCTATGTGACTGAAGCCAAGTATGAACCGTTGATATAAATTTGCCAAACCAAGAAAACTTCTTAGTTCTTGAATGCTTCTAGGAATGGGCCAATCTGTGAGGATCTGTACTTTGTCTGGATCGACGTGAATGCTTGTAGAGTCAATTACATACCCCAAATATTTGATGTTGGTCATCGCAAAAGAGCACTTGTCCATGTTCATATAGAGTCGATGTTGTTGGAGAGTGTTGAAGACTTGTCGAAGATGTCTGACATGTTCTTCCCATGATCGACTGAAAATCAATATGTCGTCGAGATAGACAATGACCCATTTGTAGATGAAAGGTCGAAGAATGTTATCCATATGTCGCATGAAGGTCGCAGGTGCATTGGTTAAGCCGAAAGGCATGACTAACCATTCGAAGAATCCTTCCTTGGTCTTGAAAGCAGTTTTCCACACATTTGAGGGCTCAATTGGAATCTGGTGGTATCTCGACTTGAGGTCGAGCTTAGTAAACAATTTAGCACCTTTCAGACAGTTGATGAGCTCCTCTATCCACGGCAGAGGGTAGCGATTCTTTACCAAAATTTTGCTGAGAGCTCTGTAGTCGATGCACATGCGTGAAGTCCCGTCTTTCTTTGGGACTAGGACGACTGGACTTCCACAAGGAGAGGAACTGGGGAGGATATGTCCTTTGTCGATTAATTCTTGGATTTGTCTTTGAATCTCTTCATTTTCGAGAATGGATCTTCTGTAAATAGATGTGTTAAGCAAAGAAGAACTAGGAACAAATTCAATGGAATGTTTTACCTGACAATGTTGAGGTATTCCATAGGGAGCTTGAAAGAGGTTCTAGTACTCATCGAGAATATGATCGACTTGCTGCTTCTGTCGGGAGCTGCATTGGTCGGTGACTCGACTCGTTGCTGCAGTCTTCTTAGAATGTTGCGGATTGATCATGACTAATACGAACTTCTGAGCATGATTGATGAGCTTCTTTGCCTGTTTCTCATATATTAGTGCGACCATTGGTGTGGGTTGACGCTCTAGTATGCTGAACCATCGATTTCGGATTCTGACAATCACCTTCTGAGGTTGTGACTGATAACTTCCATGTCTATCCCAGAGGTAAGGTTTCCCAAACAGGGCGTCGGCTACGGAGAGTCGTGCCACGTCGCAGAGTACTTCATCTTCAAAAGGTTTTATGATTTAGGCGAGCTTGCATTGTCGAGTGATCCGTAGTTCTTGTCCATCCTTCATCCAACCAATGTTGTAAGGCTAAGGATGCAGAGTAGTAACAAGACCTAGTTTCTTTACGAGATATTCAAAAACAAGGTTCTTCTGGCTAATGTTGTCCACAATTATATGTAATGGGTTGCTCTAGACCCATATCTGTGTATGGAACATGAATTCTCGTTCCTCCTCGTCGATGATAGTCGATGCTGCTGGAGTTGTCGATGTCAAAAGAGTCATTGCGTATGGATCAAATTATTCCACCATATTGTCGAACATGTTGGAGGTCGACACTTTTGTCAAAAATGTCTTCCGAGCTTTGCATTCAGACGTATCATGTCAAGATGAGTGGTGGTAATCGCACCATTTTTCGGTCGGCGGTTGTTTGCTACGTTCCCTGTTGTGAAAAGGCTTATTTTCATGATCTGTCTTTGGCGGTGTCGACTGAGAAGATTTCCACTTGTCGAAGTCAGCTAGTGCCTTCTTATCGGGTAGTCGTCCTGATGGCGGCTTTGTCGTGAAGCATGCTTTCCCTTTTTTCTTGGTTTCTAGTTTTTTGGTGTAGTGGAATGCATCCGCAAGCGTATTGACAATCAGAAATTCCATATCCTGTTGGATGTACTGGGACAATCCCCTGATGTACTTCAGAACAAGCAATTTATCTTCTTCTTAGACGCCAAGTCTAGCCATGAGTCGGTAGAACTCGTGGGTGTAACTCTATACTGATTGGTCTTTCCATTACCTTAGCCACTGCCATTTCTTATACTGTTGCTCGAGGTATTTGGGTGGGTAAAATTGTTTTCAAATGTGTTCGACGAATTTATCCCATGTGTCGATGGGGTCTCTACTTTTCTCTATCTTTGTTGATAGGTTCTCCCACTAGCAATGCACAGATGTTGACATCTTTAAGGATGAAATGGTGACTTTTTCAACTTCGTAGAGTTGATTTACGGCATAATAGGATTCCAATTGTTGCACCCAATTGTCAACGGATTCCGCGTCAATCTTACCTTCAAGATTTGGTATGTCCAAATTCATTTCCACTTTGAAGGGGATGATTTTATCGGAATGAGTTCTCGTCGAAGTGAATCGCATGAGAATCTCGTTAAACTGGGCGAACTTTTCAGTCCGTTGTCGAGCCAGAGCTTTCTCAATAAGTTTTGTTGTCTTTCCAGCTGCATGTCTATCGTCTGTTTCTTCTGTCATTTCTGGAGCTTGTGTCTACTTGGATTGCTGAGATTGCGAGTGAGTTTGAACCGACATAAGTCAAGTAACTTCGAGAGAAGTGTATATGCAAAACTTATGCATGAAAAAAAATGAGTGCTCTGATACCAATGATCCGTGTCGTGTCCAGGAAGCACGAAGGGGACAACAATTCGACTGAATGAGTCGGCTATGTTATGGCGGAAGCTTAATAAATAGAATGAGCAAAGCAGGATTACACTATACAGATAAACACAATATGCAAGAATGTGAACTGTTCTTCTATTACTTGTAAACAGATAAACTTCGATGTATGTTACAATATTATACATGCTTATATAGAATTCTAAGATGCTTGGGTGCCTTCCCGTTATGCTCAGTTGCGAAGAATAAGTTAGAACGGTTGGTTTCAACAATTCAACCGTTACATTCAACTGGAAGATAGAGAGACAGTCTGTCGAAGTTCGACAATCTTTGGTCCCATGTCGACGCTGCATGTCGATGTTGCGAACTATGAGGTTGTTGAACATGTCGTGTCATAGTATGTCAAAGTTGAGACTCATCGGAGTTGTGTCGAAATCGGAACCTGTCAAAGTTGCTGAGGTTTTCGAAGTCATGTCGAGTCAAAACTTGTCGAAGTTGTATCGACATCGATGAATTTTCACAGTCGAGGTTAGCATTCGACAATGATGCCAACTGCGATGTGGATCAAATACGATGAAACTCAAGAACAATTACTTCAAAAACAACAAGATGAAATAATCTTCCTCGCAAAATACTTCAAAGCATTTAGAGAGTGTGATGATACGCTAAAAGAATATGAATCACAAGCAACCAATGCACTTGTCATCTTAAACAATTGGTACTCGTATTATGGTAGAATTTGCATAGATATCCAAAAACAACATAATACTATATTGGAACTTCATAAGCAGAAGCAGTTGACCAATCCAGAAGTAACTAAAGCACTAGAAGAATAAATTCACATGGAGAAACAACTTCGAGAGAAGCTTAATAGAAATGAGTACCAATGGCTTCAGCAAGGAAATCAAGCTCCAAAGGAATTCAATTGCCTCACTCAATTCATCTACCACCTAATGAGGTCTGCTGAGCTCCAGATACAAGCCCGTGGCCAAGGACCTGAAGAAGGTCTTGAATGAACCAACACAAACCAATATTATCCATCTTTCGCAGATGACTAATCTGACATCAAACATCAAAACTGTCTTATCAAAATGGGACAACTTCCAAGACCGCCACGCTCTCTCTGCACTAGAAATTACCGAAGCCCATGTTGATTGTACCCCTCTGGGTGAAACATCCATGTCACAACAGAAATAATAAACACCTATATTTTCAATTTTTACATCTCCCTAAGTCTCTTCAGGATGGAGAAATGTTTTAGGGTGGGGGAGATTTTGGAGGAGCCTAGTTGGTCAGACGACAAGTTCCTCCCGACCGACTAGCATGTGGTCGGCTCATTAGTAGTGTTAGTTAGGATAACTGATTGAGTTGTTATGAAACTATAACTGAATAACTGTATGTATCAAATATATAATAGTCTAGTGAACCAAGGAAAAGAGAGATGCTTATGTACATGATTGGCCTGTGCAGATAAATAAATATATGTGTTCCTTGGGTCCCCATTACTCTAATTCCTTTACTCTCTTATGTATGTATGATTGTATGTGAAAATTATGCTTATATTTATAATCGATGCACTACTGGTAACTCCATGCAATCCCACGGATTACAACAACAATTGATTCAAATAAAATGATGAAGTCCATCGATACAAGGGCATCAAAGCTAAGGAAGGTTTAGATAACAGACATGATTGCATGAGTTAAAAAAGCTTATTTGGACAAGATGCAAGGCCAAACTTACAAGATGAATTTGATCTTAAGTCTCACTCTTCCCCATCCATATTTAACCATAAATATTAGTAAGGGGACCCATAGATTTTTCCTTTGAAAGGCAAAATCTAATAGGAGTTGTTGTGGGCACAACACCCTACAACGGACCATTGAAGTAGTAGTTGATCATCGATTGTGTATGGTATCTAACTGAGATGGTATTTAAATATTTTTTCATAATCTCATGCAGATTTCCCAGGTACTTGCTTAATGTTTTTTAGTTTTTGAGCTGCTAAATGCTTGTTATCCTGAGTTTTAAAGAATGCAAAAAAAATAGTTTTAATTTCATATTTTTTCCTTTTGTGATTTTATATGTAATTCATGAACCATGTGAGGGATGCTTCCTTAGTGATCCCATAAACTATGCTACTTGCGTAGTTTCATCGATGACATCAGTCGCATCCCATATCTTCTCACATAGAAACTGGTCTCATTTTGGATCCTCATTGTTGGGCCCCAAAATAGCCCCTTTTTGCCTATATTTATCCACATATTTTTCCTTGTTTTTCCTCACCTTTCCATAACCGAAGCAGGTATCTTCCTAAGCAGAGCATGGATTGCAACAGGTATAATCTATTACTGCTTTATCTTGTTAATGACTAATATTGTTTATGGTTATGAAATTTATCTTTTAATTTGTGCTAATATGAATTGATTTGACAAAGATAGTTCAGAAGCCTTGGAAAGACCACAGGTGTAGCAGCTCGCTGAACCTATGGAGGAAAGGAATGCGTGGCGCCAGCTATCCCTTCCTGAGTTCAGTTTCACTTATCGTTGTGACAGCTTAAGTATACTTCCACGAGGTCAGCTGTGACTAGGTCACGACAAAATATCCAAGCATCATCCCGTCCAGTCAGTTGAATCTATTCGGTTTGCTAACAGCATGAAGTAACAGCACAGGCCTGAACGCAACGACTTCATTCAAATTCATTTATGGCTGCAACTATTTCTATTTTAATTCGGCAGCCTGAAGATCGTAGATATTCATGGCTGCCCTATATTTGTGGAATGAATTCATGCCATCTATGTATAAATGTAAGAAGGCGTTCTGAGCCTGGTGTTGGTTAATTGGCATTTGCTTATAAGAGCTGTAACAGAGTAATGTGATTGTGATTCACCATTTTAATACAAGGAGCAAAATTCTTCATATTCTTGTGTTTTAATTTGTGTTAGTTCACGGCATCTATGTTAGAAGGCCAGGGCCCGCCTTCTCACGGAGATCGTCGAGTTAGATAGATGTTGTAGTTTTGTTTCAGTTATTTTGAGTGTGGAATTACAGTAGGCATATTTCCACTAAGTTGCAATAATAGTTGTTTATGAATTGCATTTTCCTTTGGCGTGCTGCAACAGTGTGGTGTGATAGTCGACTGTGTAGAATAGTTTTCTTTGATGCAAGTGTGTTAGTTAGTTGTTACAGTCAAGCTCAGCTCTGATTTCATCCAGTCATTTATCTTTCTTAGATTTTTCCAATTTAGTCAGATTATGGTTCAAGTTTAATTCTGGTTCATTACTGTTGTTTATCTTTCTTAGAATTCATTAAATTAGACATGTTATGATTTGAGTTACAGTAGTTGTTAATTGAATTAGGCATGTTATGATTTGAGTTACCGTGGTTTGATATTTTTAGGATTTAACTTCTTGCAAAAGTAAGTCTAATTTATTTATTTCTTAGATCAGTAACTGCTGGATTGATGTTGTAGGAAAGTAGAAGTCCTTGAAGTTCTTAGATGGATAATTTAGATTAAGCTTTAGCAATGAGTTGAGCTGACTGAGCAGTTAGGTAGGATAATTGATCTTCATTTTATTCAATCAGCTACTTGAGTGTTTATGCATAGATTTTGCTAATTGCCTTTGAGATAAAAGACCTACCTGGTTTGAAAATTTATATTTTGAGCATTATGTCTGATAATTAGAATTGATTAGCATATAAAGTGACCAACACTCATCCCCTTCGTAAATATGTATATGGATAGTGTGATTAGCTTCCATTGCTTCTTCAATCGATATAATTTGATTCGAAGTATGGCTTTCCACTTCCTTATATTCAATAGTTTCAAAAGATTGCATCTATTTGCTTGTGTCTTTTGAGTGTGGTGTTTCATCTTCACTAGTTAGTTCAGGAAAGGGGGGGTGTGCTACGAACATAAAATAAGATAATAATTAAATAATTAATAATTAGGTTAACTAAAGTTAGGTTATGAAATGAGGCGTCTCCTCAACATCAAATGCTCGAGCCATATTTAAGGCAGGGCCATCATTGTAACATATCATCTTTTATCCTATCATCTAATATATTATTCTTATTTATCATTCAATATGAGAGTCGGATTTGACTATTAACATCCAATTGGATACGGTTGTTGCATTTGGTATCACAGCCGCGTAGTGGAGGAAGGGATAGGGTGAACGAAGGTGGAAAGGTGGACGAAGGTGGAGCTGGCGGTGGTGAGGAGGTATGGGGAGTAGTGTAGACGGGGGAGTAGGAGGTAGGGGGCGTGGAGAGGGCACAACAGCTGGAGAAATGCAGGCGCAGGAGTGCGCGAGAGTCACAGCCAGGGATCGTCGGTGAGGGGAAAGCGTGCAGGAAAATGGGGCGTCTATAGAAGGGCGTGGAGGGCGAGGGGAAAGCGTGCAGGAAAATGGGGCATCTATAGAAGGGCATGGAGGTCGAGGGGGGAACAGATGTGGAGGAGTTGAGGCACAAAAAGGGAAATAGGCGCGAGAGTGGGAGGAGGGCTGACGAGGAGGTATCAGCGTAGAGGGTGAAGTGGGCGCGGGGAGAGTGGGGAGGTGTAGAGAGGAGAGATGGGGGATATGGGAGCAGGGGAGCAGGGGAAGGCATGAAGGATGCAATGAGGAAATAAACGTGAGTGGAAGCAGAGGAAGTGGTGAGAGGATGCAGCGGTGGTTATGAATGTTGGGTGAAGTGGAGTGCACGTGGGAAAGAAGTGCAAAGAGTGTGGAGCGGAAGGAGTGAAGGGAGTGATGATGTGGTGGCCAGAAGCCTTTTTATGGGTCAAAAACATTTATCCAGAGAAACTCTGATGAAGTGTGGCCAGTAGCCAGAATCCAGAGGGCCGAGAGGCTCTAAATCCGGCTAACAATGAAGAGAATCCATCTTCGAGAATAATGTGATAATAAATGAATAAATGATAATTGGAAACATTATAAGGCTTTGAGGACAAAGCCTTTCTAAGAGACTGGCAATGCTACGAACATAAAATAAGATAATAATTAAATAATTAATAATTAGGTTAACTAAAGTTAGGTTATGAAATGAGGCGTCTCCTCAACATCAAATGCTCGATCCATATTTAAGGCAGGGCCATCATTGTAACATATCATCTTTTATCCTATCATCTAATATATTATTCCAATTTATCATTCAATATGAGAGTCGGATTCGACTATTAACATCCAACTGGATACGGTTGCTGTAGGGTGCTTCCAAGTGGCTAGAGTATTTGACGAGGATACCAGGTGTCCTTTGTACCGAAGTGATTGTAACCCATTTTCCTTCTTTAGTTCTTTCTATAATCATTTTTAAAATTTTGCCTATTTCATGTTGTTGATTCCATGCTGATGATTGACCAAGTTCAATGTGCAAGTTATTCATTAATATCTCTCAAACTATGGCACTATGAGGTGTTTGAGGCGGTGTTTTATAGACTGCAAGATCCCTTCTGTCAATATCTTTCCCATCTTTTGAGTCCTCCATATGTAGTGCTCCAAATCCCATGACTACCCTCTATAACTCTTCATTTAAGGCTAGGTTGGTCATGGCATGGTGGGTTCACTCAATGAACTTGTTACATAGCATGATCGTTTGCATGATATTAAACAATATCCCTAATTTCACTAAATATTGGAAAATGCTTCCTAAAATTGTATTGTTGAACCCCCCTCCCAATATGCAACCCATTTTTAGTACCTCCTTTATATCATATTATCAAGTTATAACAAATAGGATCCCTAACACATCTTGGTATAAGAAAACAAGATGCTAAATAAAATAATAGTATAATGCTAATCATTATCCCACTAGGATTGCATGTGCGACCGATCAATTCGTAGCGTTGGATAGTGGAAGGCCAACCGAAATAGTACCAGGGAAGGAAAAATGCGTAAAAGACAACCTAGTCAAGATATCAACATAACAAAGAATGTAAAAGGCTGATAGTCCAATAGTTAGTGCAATGCTTAGAAAATATGAGAATTGAAAATGTTTCACACCACAACCCGCCAATCTACCAATTTTATATCATGTAAATACAAGTATAGCCATAGAGAGCTCATATTTTCTATTAGATTAATAAATTAAACTCCATAAAAATGCAAAATTGAAACCCTTTCATGGATGGACTCCCCTACGTTCCTATCAAATCAAACATCATTGATGTTTGAACCCAAACGAACATAGAAAAATTCCTCTTACTTTTCAATAACACCATATGATCATGTGCATAGCTTGGATTTGTGTCATTCACAACATCCAATGAATTGCTTCCACTTCATCTACATTTATTCTTGCAATCATTGGAATTAACAACATTTAATTACCTTTTCTTGGGTTATATCTAGTTTTTTTTTCTTTACAGGAGAGGGAAAAATCTCCATTGTTAGGTTTCAAGCATGCAATAGTTATAAAGATACATAGATGGTGAAACTTATATGAAACCATTTCATGGTAACGATAATACATAGGGGGTATGCAAATAAGGATTTAGATTTTCACCTATGTTCATGCCAGTTCCAATACAATATTAAGACGGATGCCTTGCATATAAGAATTGAAATTGCAATTATGAATGTGCCAAATATAACTTAGTCTAACAACTATTCCTAATTGGAAATGTGAAAATATTAAAGAAGAATACAAAAAGTTGAAAGAAATAATTAGTCAAGAAACGTTGATCTAACTTTTCTTGGTTCTAGTGAGCCAAGAAAGATCGATCTCACTTTTCTGGGTTGTCATGGAGCAAGGTTTGATTGAATCTCAATACCCACCCAAACCCCAACCTAAAAAATGAAGAGTTAGATCTTTTACTTGAATGCCTACAAAAAATACAATACAATTGTTCAAGTCTAGAACTCCCAATTAGCTACATCTCTTAACTTAAAGATGAAAAACAATATAACATCAATTCAAACCAAGCCTAAATAAGCTATTAAATGAGGATTTCTCATGGCCAATAATCCAAAGAGACTTCCATCGATATTATCATTGGTACATTATTATCATATTTATGTAAAACTTAGGATCATAAGCAATATCAAATAAAAATGGAGGGTCCTTAAGTTTTAGGTGGGTATAAATTGAGCACATGATTTGGAGGTATGAATCCATCCCACGATTTGGAGGTTATTCCTCAGTCCACCCAAATAAAATAACCTCCAATATTTATATTACTATGTCAAATTAAAAACCCCTCTCTTATCCATGTCAGACTAAACCCCTCTACTATGTCGCCTTGTTGTAGATATCCATAATTACATTCATCTCCTTTATTGTGCCTTCAATGAACATAAGGATAACATTAAGTAATAATAGGTGAGTAAGAACACCTAATGTAGAGACCTCAATACCACTTATCTCCCCTTTTCTTTTCATGTCCTTGATCAACTAGCTTAGCCCTTTATCCATCAATAGAAGCAAGAAATGTGATAATGAACAACCTTGCCTCAAGCCTCTTGTTGCTCTTAAAAAATAGAAGGAGATCCAATTATCAACACTGCAAAGGACATTGATTCAACACACCCCATTATCTAGTTCATTGTGCTAACTCACATTCCCATTTGAATCATCAACAATGTTAAGTAGGTCTAGTTGACTTTATCATATGCCTTTGTTAATTATATCTTAATGACAACTAATGGTTTCTCGAAGTGTTTCATGGGGTCTATACGTTCTTGTGTGATACATACCACATCATGTATCTAACGGTTATGGATAAAACTTAACTTCTCTTTAGAGACTATAGCTGACAAAAAACACTTAAGCATGTTGGCGATCAATTTGGAAATCAATTTATAAATTAATTTGCAAAGGGAAATTGGTTCGAAATAATCAAATATGTCCACATCACGTTTCTTAGGAATCAAAGAAATAAACATTGTATTTAGTGCCCCCAAGACTTTCTAGGATCTCATGGATTCTTGGACAACTTTAACCAGATCCTCTTTGAGAATATCATAAAATCCTATAAATAATTCTATAGGAAAACCATCAAGCCTAGCGCTTCTTTTTTTTTAAGGACTTAAGCACTGCCAGTATTTCCTCGGTAACATTTGTCTCTAGATTACAGTTCATGTCTTCAATAGTCAAAGTGGGTACTAGAGCTAGATATTAATAATATCCCCAACATTGCACATCATTGGATCCTTACAAATCAAAATTATTTGTAACTTATTACAAATAAAAATGATTCATTCCAACTTCATCTTTGTCTCAAAATGATTTTTTCCAATTACTTTCACTTTCCTTAATTTCTCAAATCGTGTTTATTTGTTTGTTGTAGTTTGAAAAGGTATGGAAAAAATTCATTTTATTATCACCCTCCAAAATCCACAAGGCACAACTCTTTAGCTTCCACTGGATTTACTTCATATCTAGTATCTCCTTTCTTCTCACCTCCAAATCCTTCAGATCTTCACACTCCTTTTCCAAGAAAAGGCGTGTCCCATTTGTTTCATACATGGAACAAATCTTCTTTTCCACCTCCACCAAGTCAATGAACTATTTTTTATTATGTTCCCTAGCCCAATCTTTCATTAATCCCTTAACCCTGGTGATATTAGTGGCAACTCGTTTCATTACCGAGGACTCCCCATCATGTAAACCCAAGCTTCACATACCAACTTGTAAAGGTAAAGGTCCTCATCTTTCAACAAAGAGTAATTCAATTTGAAATGACCAAGAGATTTAACATCTTCCTTTTCCATTATTAAAATTATTGGAAGATGGTCTGACTATCCTCTAGACCTGACACACCATTTGAGAAATAAATCCCCTCCCATAAGGTCATATGACACCAAGAACCTATCTAATCACTTTGCAATTCCTTCCTCACTATGCTTAGCATTTCGCCAGGTCGAGATTAGTTTAATTGGTTCCACTTCCACCAACTAGCGAGATTCAAATAGGTGTGTGAAGAAGCCACCCAAGGGATATTTCTTGGAATGCACCCCAGAGAATTCTTTGAGGGATAGGTTCAAATTTATATCTCCACTCATAATCAAATTGAGTGCACTTAAAACCCATGAAGAAGCCAAAGAGTCCCAAAAATGTTCTCTATCGATGTAAGGGCCATAAAGGTTGATGACGCTTAACTCGAATTCCAACTCCTTGTCTTTAATTACAACCTTGATACCAGAGGCTAACACATAGTTATGCAAGGATATGAGCTTGGGACTCTAACCAATTAGCATACCTCTAGAAAGGCCTTCCAAGTCTAGCGAATAAACAGATTGGTCCTTGAGAAAGGTGGCTAAAAAATCCATAATTTCCCCCCCTCGGCACATGGTTTCCTAAATTAAGAGAATATCAAGTTTATACACCCTGATAAGTCTTTTGGGGGCTACTCATTTTGGGGCACCCCCTACCTTCTTGCGTTGAAGGATAATATTATCATGGGGATCCCTTTCGGAGGACATTCCCCACTTTAAGGGCCCCAACAATTAGCACTTGTTTCGCCTCTCTTACCTCCCTTTTTGCTTGTTACTTAGCCAAGGAGATACAAGACTTTCATCTCACACCACTACCTAGATTCCCATCAAGAGCTATCCCTCCTTTAACTCCGATACCTTCCTTATGTTTGGATTTTCAATGAAGATCATAACTCGACCCTTCTGAGTCAAGTATTTTTGTCTTCTTACTCTCCTTCAAAGACACAGGTCCTGTCACATGTGACTCAAACCCTACCTCGAGTGGATAATTAAAGAACTTATCCCCTCCCTAATCAATTTCAGGGATAGACAATAAGATAGAGGTTTGTAAAAGGGAATTCGAGGCTACCCCCAACCTCAAGTTATTATCATCAATTTTTGAAGCAATAATACTTCCATGCTCATAAATTAAGACATCGCTCGTCGATAGTTGACCCAGAAATAGTATCGAGGACACTTCACGATTATTATCCAATGGATCCAAATAATAATAGTTATTTTGAGGAAGAGCATCTACTAGTAAATTATTACCCAATGGAAAGAGCATCAATTCCATCACTAGTTTATTTTACATGCCATCCTCTCAAGCAGATACTAGAAATGGTTCTCACACTTCTACATAGGAACTAGTCCTTAATTCTATTGATTCAGGTCCTTCTATGACCTCGGTCTTTGTGGATCTCTTGTGCCTTACCTTAGTAAATTTTGTTGAAGATGAGAGCCTAAAGTTGCATTGTGCTCTCAAGTGACCAACACCATGGCATTGGAAGCACCAAAAAGGAATCTTCCAATAAAAAACTTTTTGTATATATGACCAACTTCTTAAATCCATGTCCACCTTTGCCATGAGACCTTCTTGCACATCAACTTCAACAAGGAGACATGTCCAACGAAGGTCCACCTACTTCTCCCAAACTTCACTAAACATGATGAGCAAACCTATCACATCTCCCATCTTCCACAAAACATCTTTAGTCCAAAGATGCCATGGGACTCTAGGAAGAATATACCAAAATTTTTGGACATTGAATGAGTCCCTTCTAGGATCAAAACTCAGGGTCCATTTCTAGAGGAGAAATCCCAAGGGTCCCCATGTCCAATCTAATACAAGAATTTTCTCACAATGTATGATGCTTTATTGAGTCGAAAACCCAATAAACTGTTAAGATTCAATATGCTAAGACAGAAAATATCAGCATTACATTCCATTTCACAACAATAGCATATACAGGATCACTGAAAGAACAACAAGCACAACATAAACACAAGAGACACAGATTTATCCTGGGAAACCCTCATGGGGTAGAAAACCCAGCAAAGATTCCTCAATATAGATGACCAGAAAATACAAAGATGTAATCCACAAACATGAGCTCCTTCTCCTCCATAGCAGATCTCTCTCTCTCACCTATGCGCCATTCACAAGTGGGTGAATAATGAGTGAGTGTGATAAATGAGGAACACACCTCCTCTATTTATACACTACTCCGACTTGTCTTTTACATTAATTAGGTCGGCCCCAACTTTAACCACTGGGTTAAACACCCCATTACAATTGACTCTGGGCCGACCCCACTAGGGAAGTCTAATAACCCAAGTTACCACATTCCGATGGAGGAATAAACATCTACGGATATACAATAAGGTCTTTACGGAGGAACGAAACATCTCCGGAATAATAAAGTGCAAATATAATATTCTTAGAAGTTACAATATTTCAACACTCCCCCTTAACGAGAAGGATATTATAACAACATCTGCAGGAGCAAGGATTCATCAACTACATGATACATGATACATCTATAAATCATTGGAAGCTTTCTTCATACATCATTAGTAACTCAAACAGTTACTGGAACATCTTCAAGATATTCAATACTAGAACATCAATATCTTTAGTACTGAGTCTTCATCTTTTGCAACACTCGATCAGCTACATCATCATCATCATCTGGATCGCTCGATCAACAACCTCATCGTCTAGGTCTACCAATCAACATCATCATCTGGATCTCTCAATCAACAGCCTCATCGTTTGGATCTACCAATCAACATCATCATTTGGATCTTCACGATCAACAACATCGTCATCTAGATCATCATGATCAACAACATCGTCATTTAGATCATCACGATCAACAGCATCGTCATTTAGACCATCATGATCAACAGCATAGTCATCTAGATCATCACGATCAGCAGCATCGTCATCTAGACCATCACGATCAACATCATCGTCATCTAGATCATCACGATCAACATCATGATAACAGCATACCCTGCAACACACATGATCCTTCCTTTCGAAATTGCGGGATCAATCTCATCACAATCATGTTTAAGACTATCCTTCCTTTCGGAATTACTGGATTTACTGTCTAAGGATGATTAATCCAAACTCAATCATATTTAAGACTATCCTTCCTTTCGGAATTACTGGATTTACTATCTAAGGATGATTAATCCAATCTCAATCACATTTACGACTATCCTTCCTTTCAGAATTACTGGATTTACTGTCTAAGCATGATTAGTCCAATCACAATCACATTTAAGACTATCCTTCCTTTCGGAATTACTGGATTTACTATCTAAGGATGATTAGTCCAATCACAATCACATTTAAGACTATCCTTCCTTTCGGAATTACTAGATTTACTGTCTAAGGATGATTAGTCCAATCACAATCACATTTAAGACTATCCTTCCTTTTGGAATTACTAGATTTACTGTCTAAGGATGATTAGTCCAATCACAATCACATTTAAGACTATCCTTCCTTTCAGAATTACTGGATTTACTGTCTAAGAATGATTAGTCCAATCACAATCACATTTAAGACTATCCTTCCTTTCGAAATTACTGGATTCATTGTCTAAGGATGATTAGTCCAATCACAATCACATTTAAGACTATCCTTCCTTTCATAATTACTGGATTTACTGTCTAAGGATGATTAGTCCAATCACAATCACATTTAAGACTATCCTTCCTTTCGGAATTACTGGATTTACTGTCTAAAGATGATTAGTCCAATCACAATCATATTTAAGACTATCCTTCCTTTCAGAATTACTGGATTTACTGTCTAAGGATGATTAGTCCAATCACATACATTTTGAACCAAGCGCTCAGGGACGATGTAGTCCTATCTTGTACATTTTGAACCAAATGTTCAGGGACGATGCAGTCCTATCATGTACATTTTGAACCAAACGTTCAAGGACGATGCAGTCCTGATCCACTTACAGGATGATCAATCCCTATCACTTTAGGACATAAGTCCAAGGATGATAAAATCATGATCCACTTACGGGGTGATCAATCCCTATCACTTTGGGACATAGGTCCAAGGACGATGCAATCCCAATAGTCCTCTTAGACAAAGTCTAAGTACCACATCATCGACGTCATCGTCGGAACAAGTAACCTCATCATCAACCTCATCGTTGGAACAGGTAACCTCATTGTTGGAACAGGTAACCTCATCATCGATACAAGTATCCTCGTCATTGATACAAGTATCCACATCATCAATACAAGTATCCTCGTCATCGATACAAGTATCCTCGTCATCGATACAAGTATACACATAAATACAGGTATCCTTATCATCGACCTTACCGTCGATATAGGAAATCTCATCATCGATACAGGTATCCAAAACGATACCAATATCCAAATATCATCATCGACCATATCACTCCCCCTTTCGAGGAGGGTCCTTCTGAACTACACCAAGCTTGTCTTAGAAATACTCAACCTTTACTTGAGACAGAGGTTTGGTCAATACATCAGCAACTTGTTCGTCAGTGCTCACATACTCGAGCTTTGTAGCTCCTTTCTGCACCATATCCCATATATAGAAATATCGTATCTCTATGTGCTTATCATGGAACACTGGCTTCTCTATCATCTTGATACAACTCTGGTTGTCACACATGATCATAGTGGAGTCCATCTCTAAGTCAAACAATCCTGATAACAACTTTCGAAGCCATACCGCTTCACAACTAGCAGAGCAAGAAGCTATATATACTGCTTCAACTGTGCTAAGAGCCACACTAGACTGCTTCCTGCTAAACCACGATATCATGGCAGATCCTAGACAATAAAATCCACTCGATGTGCTCTTCCTGTCTGATACACTTCCTGCCCAATCAACATCTGTGTAGCCATACAATTTGAAGTCATGATCTCTACGATAACATAGACCAAACTCTATCATAACCTTTAGGTACCTCATCACATGCTTTGTAGCTATTAGGTGAACTCGTCTAGGTTCCACTAGATACTAACTCAAGGTGTTCACCGCAAAGCATATATCTGGCCTGGTATTCGTCAGATACATCAATGACCCAATAATCTGTCTGTAGAGAGTCACATCGACTAACCCTGATGAGTCATCAGCTAACAGCTTCAAGTTGGAATCCATGGGAGTTGCCATGGATTTACATTCCAACATATCAAATCTTCTCAAGATTTCCACAACATACTTTCCCTGGTAGAGAAAGATTCCTTCTGGGCCTTTCCATACTTCCAGACCTAGGAAGTAATGCATCAATATGAGATCTTTCATCTCAAATTTTGTAGCTTCTTCTTGCTTTCCATGATCCGTTTCTCATTCCCTGTCAGAAAGAGATCATCCACATACAGTAATAGTATGACAGGTTCATCATCCGTAACGGATCAGCTTTACTTTTGGTAAATCCCAAGCTTGTCAAGAAGCTATCAATTCTCCCTCTGTAACTGAACATCATTCACACTCTGCATTGAGTGATCTTCTACATATCCATCCGTTCCATCTCTCGTCAGATGGATCTACTGATATGAGCCTCAAGATCATTTCGAACTCTATGGTGAGTTCCTTCTTGCATCCATGTCATTTATATATAGAAACCATCTTCAACCTTGTAGTAAAGGTTGAAATCCGAATCACTCGTTGTGATCATTAAGCTCATCAAATGACTATCGATCCTGGGTACCCGTACAG
Source organism: Larix kaempferi (assembly GCA_027924585.1). NCBI lineage: Eukaryota > Viridiplantae > Streptophyta > Pinopsida > Pinales > Pinaceae > Larix > Larix kaempferi. The sequence continues at coordinate 4,566,491 of BSBM01000198.1, forward strand.
AGCTTTCTTCAATTGAATCCTAGGATTTTTCTCGATTCGCACTTCTTCTTTAATTACACCATTAAGAGAATGGTCTTATCTAGCAACTTAGAGCAAACATCTCGTCATGATCCTCTTTCTCTTTCTAAGAGAATCTTCTAGCCACGAGCCTTCTATAGTATGTTTGATTTGTAAATCTTCTTGTTGAACATCTATCACTTGTTCAGTGTTCATCATTCTTCATGATCTTTCCTACAAATCAAAATTAAGTATATGATTAGTAATTCTTCATAATCATCAAATCATGTTGACATGATAACCTATTATGCATACAGATATGATTTACATAGTTATGCAACTATATTGACCAATACTTTGGCACAACACTTTTCCATATCCTGTATGCATACAGTGGCTATCTAGATGCCTTCCATCTCTACCAGAACATATTATCAAGAGCGTGCACAGCTCTCAGCATGTCAGCAAAGAGGTTTCATTCTAGACAAGCAACAATGGAATGTTTGTCCAACTTACCAATCATATGCATATTAGTAGTATACTGTTTAATGTTGTATGAATGTTTACACTCAGCATGATATATTCTAGGCATACAACTATTACAAGCAATATCATTTACTATTTCAGAGATTCAAATAACAACTCAAATACTTATCTTTTATGTTTGTGTGGTTGCCTCCCGCTTGATCTTCTACTCATTCTGTACCACTATGCATGCTCAAGTGTGCACTAGTGTCATCCTCATGATCTCATACACAAACATACATTCATTAGTATAATCTCAATATTATCAAAACATTATAATTCTAAATAATCTTAAGTATGTATGGTCATGATTATTTCATACACAAGTATACTTACCTAAGATCCTAACAAAGTAGGATTCTGAATTGATATAGGAAAACATACTTGGATTATCAAGCTTGGTTATGTCTTAACATACCTAAACAATATCTTCTTTGTTCTCTTCAATGATTTAGAGACCTTGTGCTAGAACCTGCATATCTCATAGGTTAAGAATAGTAGAACAAAGTCATACATACCTCGTAAGTAGAGCTTCTATGTGATCAAAGATTATGGATGAGTCTTTCTCTTCATGTCATCATGGTCATAGAACTTGATTTGTCTTTCTTGATGTACTTGTATCTTGTTAGGAAACAACATCATTCTCATACAACACCACAAGTGAATTAGTACAATCATAAGTGTTATAACCCTAATCAATGAATGTCTTCTATCATTCACATGCATTCATTATCAAACAATCATAATTGTACTAACCTCAATAATATGAAGACAAACATATCATGAACTTAATCAAGAATCAGACTTCAAAACATACCTGTATTTCCTGAAGTCATACTTGTCAGGATTGCTTTTAACCCAATCCACTTTGATTTGTTGAAACTGGATCTAGAGCTGGATTAGGGTTTGTTAGAGAAACCCTAAAAATTCAAACTTTGAATTTCAAACTTCTGAATGGATGGAAAGATGTGGCTTGTTGAGATGATCAAGTTGGTATACTTCAATTTTGAAAACTGCAAAATTTGACCCCTCAAAATTGCCTTTGAAACTTCTGGATTCACTGGACGGGACCTCGAACTAGGGTTTGATAAAGCCCACCCTTCTGCCCAATCAAAAGGTTCGATCCAAATCTCTAAACTTCTATTTTTCTGAGGATCTTCCAGCCGTGGTCACAGACTTCAAAAATTCCAACTTTTGCAGAAGCCCTAATTTTCCACCTTTCCGATCAATATCCCGAACTAGGGTTTGATCAAGTCCGGCCTTTTCCCTAACCAAAAATTTTGATCTTGGTCTCTAAATTTCTATTTTGATGAGGAGCATTCAGCCGTGGACTCGGATTCCAAAAATTCCAACTTTCTCCGAAGCCCTAAATTCCCGCAGCAGTGATAAGCCAAGAATGAAGGTGCTCAAAATCCAATTATGTTTTGACAGAAATATGCACCTGATTGTTTCTGGTGCATCTCTGAAATTATGAATCCACAGGGTCTGAAAATTATTCTTTTGGTAGCCTGACCTGTCATCTTTCCAACCCCACAGGTCTGACCTCACTTGGATTTTCTGAGAGAGAGTTATTCCAAGTGTCGCAATGTGACCTATTTATGGGATAAAATAGGAGAGCGAACTTGTACGGCGTGCCACGTGTCACTGGTTCAACTTCGGCCTGTGAAAACCTTACTTGAGAAACTACAGTTTGTACTCTACCTATCACTTTTTACTAATTTTCATTTGGAGCTTCCTAGTCCAAGTTGTGACCTTTTTTCCTAGGTCACCTGTTTATGACTGAGATCTGGAAGAGGCAGAAACCCTAACTTGTACTGATCATAAATCAAAAAGTACAACGAATTAGAGGCTGTCCTTTGGATGCAAGGTACAGGGGGGTGTTATCTACGACCTGTGAAGGTTTCAGATCCTGAACCTTCTCCAAAATGGATTTATAGTGAAAGTTCCATGATGACTGGTTTTTGCTATACAAAACCCTAACCTTCAAATTGTCGCAAGTGAAGCAAGTGTCATAAGTGCCATACATTGCCTTCCTTCAGGCTAGATCTGATACCATGTTAAGATTCAATATTCTAATACAGGAAATATCAGCATTACATTCCATTTCACAACAATAGCATATACATGATCACTGAAAGAACAACAAGCACAACATAAACACAAGAGACACATATTTATCCTGGGAAACCCTCATGGGGTAGAAAACCCAGCAAAGCTTACCCAATATACATGACCAGAAAATACAAAGATGTAATACACAAGCATGAGCTCCTTCTCCTCCATAGGAGATCTCTCTCTCACCAAAATTTTTGGACATTGAATGAGTCCCTTCTATGATCAAAACTCAGGGTCCATTTCTAGAGGAGAAATCCCAAGGGTCCCCATGTCCAATCTAATGCAAGAATTTTCTCACAATGTATGATGATTTATTGAGTCGGAAACCCAACAAAATTCTCACCAGGATATGGAAGGTTGTAACATAACCTAACACTGGAAACCATTCTTAACCAACCATTCCTTTAAGGCATTTTGAGAGACAGTCTTTCCGCATAATCTCCCTACCATAGACTTCATCATTAGGTCCTCTACCTCTTAGACCTGAACATCTTTTCCAACCCTAATTTCAATTTTCCCAGCTTTTTCCTAGTACCTTTAGACTTTAGATGGATTACCTCATCTTGTTTAGTTATATGCCCCAGTCCTTGATTTAGATGGATTACCTCATCCTGTTTAGTTATATGCCCCAGTCCTTGATTATCTTTGCCTCCTAGAACTGAGCTAAGTATTTCATTCACACCTTTTATGTTAACGGATAAATCTGTTAGTGCGGACACCAACCGATATCCCTAGTCCGAATGGTTCGGATCTAGAACAAAGCAAAACAAGAATGAAGACCTTTCCATAGATCTATCAAATTACTTGAATACAAAGAGTCTAGTCCATAGCTTATTTACAAAGGTTGTCCTTGTGGCTTGAAGCTTTCACAATCCCGCTTCTTGATGAAGAGATTATTTGCAAAAGATTCAAAAGGACAAAGGTAAGAGACTACAAGATAACATGATACATCTAAGCAATTGAGCAAGAAGAACTACTATAAATGAAGTTAGACATTATTTATGGGAAATGAAGACATTGATGTATTAATTAAAATAGAGGAAAGAATTACAACCAATGAAGCCTTGGTGTTGAAGATCCTTTCCAATGGAACCTTGCCTCGATTTGCCAAGCATGGAAGAATGGATCCCTGGTTCAATTTTTCCAGTATTTGGATACCCTCATTTCAACCCCCCTATCCCATGAAGAGGAGCTTCATTTATAGTCCAAAAGAGATGAGGAGGAGAGGAGAGGATTAAGGGAGAAGGATGAGATGGGACCCTACTAAGCTGGGATGTGAGTAAGATCCACCCTAAATGGAAGGGGTAAGCCTCCACGAGGTCTCCTTCAAGAAACTTATCGAAACTTCTCTTTTTCCCTTCATATAGGCATCGAAGTGCCATAGACACTAGCAACATGCGCCAACGATGCTCTATGTAGTGGAGCATGGTGCAAACACGTTCTTTTGTAAGGCAATTTGCGTCGGCTTATCTAAATAGGTTTTTTGCAGGGAAAAAACCTTATAACTCATCTTCCAAGGAGTTTTGGCCGAGTACCTTAGGGATTTAGGCAAGGAGAAAGTACACATGGTTCGTGATCATGACAAGTACAAAAATTACGTGTAACAGAATGCCCCCCAAACTATGAAGCTAGAGTAGTAGGATAGGTGAAATACTTTGATGGATAAAGTATAAAGGATCGAGGCAAGGAACCATTAGTTGGAAATCTATAAACAATAACCAAGGATCTTTTGTAGTACAATAATTTTATCATCCCAACGACTCACAACATGGCTTCTGACCAATACATTGTAGATCCATGCTGATATTGACTGAGGATATGGCCACCAAAACACAACGTGGACCCATACCTGAATGACTTAGCACAATCATGGCAACTAAAATACAAGCGTAGATCCATGACGAGATTGTAACATCCCAAAAATTACCAAAAATTTAAAATTTTTTAAAATAGCAATAATTATTGAATTTGTTAATGCGGAACATATAAAAAAATAGTTAAATCTCTTAACTAGGATAATTAATAACGATGACACGTCGAATTTCTCAAAACAAAATATGATGCTAGTTGTAATTGCTATTGCAGTCTAAATGGATGCTAATCTCTTTAACAAAGGACATTTTATGATCATAACACAAGGATACAACTTCAGATCTGCTTCAGTTTTAAATGTAACTATATGTTGTACATAGGTTTGTATTATTATAATTTTCTTGGTAATGTACTGACAATTTGTTTTGAATGATGAGGAAGGGGTCCTACGAGGTACCGTGAGGTTTACTTAGCTACGTTTAGCTAAGGCATTTGAATCCCGTTTCCATGTGCAGAACGCAGGTAAGAAATTTTATGACAACGTGAGTTAAGAGTACATGTGTCTTTCAATTCATCGTCAATGTAATGTGAAAAATACTAAGTACTTCTTTGCAAAACAAGTTACTGGAGTTATGGATAATTTTGGTTCCAATTCTAGTTTACGTGCTAGCTTTCAAACTTTTCCGTGTTAATAAAATCACGTCGTCAATTTGCTTTTACATTGCTATATTTATCGTCTATGAAAAGTCATCCTAATATGACTATTATCATTAATGTCAAAGCGGAGATACCAATGCCATTTGTAACTTTATTTGAAATCTTGTGAATATAGTGCTTATGCTATGAACTAGCATTATATTGTGCATTGACAGAACCTTAAACTATACCTAAAGTCTCACATTTATCAATTGATTTAGCAATACATAGATAATGTATGAAAACATATAAACTTTACCCTATATGACTATACATATACTATAGGAATGAAATATATACAATCTATAGTGACTATGCATTCACGCACATACATTGGCATATATTACTATTGTCACGATGCCTAAAATAAACCTTAGGAACTATTATAAAATGTGAACTATGAATCTAAGCATTGCAATGATTATGATTTTGACAGGGTATTAAAGTTTCGGTACTTGGCATGCCTTCAATCTGTCGATATCAGGTCCTATCATTTACGTTGCCTACCTGCTAAGTGAGATGGAAGCTTAGTCGGATGGTCTTCACGTGGAAGAACTTACAATAATGCACCATACGATGCTGAGATGTGCCATGCACTAGCCCTTGGTCTGCTGATTTGGCGACTTGGTAGATGAATTCATCAATGTGGTATTGATTGCAATGATCTCTCGAATCTCAACGTGCCCAACTGGCAGCTATTCCACCGTTGATCTTTACACGATCTAGGGCTTGGAAAGAAACCCTAGTCTTTCGTTGGTAAGTAACAAAGAATTATTTTCCTGGTCTTCATTTCGCGTTAGTGGTAAGGTTGAAGGCCCGACAGTGTCGCTGCAATGTAGGGTTTGGAGTATATTGTTAGGAGGACTCCTTGCTCGGTTTCGAGCCTTAGACCTGTGAGAGAGAGTTTATATGTTACAGGCTTATAATATTTGTGAAAAAGAGCCACGACTCAGCCATTGAACTTGTGGGGAGATTCTTCTATCAGTTTGTTTGAGTGTAATTTGAATTGGAGTTCGATTCTCCAAGTCCTAAAATGGTTCTATGAATTTGAACTCGTATTTACTGCAATTGCTATCAAGCTTCGTCGTTTTGTTGCTGTGGGGTGTCTCAATCCAGGAGCTTCGTTGCTAAGGTAGGTTTTCAATGACAGTGGCAGTAATACTGTAATATTTAAGTTGTACATGCGTTTCTTGTTTTTAACCCTTTTAAACTGTGACTGGCAGGTACTACTTCGTTGGAGGATTTCTATGAGCAAAACTTGGAATGAGGATGTTGCAACAACCTCCTGGTAAGCCTCGGTGGTTCTTGAAACCTCGTAGGTACCTTTGGCATGGTTTAGCTAGTGAATACAGTATGACGAGAGTTGGAAAATATGACCCTGTTCGGAGTAATGGCCGAGTTTAAGTTTTATTTTGAACAAAACTATAAAGAGGATAAACCCTTGGTTTTTAAGTTGATATTCAGCTCAGTAATGATTTGTTGCGTCATTTAAAATGACCTCAAACTTGTTTTTGTGCTACTGGTTGTTAAGGGAATGACCCTATGAGATTTTGGAACCTTGAAAGGTCTTCAATGTAAACTCTGTCAAATTTTTATTATATTGTTGAACACGAAATCATAGAGCTGAGGGTTCACTTACTTCTGTAAGACAATGGCTCGTTTTGTATTGAAATGTTATAATTTTGTTTAAATAATGGTTTGAGAATTTGTTTGTATGAATTGTTGATTTGGTTTAGAACAACGAAAGTTGTCTCAAGTCGAGAGTTATAGGTTGCATGTCTGTTGGTAGATAGACCCTGTACTTCGTATCGTTTTTGAAATTTAAGCTTGAAAGAATGATGTTGTAAAACTTGATCTGTCATATGTTTTAAAATGGCTAAAGGCCACAGGGTTCGATCTTGTTCAACGAACGAAAACCCTACCCTATAGGTTTCGTTGGTAACCCTGAATGTACTGAGAATTCAAACCCGAGAACTGGGCCTTAACTTGCGTCTCTAAAGGTTTCGACATTGTTTATGTTTCTTGTTAGGGTTTGATAGATAACGATACAAAAATCATGTCTTATGTTAAGTGATGTTAAGTGTTGTTACGTGCCTTGTTAGTATTCTCAACACGAAATAATAGATAGTAAGTTAAATAAAATATTGTTTAGGGTTTGGAACCCATGTCTACTATAAATTTGGAAATCTTATCTGTTGTTGCCATGAATGGCTTGATCTAAAAATTATTGAACTGTATACTAAATGAATGTTTAGAATCTAGGGTCTGCAAAATCTTAGGGTTTTGGTTTTTATAGTGAAGTATTTATTTTTAATGATTGAATTGTATACTAGATCAAAATGTGATAATTAGTGATGAAAAATAATAAGTGTTTACTTATCATTTGTAAGTAACAACTCTGTATAGAGAATAATTGCAGCTGCTATATTTCTAAAATATAAAATGTCTGGAACCATTGGATTTAGAGTACTGGAATGCATATTATTACCATCCGAAAATAAATGGAATTGAATTGGAAAATCTAGATCTGTGCAGAAATAAAAGTGTTTTTATTTTATTATGAAATAGAGGAAATGTTGTATATATGTTTATAATATGTTGTACTATTTCCTGAGTTTTAGACATATGATTAAAATGCCAGAATTTAAAAGAAATACTACAATGTTTATCTAATCATTCAAATGGCATTCTGCCTATTACTCATCTCTATTAATTTTACTTTTCTGTACTAGAGTACTATACAGATAACAGTATGGGAAAAATATAGAAAAGAATTTAAGCATTCATCTAATTTACTTAATCATCCTTAAAACATATCATTTTTAAGTTAGAAAATAAAATAGTTTCTTCTGTATAACTGTAAATAATAGTTCTACCATGTAGAAAATCATTTAGCTATAAACAATAAGTTAGAACAGTAGAACCTGAGTGACTGTAGGAGAAACAAACAACCCAAGGAACCTGTTCCACCCAACTTGTTCCTGAAGACAGCCAAATTACTTGCGTTAGGACCCCCGAGCTTGTTCACTGAACCACCAGGAAGAAGAATCTGTAAAAGCCTTAGTTGATCAACTTGCAGTAAAATATATATTATCCAGTCATAAAGACTCAACAGTCAAAGAGACCTACACTAGCACCTCTAGTTTCCTTCTCAGAATAACTAGCAGACTCACAATGCACTCCCACTTAGCCTCCATATTCGAATCTCTCAGTGATCACCTGATACACTTGAGGAAATATTTATGTAGAAAATATTGTGGAGCTTCTTGCTTAATTCGAATTGCCTTATCTAGGCTGCCTAGGCCTTTTGGTGGTTAACCTAGTCATTAATGAGCTAACAACCCTCTTCCACCCACTTGGGGGATAATGCCACAAATTTAGGGATAGTTGCCCCATAACCAACAACTAGTGGTGGAGTGCAAATGCTGCCATCTATCCCATGCCTTCTAACAGCCTTCATTCCTCCTAGTGGGTCAGTGGTGGGTCAGTGAACACTCATTTAACAGTTCCCTTGGGTGTTTGTCTCCTGTTTAATTTATTAAATAATAATAATAAGTCATTACAATCATCCTTGGCCAGATTTGGTCATAATTACAAAACTTTGTAATTAAAATTTAACATAATGTATTTTTAAATTAATATAATTAGTCTTCAGAATTTGGGTAGGTGACAGAGACAATAACACAACCATGACCAATATAAGAGTGGATCTGTGTGACAACACATCAAGGAGGTCTCCACCATAACATCTGTGTGAGAACCCACTAATAAATCTACATCGCAACCTGGGTGTAATAATAAGACATCAGAACAACCCAGGGTCTTCTACCCGTTCCTAAAATGATACGAATCTAACCATGTGTTGAAGTCGAACATGGTAAAAACCACTTGATTACCGGTCAATGATGTAAGCCGTTAACAAGTGCGAGGGAAATCACCAATGATGACAATGACCCCCAAGGTATCTTAATACATTCCAACAAATGAAAATAAATGAGTTGGAGTCGAACATATGTGGAATCATTAGATCTGAGGTCAATGATGTGAACCTACTGTTGAAAGCGGGGAAACCTACCATTAAGGCATGCAGGCTCCGAGGTACCGACTAGTTTCTAAGTATAATTCCTGGATGATGAGCCGATGTTGACAGGAATAGACTCGTCGAAGGAGGGCCATGATGCATCCCACATCATCAACACGAAACTAACACAGGAAGTGATATAAGATGGTATATCAAATGAGTGTGAATTGGCACAAAGGTGTAATGATAAACAGGGATGACCGACATAATGGAAGGCTTAATGATTGCGAAGATTGATTCCGGCCAAAGAATTCCTTTGAACATTTTAACGGCACAACAAGCGACTTGGAAGCATTGAATCAACATAGCAGAGAACAAGACATAATGCAACAAATGACTGAAGCATACTTCAGAGTACCCAAAGGAGTAGAATGACTCATGGAATTGGTATGACTTGAAGAGAAGCTTACTACCCAACTGTTTGAATAGAATGCATATAGGTTCCATGTTCAAAGGTTACTTTAAGCTGCCATTAATACAAACTCAAATACATCTTCCCATTCCCTTAATTTCCCCGTCATGATGGATGAGTGCCTCTTTTCTTTTTAAAGAGCGGGAAGAGGGTAACAAACGCCCGATGTAGCTCATCATATGATGATTCCTATCTCACATGTTTTACGAACCTAATAAAGGAGGGGTTCGGTCCCAAAAAGGGTCCTTCCATGTATAATTTATGAGTTCAAAGAAGGTAAAATCGATGACATTTCACATTTAGAGAGTATGAAACAGTCAAAATAAGACTACTAATGGTTCTTTTTCGTAAAAGTTAGTCTCCTCACCGTAAAGAGGATAAAACAACGTGAGAGAGAAATCTTCTAATCATGATTGACTAGAGTATTCCTTTTTCGTAAATAGTCTAAACGGTCCGAAAAAGGGATAAACTATCATCGGATAGACGTCATTTCAAATCCTTTTACGAGTGTGAAAGAAACAAGTTCGCTCAACAATCTTTTCATATTTAGGGAGTCTGAAAAGGTATTAAAAGAGAACTCCATGTTCAACTTTGTCATGGTTGATGACTGAGTACCACAAATAAAAAATTAAACTCGGCACAGTTCCCTTTTCCCTAAGTAGTCTAGCGAGGTCGGATAAAGTGATAAACCTATACTCGTTAGACACACCTTTTTATTCAATTTTTAACGAGCACAACTATGGTATCAAAAGTACTCAGAATATTTTTCATATTTGAACCAGAGCACGAAAAAGTAAAAAGTAAGCTCAAACGCGTCTTTTTCATGTTTTTAACTAGAGCACAAAAAAATGGAAAAAGTAAGCTCAACACCATCTTATTGTTTTTAACAAGCTTGAAAATAGGTTGGAAGAATTCTCATGGTATCTGCTTCATTTTTTAACGATCTTGCAACAGAAAATGAACTATGCTCGAGATGGTTTTCATGGTTTAGCGAGCTCGAAACCGAAAAGAAAGTATGCTCGAAAAGATTCATATTGACGGATGTTTTCAAAACGTGATGTCCAGAGGTTCGTACATGCCCCCAACATGATTGCTAGAAGTTAGAAAGTTAACTCCAACATTATGTGGAGAGGATACCAAGTTGATTTCATGCATCTTTTTCATGTTTTTAACCAGAGCATGAAAAAGTGGAAAAAGTAAGCTCAACACCATCTTAATGTTTTTAACGAGCTCGAAGATAGGTTGGAATAATGTTCATGGTGTCTGCTTAATTTTTTAACAAGCTTGTAACAGAAAATAAATTATGTTCAGTATAATGCCCATTGGCAAGTTTCTTCCCAACATGATATTCAGAGGTTGGAATTTTTCCCCCAGCATAAGAAGCTGACGGCTTACCTCCAATATGATGTCCAGAGGCTGAAGACATTCCCCCCAAGCTTCGTTTCATTTCCCTAATATTTTTCTTCATCCAATCAAACTCATGGTTACTAATAGGAATATATTCACCAGGGGAGGAAGAAAAAAGAGGATTAAATAGCATAGGCGAATGAAATGAAGGTTTAGATATTAAATCTGGCGAAAGACTCAACTCAAAGGGAGGGGCTCTGTTTCATTTTTTAACGATCTTGACACATGAATATAACTATGCTCGTGGAGTATTGTTTCATTTTTTATGGAGCTTGACACAGGAATAGAACTATGCTCGCTTTCTTCTATTTCATTTTTTATCGAGCTTGACACAGGAAAAGAACCATGCTCATGAATTTGGTTTCATTTTTACGCAAGCTTGAAACCAAAGGTAAACTATGCTTGGGAATGGTTTCATTTTTACACAAGATCGAAATAAAAAGTAAATTATGCTTGTTGGGGTCTATTCCATTTCTTAACAAGCTTGGAGACAGAGACTAATATGTGCTTATGGTTATTTGTTTCATTTTTAATGAGCTTGAAACATGAATAGAACTCTGCTCATACCACTTCATGGCTCCCAAGAGGATGACACTCTAGAAGGAATACATATCGAAGGATAAGCCTCGGTCATGGCTTCTAAGAGGTCCTCATTGGAAGGAAGATAAAACATGCCAACTCCTGAATCTAAAGTTAAAGAAGATGAGCAATCAGAGAGAGGCCCGTGTTCAGCGGAAGTTGAAAGCATGGGTTATAATGCCACATAATTGACCCGTGGCAGGTAATATACCGCGTGGACATAAATCGAATGATCAGTAGTCGGATGAGAGTCAACAAACGAAAGTTGGCCGATAGTCATAATGTGCCCATTATGGGGGAAAGACAACACTCGGAGGAGTGTAGACACGAGAAATTTCATTGCATAGACATAATCTCGTCCGAGGATTAGATTAAAATCAAAACTACCAAAACATCAATAAAAATTGTTTTTCCACCTAATGAAATAGGGAACTGAGGAACAACCCCTTGAGTTTGACTGATTCCCTGTGATGAACCTGCAATAATTAATTAATGCAAATACACGAGATATCAGAAATAATAGAACAGAATCACTTTTATATTGATCATGGGCCACTTCGAGGGGGCAACCTCCTTTCAGAAAGCTCAATACAATTAACTTCACTATGCCTTCAATGACCTCAACACACACTTATATACTAAGTTTATGCCCAATACTATGAGTCAAAACCATGGGACATATAATACTATGGGACGACTTACAAAGCATATGCGTCCAATACTATGGGTCAATACTATGGGCTAATATAAACTACGGATCAACAAATACTACGGGACGACTTACAAAGCATATGCGTCCAACAACAATATACTAACATAGTAAAGAGAAGGGTTGACATAGGTTCCTAACATCCCCTCTCCCTTAGAAAAATCTTTGTCCTCAAAGCTTTGGTTGGAGAAATTGCTGCAGAATTTGAAGGAGTGGTTCCCCGGTAGCATCCTCGGTTTGCATTTCGGGCCACTGACGCCTTTGGAGTGTCAAGGAGGATTGCTTGGAAGGCTGTAGATGAAGAAGAACCCTATCAGTTGCGTGGAAAATGCGCTCAGAACGGTGTTGATCGGCTTGTTGTTTCAGGCGAATTCTGGCCATGTGAAGATTGTCCTGCAAAATGAGAAGATCTGATCGCGGTTTCGAAGAACCGAGTCAATTTCCTGAACTGGGGAGCTGCCAAGGGTGTATGGAAGAAGAACTGGCGGTGTTTTTCCATAGACTGCTTCATATGGTGTCCTTTGAGATGTGGTATTGTACCACCAGAGCGCTGCTAGGAAATCCATAGAAATAGTTGGCCAAAGTTGTGTAGGGATGGGCAAGGGTTTGAGCAATCTCGAAGGGAGTGTCGTTTCACCCTTGTTGACTTGGAAAGTATCATCGTCAGCCACCATCTGTTGAATTGTCATTTTTAGTCCCTGCCAAAAGAAGTTACATTGTTCCCGGTCATACATTTTGCAGAACCCAAAGTGCCCTGTTGATGAAGAAGCATGGAGTTCATAGAATAGATAGCCCTGTTGAACATATTGCAACCAATTTGGAACAAGCAGAGAAAGAGCTGTAAGAGAAACTGGGTCATCAATTGTGCGAGAAGGAGCATCTTCCACCATATTGTCCTTACCCTTCTTGTAAGTGATCACATAGGGATAACCCATGAGTTGGATAACCCATTTCAGGTGTGTTGGGGACGAGACCCATTGTTCCAGAAAATTTTCCAGACTCTGGAGATCAGTCTTGATGCAGAAGTAATTCCCTAATAGGTATGGCTGCCACTTCTGTACTGCATGCAAAATAGCCATCATTTCTTGCTGAGAGGTAGATGTGGCTAAATTCTTACCAGAAAGGTCTCTTGAAGGCAGCAAGCGCATTGGTTCAGCAAAGATACCTGCATATCTATCCAAGGATGTAGTGGAGACTGTTGATGGGTGCATCTGAATGGAATTGAGCTGAGCAATGACACCATGTGAATTCTTCTTAAGGATTTTTTCTAGGCGATGTGAACTGATGATGCAGAGAGACCCTGGTTGTAAGCCCATAAATTTGTGTTGTGCCCCATTGACTTTAAACTGCATCCAAAGTTCAGCAAAATCCCATAAGATGGGGCCAAGTGTGCGTAACCATTGAACGCCCAAAACCACATCACATCCGCCTAAGGACAAGGAAAACATGTCAGAGCGCAGGTTATAATCTTCCATACATATATGCACATTGTGACACTTCCCCTTGCAAGGTAAGGTGCCCCCATTGGCAACCATGACTTCAAAGTTGGAGCAAGGATGGACAAAACAATCATCCTATTTGGCAATCCGAGGGTCAATGAAGTTATGAGTGCTACCATAATCAATGAGTATGGTAAGAGGGAGCTTCTTGAAGTATCCCCTTACCTGCATTGTTTGTGGGGTGGTGATGTCGGTTACAGCATGGAGAGAGATCTCGGGTGGGTCATCCTGAGATGGGGTGTCAACAGGTGGGTGTTGAATGTCGACCTGATCATCTACTGTATTTGTAGCTTCTTTACCAAGTTCTAAGGCAGGCGGAGAATCCACATCCAAGAGATAGAGCTTTTGTTGAACACATCTATGTCCCCGAGTGAATTTCTCATCACAATTATAGCAAAGCCCTTTTTCTTGGCGTGCCTGCATTTCTATTTCAGACAAATGCTTGATAGGAGTTGGTTGAGGAGCAGGCGTGATGGGAGGTCGTTGGGAACCCATATTTCTGAAGGTAACAAAGGTGGGTTTAGAGCGTTGTTGAGCTGCGATCTTGTCCTCAGCCAGCTTAGCCAACCCTAGGACTTCCATCATTGTGTTGGCACAAAACATTTTGACCTCTAAGCGGATTTCATCCTTGAGACCACTGATAAAACACCTCCTGTAGAATTCATCAGACAATCCTTCTGTGTGATTGACTAGTTTCTCAAATTTCGTCTGATACTCTCTCACTGTGCCAGTTTGGTGAAGTTTGGTGAGTGCTCCTGTGAAGTCGTCAAAAGCACTAGGACCAAATCGTGGCAAAATGAGTTGGCAAAAATCTGTCCAGTTTGGCTCGGGATGAGCTTTGATGTGGTACCATTGAAGGGCTTCCTGTTCCAAATGAAAGGATGCAAGTGGAACTTTCTGAACATCAAAAGTATTATGCAGATTGAAATATTGTTCTGCTCGGTATATCCATCCAGTCGGATCAGTACCATTGAAGCGAGGAAAATCAAGCTTCGGCCCACACAAATTGCTAGAAGAAGAGAACCTGGTGACTGCAAAAGATTCTGGCTGTCTGGTATTGTTCATGGCTGAATGTTGAAGATGGAGGCTGATAAATTTTTTATCCAGATCTTGGAGTTTGGTTTGGATGGCTGCAAGTGCTTCCTCCATGGTGTGTGCTCCTGCACGGGTGACAACCATAACCAGGTTTTTTTTTTTTGGTGGAATGGATAGAAAAACACAAACAAAAGTTGATTTAGTAAAGGGAAATTTGGATTGGGGAAACAATCTGATGGGTAATTGGGGTTTGACTAGATTTTGGACACTGTTGAAAGGACAAGAAAGCAAAAAGGGGGATTTCAGAAGCGGGGTGATAGAATGAGAAAATTTGGCAGAGAGGGACAAAGAAGCAAAATTCAGAAAGGAATTATGTGGTAAAATTTGAAGGTGATTGGGTGAAATCTGAGGAAGTTATGGCAAACCCTAAAAATAGACAAATGTGCGATTTCAGGCTTTGGAAAGGGGAATTGGGGATAGGGTCCTCAGGAATGAAAGATGCAGAATGGGATGACAGGGGTTCCCCAAAAATTTCAAGGGAAACAGAGTGAAAACAAGGGAGATATGGAGATATCGACAACAACGACGCGGAAGGAATTGAAAACGGCTAGATCTAAAACAGCGACTGGATCGAATAGATCTGAAATGGCTGGATCTGGAGCGGAAGTGATCGGCAACAGTTCAACTGAAAATAGATATGGACCCCAGGTATGTACAGCTTCCTAACAGTTCAGGTGTTTCACTCGGCCACCAATGTTGTCTGATGGCTTGTGTATTGGGGCAGTACCCCTCACTCCACGGCTCAGGTAAAACTGATAACCTCTTTGCCACAAACGACAGCTCTTGGTTTACCTCACGGGTGGGAACTAGTCAATCAGGTGGGGGTCGTTGCCCTTTTCGCTGGCAGGTCCTCTCAATGGGCCAGCTACTTTGGGGTTCCTGTGGTACTCCTCACAATGAGTTTTAGGGCTTATGCCCAAGTACTTCCCACAGTTAAGCGGATAGGGATTATTCCCAAATCTGAAGCTGCAACAGATGCGAAAAAAATAATTGGCAGAAATTCCACCCAACGAGCCCAAGAAAGTGCTCTGATACCAGATGTGATGAACCTGCAATAATTAATTAATGCAAATACATGAGATATCAGAAATAATAGAACATAATCACTTTTATATTGATCATGGGCCACTTCGAGGGGGCAACCTCCTTTGAGCAAGCTCAATACAATTAACTTCACGGTGCCTTCAATGACCTAAACACACACTTATATACTAAGTCTATGCCCAATACTATGAGTCAAAACCATGGGACATATAATACTACGGGACGACTTACAAAGCATATGCGTCCAATACTATGGGTCAATACTATGGGCTAATATAAACTACGGATCAACAAATACTACGGGACTACTTACAAAGCATACGCGTCCAACAACAATATACTAACATAGTAAAGAGAAGGGTTGACATAGGTTCCTAACATTCCCCTATTAAAAACTAACAGATTATGAGTAATGGGCACAAGTTGCGGGGAACACATAGCCTTCCAAGCATTTTAGGACAAAATGTTAACTGTGACACCTTCATCAACTATAGTATGAGGTGCGTCTACATGACCAACCTGAACAATGATTTCGAAAGGAAGATAGGAAGGAAGGAGAGGTACAGAGAGTTTGTTCCAATCGATAAAAATCGTTTGATTCAAAACCAAAGGTGGGATACCGTAAGCCTGATTACTTGGGGGGGTCCTGTAATAGAAGGAGTAATTCCCCCTTGCATGGTAGAATCTGTACTAACAAGAAGAACCTAAGCAGTATTAGATTAACTCTCTAACGGGAGAGTGGGATTGACCGAGGATAAAACTAGATTAACTGCTTGGGTTTCTCTCTTCGAGGGAAGAGTGCGATCCACCAAAGATGAAACTAAATCGACCACTTGGGTTTCAATCTTCAAGGGAAGAGTGGGATTGACCGAGAATAATAAAATGGCTAATAGGTTTACTCAGATGGTTTCACGGTCCTAAATGGGTTTCCCGATATACGCAAGATATGTGGGATCCCAAATACGTAGTAGTGTTGTCTAATGCACAACCATACGAAAAGGGCCTTCCTATATACTGTCGAGTACGTGAAAGAACCTTTCGATATACCATAAAAGTACGTGAAAGGCCATTTGACATACCAATGAGTACGTGGAAGAACCACACAAACCCCATAATGCAGTGCAGGCAAATAACGACAGCTCCTACACTTTAAGACGTCGGAACACATCTCTAACCTATCATTCAAGTTGCTAAGGATTTTAACTTAACTAGCGCTTGCTTTTATTTTATGCGGTTAAGTGGACAAATGGAAATTTAGACCTGACTCAAAACCATGCAAGTATGAGATGCAAATCTTCTTTTCGATGAAGTCCTACTTAATAAGGAGAGAGAGATATTTTTTCTTCCCAAGTGAACAACCCTATGCAAATTCCATTTTAACTTTTTCAAAAATGGTAGAAACAAGCCAATCCACACCAAAGAAAAAATTATTTTGAAACCTTAATATGGGTCAAAGAGACTGTAGGATACATGATTCATTTTGCTTAAAAATTCAATTCCTTTCACTAAAAAATGCAATTCATTTCGCTTAAAAATGCAAGCAAAACACTAGTTTTGACTCAAGGGGCCAAACATGGCTCCAAATATCAAGAAGACCCAAGAAAAGAGGCAAATTCTTTTGCTTTAACAAATAATGAAAGAGTAGATATTTAATGAAAATAAGAAGGGATCTAATCAATTTTTCCAAACAAGAAAGAACGTTTCTAACCCCTAACTATAGAAAAGCTAAAACTAGTTTTCTTTTCTTTTATAAAACTCAGATCTGAACCAAAACAAGACTAGCTAAAAGCAGAACCTTTTTGGAATTTTCATAAATATTTCAAATCTAAGAAAGAAAGCGAAAATAAAGCTCCCTCTTTAAACTAAGATGGAAACAAAGTATTTTCTTCTTTTCAAATGCAGAAAGCATAAAACATTGTACCAACCCAGTCACAAACCAAGCAGCAGGGCATCGGAAG
Organism: Larix kaempferi; assembly: GCA_027924585.1. Classification (NCBI taxonomy): domain Eukaryota; kingdom Viridiplantae; phylum Streptophyta; class Pinopsida; order Pinales; family Pinaceae; genus Larix; species Larix kaempferi. The sequence goes on from BSBM01000198.1 coordinate 4,584,420, forward strand.
GTCTGGGTAGAAAATCAAGCTAAAAATCAACAGGTCGACACAGGTTGTAGGTACACACCAGAGCGTCGATAGGGATCGACGCGGTCTGCTAAAGAGCAGAGTGCGACATCGACGCACTCTATCTGAAGGCAAAGCGCGTCGAGATGAGAGTGACACATTGTACATGCAGGTAAAGCACGTCGGGTGCCCCAAAAAAAATTGAAAAAAGAAAGATTTTCAAGCCAATCAACAAAATTCAGGGTTTGAATACAACGACATATAGACAGTTAGATATACCAATTAGATTTGATATACCAATTGAAAACTAAGCCAGTTCTAATAAAAAATAAGGCAATCAAGGAAATATACAACTTGAATAACTCGTACTTTCTCCAGTACGATCGTCAATTTTGTTAACGGATAAATCTGTCGGTGCGGACACCAACCGATCTCCCTAGTCCGAATGGTTCAAATATTGAACAAATCAAAACAAGAATGAAGACCTTTCCCTAGATCTATCAAATTACTTGAATACAAAGAGTCTAGTCCATAACTTATTTACGAAGGTTATCCTCGTGTCTTGAAGCTTTCGCAGTCCTGCTTGTTGATGAAGAGATTACCTGCAAATGATTCAAAAGGACAAAGGCAAGAGACTACAAGATAACATGATACATCTAAGCAATTGAGCAAGGAGAACTACTATAAATGAAATTACACATCATTTATGGGAAAGGAAGACATTGATGTATTAATTAAAATAAATGAAAGAATTACAACCAATGAAGCCTTGGTGTTCAATATCCTTTCCAATGGAACCTTGCCTCAATTTTCCAATCATGGAAGAATGGATCCCTGAATCAATTTCTCCAGCATTTCGCTGCCCTCATTTCAACCCCCCCTATCACATGAAGAGGATCTTCATTTATAGTCCAAAAGAGATGAGGAGGAGAGGAGAGGATTAAGGGAGAAGGATGATGTGGGATCCTACTAAGCTGTGAGGCGAGTAAGATACACCCTAAATGGAAGGGGTAAGCCTCCACTAGGGTCTCCTTCCTAAGACTTCTCAAAAATTCTCTTTTTCCCTCCGTATAGGCATCGACGCGTCCTAGACACTAGCAACATGTGTCAGCGACGCGCTCTCTAGTAGAGCAAGGTGCGTCGATAATGAAAGACGCGTTCTTCTGTAAGGCAAGGTGCGTCGGCTTCTCTAAACAAGTTTTTTGCAAGGAAAAAACCTCATAACTCATATTCCAAGGAGTTTTGGACAAGTACCTTAGGGATTTATGCAAGGAGAAAGTACACATGGTTCGTGATCATGATGATTACAAAAATTTTGTGTAACATTTTCGATATGCCACCTTAGTGCTTACCAAAGAGTTTCTCGAACCTTCGTCTCCCTTTCGTTGGATTCCATGGAAATCAGTTCCTTGAGTCAAGACCTTTAGAGGCACAAAGGAGGTATTTAAGAAGTTTGTCCTGCTCGTACCCCTGGGAGTGGATAATTTCTCACATACCCCTATCTTAGGGATGCCATCTATCCTGCTACAATCTTGTTCATGATGAGCATCCATTTTATCACTCGTGATTTAGAGGGAAATTGGTTCTTTGTCCATGGGGAAAATTGAGAATTGGGTATCAAAATCTTCCCCGTAGTCCAAATATTCCTCCTTTCACATCCTTGTACATGCAAAAAACTCTTTAATTAATATTCCTGCATAAAACCTCAAGCCCGATACATTTCCACGTGCGCACTTCATAACCCATCATTCCTCCTCCCCCTCAAATTCCCTAATTCAAATAACTATACAATATTTTCAACATTACAAAACCTAAAATTGGAATTACACCAATGATAATTGTGATTTTATCTATTCAATTTTGTGTAGCATCAAATCCACACTTACATGTTCTCTAGAATGATCATCCCCCCCCCCCTTTTTTTATGTATCTTTATCTATAGGTTATACTCTTTTACTTTCATCTTGTTGTTTCTAGCAACATTGGCATCGATGTGATCATACTTTATGTGTCAAATATTTTGAGAATACCCCATAACTCTATTTCCATATACCTTATCCCAGGCCCAAGATCAAGGAGATATATCCTTTGTAGCAATAATGCTTAAAGAAACAATTTTTATGAATGAATGGGACTATTAAGAAATATAGGGAGAATGTAACATAGTTTTTGTTATCATCAAACTTATGCATTAGGGATTATACTCTAACATCCTACTCTCGCACTAATTTGTGTATGGTTTGAGATATAAAGTGAATAATCAATATCCTTGATAAGAATAACATACTTGGTAGTGTTGATGACTAATTTCCTTTACTTTCATGTTTGCATGGATCTTGGGAAGATCCAAATCATAAACATCTTAGCCTAAATAATAAGCAGTCGATGCAATCATGGTATATTTTTATATTCCTAGAGGCATATAAAACAAGTATGGTCTCTTCATTGCCCTTATAGTGTTTTGATAGAATTTCCACCCTTCAACAAAGGCCTTGATATCTACTACAATTTATGAATATCTTATATTGAGATCTAAAGAGAACATGACTACGATGGTTAAGTAGGATTGGGATATGATCAAGATATGAATCTAAGATGCAATCCTCATGCATCATATTGTCCTCAAACATATAAGTTTTATTAATGAGAAAATAAAAAACATTAGAATATATGTGAGGGATAAGTGCCAAAATCAACCTCACATAAAATAGAAGCGGTTATAAATAAATCAACTTTTATAACTGTAAAAAGTAGTTTCTAAAACTAAGATGTAATCACATGAGTGTGCGAAGTGACCATTTACACAAATAATTTAGTCTCTAAATAGACTATTGTCCTAAGTTGAACTTTAGGATCACATTTGCCAACAATCGCCCCTTTGGTCCAAAAATTTTCTTGAGCAAAAACCAAGTTAAGTTATGAACTTAATGAATTTGATTCTTCCAAGAGGTTTAGTGAAAATGTTTGAACTTTGAACTTTTGTTAGATGATATTTTGGTTTGATAATTCCTTTTGTGAAAATCATTCTAATGTAATGGTACTTTGTATCAACATGCTTTGTCTTTGAGTGAAATACCATATTTTTGGCTAGCTTGATCGCTGATTAATTGTATATCAATAATGAATTATCTTCATTTTGAACATACAAGGATCCCATAAAAAATTCCATAACCACACTATTTCACATGTTGCTTCCCAAGCCGAAATATATTCTTCTTATGGTGTTGAATTTGCAATTGTATCTTGTTTTGTAGAGCTCCATCATATTTATTTTGATCCCATATTCGTTACATGCCCTAAAGTAGAATCCTTGTAATCTCTGTCTCATGCAAAATTTGCATCTAAGTATCCAACAAGTCTGAAAAATTTATTTCTTTTGTACATAAGCCCAAAATCCTTTGTTCGTTGAAGATATCAAAGCATCGTTTTAGTTGCATTCCAATGATTTTTTATGGGTTCTTGCATATAGATGGAAAGAATGATGACGACAAATGATAAGTTTGGATTAGTGTTTGTTAAGTAGATTAAACTTTCAATTAATTATCAATCCTTGGTACAACTAACAAGTTACCCCCCTTTCAAACTTTGAGAGTTCAAGTTCTATTCCGTGGGAGTAAGAGCAGGTTTACAACCCTCCATTCCAAATTTCTTTAATAACTCTGAGACATACGTAAATTGAGAAATAAATATATTTTGATCTTTTTGTATTGCTTCCACTGCAATATAGTAATGAAGTAACCCTAAATCATTCATCTCAAAACCTATTTTAAGTTCCTTCTTTACCTAAAATATATGACCATCATTATTCTCCGTTACAAGCAAATAATCAACATACATCACCAAAACGATGAAGTGATTTCCTTGAAGCCAAACATACAAAGTATCATCCGCTTCACTCCTAAAAAAAAACAACTTTCTGAAGATATGCATCCATTTTAGCATACCACACTCTTGGAGCTTGTTTCATTCCATATATTGCCTTAACCAATTTGCAAACTTTGTTTTCCTATCTTGGAACTTCAAATCCTGGAGGTTGAGTCATGTATACCTCCTCTTGAAAATCGCCATTGAGAAAGGCACTTCTTACATCCATTTGGTGCACTTTCCATCCATTTTGTGTAGCCAAGGCAATCACCTTCCTAATAGTGTTTGAAGCGAATATTTATTCGATCACACAATCAATATTACCATAACACCTAGAATATTAGATAAGCCATTAATAGGCAAATATATATTGATAATTGAATAGATAAGAGATGATTTAATATTACAATTTAGCTCGCCTTTTATATGGCTTGAGCATTCATAGTGAAGGGTTACCTCCCTTCACATTAATAGTGAACTACTTAAATAATTAACAACTATTATTTTATTTAATATGCCATTAATATTCGTAGCATTGCCACTCTCTTAGAAAGGCTTTTTCCTCAAAGCCTTATAATGTTGTCGCATCGTTCTTTGCGATGTCGTGGCTGACGAAACATGTCGATACAAAGTGCTAAGTGTAGAGCATAACTTCCGATATGTGGATGGGTTGATCCATCCCAAATTGATTTGTTGCTGACTGTTGGGATTCCCTATTGATATGTCGTCGAGAGCTTTGATCACATTAGTACCATTATGTTTCGACAGTTCCCATTTTTTTGAATATCGGTTTTTATGGTTGGGGTGTCGATAGGGAATTTTCACAATGTCATTTTCTTTTACGATTGTCATTTTTTGAGCATTGATCTGAGTTGGAAGTTGTATTTTCGTCCCTTGAGGTTTTAAGGTTTCGTTTTGTATCTTTTCCAACTTGTTTTCTAACTGCATGTTATCATTTTGAAACTTCTTAATCACTTCTGCTTGCGATTTTCTGTCATCTTCATACTTCTTAAGTTGTTCCTTAAGATCTTCGTTATGACTTCTGATGCAGCTATTTTCTTTCTGCTTGTCTAGAAGTTTTCCTTCAATGACTTCCGTATATTGTTCTGTCTTCCGACTATTTTTCAACTTCTTAATTTTTGTGACTAGTGTTTTGTTATGATTTCTTAATCTGAAAATTTCTTCGGAATTGTTGGATAGTGTTTTATTACTCTTTGTGATCTTCGACTTATGTGTCTTTTTAGAGTCATCATTTTGTTGTTGAAGAACTTTTATTTGTTGTCGATACTGGTTGACCACTGATTCTTGATTCTCTAATTTCTTCCGTATCTGTGTGAGTTCTTCATCCTTGTTGCTAATGATTTTGTTCAAGCGTATTATTTATGCTTCGTAATCATTTATTTATTTCTTTATATCTTGATTTTTTAGTCTCTCATTGAAATCACTTTCGTCTTTTAATTCCTCAATTTGCGCAGACAATTTTTCTATATGATTTTTCTAGTCGGAAATTTTTTGTTCCTTGAGCTCTTTTTGCATCTCATGTATTTTAATCATAACTTCCGGTTTCATATTCATGTCTCGTAATTCTTCATTGTCTCTTTGATAGTGCTTTAATTTGGTTTCTAATTTCTCTATTTGTAGTCGCAAACTGACTTCCATGGTCTTTGATTTGTCCGGCTATAGATGATCTTTCTTTGATTTCTTTGACAATGACTGGTCGTCTTTTGAGTTTGATTTCTTTGACGATAAATGGTCTATGATTTCGTCTTCTTTTCTTCGACAATAAGTAGACACCCAAAAGGTGTAATAATTCCCAATATGTCTCTCTTGGAAAGAACTTTCTTTGACTTTTTTTTTAAGGTCAAATGACCCCTTTTTTTCCAAAAATAATAATAATTATTTTTTTTCTTTTTAATAATAATAATTATTAATTAATTAATTAATAATATTTTTTTATAAACTATATATATAGTTTAATATATAATTAATTTTTTTTCACCATAAAATAATTATTATTTCAAAAGATAATAATAATATTATTATGATGAGGATTGTGACTTTTAAGGGTTATAGTATAATAATATATATTATCAGAAATAATAATATTATTATAATATTGTTTTTTTGTTTTTTGTTTTGCAATTGAATTAGGGTTTACATGGAGCGGAAAGGAGGAGCAACAGAAGTGGCACACGGTGGAGGTAGGGATCCGTGGGGAGGAAGGGAGGAGCAGCAGTGGTGAAGACGATGGAGGGAGGTGTGATGGACGGTAGGAGGAGAGGGCTGCGTAGGTAGGGTTTGGAGCAAGGGAGGAGGGAGCTCGGAGGGAGCATCACGCAAGTGGATGGGCCGTGTGGATGAGGAGTGGCGCGGATGCAGTGGGAGGCGTAGCAGAGGGGAATGGCCGCGATGGGAGGGAGAAGGCAGTGGGCGCGCGAGGCGAGGCAGGGAGAGGAGCCAGCAGAGGACTGCATGGAGCTGGTGGGAGTTCGTAGCGCAGAGAATGCAGAGCTGGGGGTGGATGGAGCGCAAGGGAAGCATGGGAGTTGGAGCGAGGGTGTAGGAGAGGAGTGCGCATGCACGGTAGAGGAGGGATGGCGTGAGCTCAGCGGAAGGGGAGAAGCTGCAGGTGAAGAGAAGAGGTAGCGCGAGGGAGAAACACGCAGGTTGGTAATGGAGTGTTGGGAGTGAGAAGAGGGAAATCTAATGGATCAGTGATGAGTGCGAATGCTGGGGTAAGTCAGCATGGAAAGATGAGGGGATAGCCCAGGTGGGAAGGAGTATGGGAGTGTTGGAGTAGATTTTTGATTTAGGGAAACCCTAGAGTAAGGCTACAAGCCAAGAAAAATCAGACAAAGTCTGAGGATATGGCCAAAGGCCGGATCATCCAACGAGGCTCTGATACCAAATGAAGCGAATATTTATTCAATCACACAATCAATATTACCAGAACACCTGGAATATTAGATAAGCCACTAATAGGAAAATATATATTGATAATTGAATAGATAAGAGATGATTTAATATTACAACATAGCTCGCCTTTTATATGGCTTGAGCATTCGTAGTGAAGGGTTGCATCCCTTCACATTAATAGTGAACTACTTAATTAATTAACAACTATTATTTTATTTAATATGCCATTAATATTCGTAGCAGTGTTCCACTTTGCAGTTGGAGTGAAGGTTTCTTCATAGTCAATACCTCCTTTATGAGAAAAACCCTTTTCCACTGGTCAAGTCTTAAACTTATCAACTTCACCATCTACCTTGTATTTTATTTTGTAGACCCATTTGCAACCAATGGGTTTACATTGGGAGGACAATCAACAATTTTCCAAGTTTGATTCTGAATCATTGCCTCATATTCACTTTCAGTTGTTTTTCTCCATGCTTCATGTTCGACCACTTCTGCAAAAGAGAAAAATTTATTGGACCCAACCTCGAACTTCTAGTACTTGTTTTATGTCTTTGATCTGATTTGACTTCATTAAGAACTTGAGTTACCCACTTTTGAACCTTGCATGCAACATGTGCCGGAGTTATCGAATGAATTGGAGGAGTATGATCCAAGTGAACTTGAGTTGAATCTACTAAGTCAACTTGTGAACAATTTTGTAAATCTTCATCTTCCATTTGTTTGGCCAAGTCCATCTCAAACCAATGATTAACACCTAACTTATGTGTTTGTTTCATTCTTTGTTACTCCTTAGTCATCTTTTGCTCCAATTGACTAAGTAGTTTATCAATTCTTCTACATGGAGACATTCTATTTCATTAAAGATGACATCTCAACTAATAATGAATTTTCCATCTAATAGAAGTCTATACCCCTTTTTCAATTTAGAATACCGAATCATTATTCATGTTATACTCCTTGAATCTCACTTAGTTATTTTTTCTTTTGGAATAAGGGCTCATCATATTGAACCAAAAACTATAAGATGTTTGATTTTTGGTTTTAATCTATACCAAGTTTCAAATGGAGCATTTCCATCCAAAGAAGGAGGGGATCAATTCCTCAAATAAACAACTGTATGAACAACCTCAACCCAAGAATAAGAGTTCATCTACTTGAACATCAACATTCCTCTAACCATGCCCATCAATGTTTGATTCATTCCTTCAATTACTGATCTGGGTTTATGTGGGAACGAAATGAAAGAGTAGATACATAATCATATACATAGATATATTGTAAAGAACATAGTGATACAATAAACACATATTCTATTAAATAGTGGAAATAGAACAGACTGTAAAATAAAAGCAACTAGAATGGTAGTAGCTATCTCTGAGAATAGATGTGGACGCTATGCTCATTCGTTCCAAGCTTAATGCAAAAAGAGGCTGAAAGGGCCTATTTATCATAAGCATGAGGGAAAGAATCCCAAACATCCAAAAACCTAACCCTAGAATATGAACTGTCATAAAGTTTGCGGCCCCAAGGTGGTTAGTTGAATAATCAACTTCCCGGGGTCATAACTATTGCATACGATCTCTGTTTGGGGTGCTCGGTAGCTCGTTAGAAAGCTCTATCCGAGATTTACAACTTTCAACTGGGGCCTAATATATGTCCTTAGAAACCATTTGGCTCCCCAAATTGCCAAAAAACATCGTTTAGGGCCTCAAAACGGCCCCGAAAGTTTAGGTCCCAAAAAACCGTAGAAATATTACTAGAAAATTGCCAAGATGGGAAACTATTTTGAGCTAGTGAAATAGGTGGGCAGCCATCGATATCCATCTGGATCAGTTACACCATTTTGTTGATGAGTGTAGGAATTAGCAAATTGTCTTATAATTTCATTTTCCTCACAATATGATTGGAATTCAATTGAAGTGAACTCCCTGCCATTATTAGTGCATAAGGTGGCAATTTTTCTTTGACTGCAGTTTCAATTGAATTATGAAAACACTTAAAATTTTCAAGTGCCTCTAATTTTTCCTTTAAAAGATACACCTAAACCATCCTGTTAAAGTCATCAATGAGGGGAAGAAAATATTTATATACCCTAAGTGAAGTATGCAAAGGTTCACAAATATCACTATGGAAAATTTGTAATCTTCTAGTTTCCCTCCAAGCATTTGTAGGAAATGATAGCCTCCTATGTTTTCCATAAATCCACGATTGTGATAGTTTTCATTTTCTTTTTTAAATGTTATAGTTTTCATTTTCTTTTTTAAATGTTGGCAATCCATTCACCATTCCTTGTTGTTGAAGTTGAATGAGAATATCAACATTTAGGTGTCCAAAATGAACATGCCATAACTTGATGGGTGTAATTCCAGTCTCAACTAACCTTGCAAATTCCTTCAATCGTGGAATACTTGTTCCTTTCTTTCTAAGAACTTTTACATCCTCATATAATGTCATAATTGTTTTTAATCCATCATTTTATGAGTTGATCTAAAGAATCCTTTTTTCCATCACAATTTGATGCCCCGATTGGCCATATAATACTAAAGAAAACATTTTTGCTTAAATGTGGGTACATATAAGACATTATAAATCAATCTTTCCCAGATTCCTTGCAAGAAAACCTGAATTGAACCTTTTCTAGTAGGCTTGTGCTTGGTATCATTTGCAAGAAATATTGAGTTTAAGTTGTATTCTTGATAATTCCAAAATAAATATTTTTGAAAAGTCATGTGTTGAGTGGCCTCTGTATCCAAAATCCATGCATCCTCATAGTCACTTCGAAAAGAATAAATTGTTACCATGGAGTTTGCTTCCTCTGCCTAATGAAGTGTTGCAAAAACATATTCTAAATTCTCACTTTCATTTGGATATTGTGCCAAAGATGAAGAAGAAGTGTTCTTTGCTATTTTTTCATAAGGAATTCTACAATCTGAGGCATAGTGTCGATTTTTATTACATCGAAAACACGTTATTGTTTTATTTCCTCTTCATCTTCCACTAGATTGTGAATGTTGATTTTTTTCTTCTTTAGATGAACCTTTCTAAGTCATATTTATTTTTCCCATGCCTCTACCTCTTCCTCGACGTCGACTGTGACCCTCGTTAGAATATTGATTTTGATTTCGTTGAGTTCTAACATGGACACCTAATAATCACGTGAGTGTGATAAGTGACCATTTACATAAATAATGTATTCTCTAAATTATAGTCCTAAGTTGAACTTTAGGATCACATTTTTTAACACATACTCTTATAGGGGTGTCCAAAGAAATGATTCTATGGTTTTATCTAAAGTTTTATGTTGTCATTTCAATACATTACAATTCCTCCAAACAAAACCTCGCTCAATGCTTATGAAATTTGATTATTGTTTTTTTTAACAAAAGCGAGCATATTTGTATTAAAAGATGTTGAAAACAAATAGTATCCCATATCAAAAGCCCAAAGGGTTGTTTTCAACATTCTAGCTTCTACGTGAAACCTCATGACTACTATAGGTATTACATAAAGGGATTTGGTACTATAAACCCTTACATATTGTCCGAGAACAAAAACACAAAAAAACATAAAAAAAACATCTATCAAAACACAAACACACAAAAATCCCTCCAGATTCCCAAATTCCTCCTGCAGAGCAAGAGAGCTTGAAATTTCCACAATGGATTTATTCAGTTTGTGAACCAAAATTTCTTCAACATACCTAGAACCCACACTCCTAGCAATCCTGGATTGACTACCATCAAGGATTTCTTGGTGAACATCCATAGTAATTGTTAATTTTTCCAATCCAGGAGTCTACACATGAACCCAATGTTCAAAATCATTTAACCAATGGTTAAGCAAGGATATGTCTGTGGTTACCTTGCGAATTGTTGAGAGAACACTGTCCATTTGAGAGTTGGTTCTATGTAGGGTAGCTTGAAGATCTTGAATATCATCCTTCATGTCTCTAAATCCAACCACCAATTCAATCATCTTAGCTATGGACACCTCCTCAACCTTCATAGTTTCCTTTACCACAAATACCCAAAACTCGAATCACAATAGAACGCATGTTAAGATCCTGGGCTCGTACGGCGCAAAGGGGACACCACCGTACGGGCGCACATCCAGTCCAGAGTTTGGACTGCGGAGCGTGGTGGGATGTTAAGATCCTGGTGGGCGGCCTTCACTAACATCTCGAGGTTTTGGTGTAACGGTTCGTATCAACGCAACCCCACCACTGCAAGAAAATGACAGGGATGGGTCCAAAAACAAGAGAGAACACCAACTCGAGAGTAGACACCTCCCAAAAATGGACAAAAGAATTGGCAATAGAACTGCCTATCACATAGAACAAACCCTTACAATCGATCAACAAAACATGAAGAGAGGCAAAATCCAGCAACCCAAGAACACATGCCTTCATGAAAGGCCTAAAGAAACGACATTAAAACTCCTAGTCACATATAACAATCTCTTATAGCTGTCGCATCAGAAGAAAGGGAAGACAAAATACCATATTTGTTCGCGGAAACGTTCTACAATTCTATATAACTATATCCCACTGCAACCTCCATTAAGGCGTGGTCTCTCGAGACTTCTCTTGTACATGGAGTGAATGCTCCTTTAATGCCCAAACTTCGATTAGAGTACCACTAGCGTGTGGCAATCATGCAAGGATGAAGGGTCTTATGTTTCAAACTCGTACTTAAGCACTTAGGGGAGCCACCGGGAGTGGGGTTGGGCCCCATTTTTGTTTAATTCTCCTTTACCATGAGTTGTAGCGTGATTGGATAACCAAACAACTACCCGATTGTTATTTCTTTGAACATGAACCAAATTGATTCTTCTTATATCCTTCATAAGATCTATGATTCAAGATTGCGGTCTCCCAACGATCTTATCCTCTAGAGGGATGCCTTTTCTAGCTTGCGAGATGATCAAAAGAGAATCCCCTATGACCAAAATGCCTTGAATTCCAAGAGAGACAATGTAATCCATGCCCATGAGCAGAGCGTATCTTTCCTCCATATTATTGGTGGCTTTTCCCAAGCCCCAGGAAAATGAAATGGCTTGGTTTCCTCTAGGATCAAGAAGAATCCCCTCTGCTCTTGCCACCCCATGAATTTTTATTATTGTTAATGTATACATAACCCATCGAAAGATTACATTTGAAACTACAAAGTATGCTTATTGTTTTTTTAGACTGAAACATAGGGTAGATTTAATTAAAAGCCGGTGAAACAGCCACCGGGTGCTTGGTTACATAACTATTGCTGTCTGGAATTACAAAATTCTTGGGCTTGAGATTCCAAGAGACTCCAGGATTATGTAGCAAAATAACAGCTATCAAGCTTGTGTTACAAAAGTAAATACTGAAATTTAAGAAGAGAGCAAGGGATGGGTCTGAGTAGAGATTAGTCAATGTTGAGCTTCTCCAGGATCTTTTTGACAGCAGCTTCCAATGCAGTAATTCTGCTCCCAAAGTTTCCTGAGGTGTTGGCCAGGTCCTTGAAGTGGGTGTAGACCACCTCTTCAAAGTATTTGACTTCTCCCTTGGAGTCATTAATTTCCTCTTTAATGTTCTGCAGGTCTTTATTGAACCTTCTCCATTTTTGCAGTTCTTCTGCCTGATTGGATAGCTGGCGCCCTTCCTGCTCCTCTGATTTTGCTTTGAGGAGGTCGATTGATTGTTGCAGCTCCTCCAGCCTTTCTTCCAGCGATTTGCCTCCAGAAGTTGATCCCACCGATGCCATTTTGATATGCTCAGTCGTTTCCTGGTCTTCTTGCTGCTTACTCTAGCTTTAGCGCAATGGGTTGAATGGTTTCCACTCGTTCTGATTAAGTAGGCGGAGTGGCGACCTGAGGAGTCACGGGTAACAATGACAATGTCCGGAAGATACAGACTGTTCTGGAGATCCTGCTCGATGGCAATCTTGACCATTGAGTTACACTGATCCGCGAATAACATGGCTATCCAGCAAGATTTCGTTGTCAGGATCTTATTTGTCTTAGGGGAGATTGCAAATTGATTCTCTGTCATTAACTGATAGAATACTCCTGCCCAGGAGCACGGCCCTGTTTGCCTCTGTGTCAGCTTGTCCGTTATGTTCACGGAGAACATGATAAAAATTGATTTGATTGAACTTGGACGCAATCATAAAGATTCTTCGCAGGACCCTAGAGAGATTGAGGTTTGGCGGATGCTTGTTCAAAATCATGGCTTGAATAATGATCCGAGAGTCTCCGAAGACTGTGATCTCGGAGATATTGTTCTCCAAGGCAAGCTTCAGCCTTTGCTAGAGGGCCAGAGCTTCAGCGATGTTATTAGTGTTCATCCCTAAGCCCCACGCGAAGGAATTGAGGATTTCATTATCTTTGTTGAGGAGGATTCCCCTCGCTCCAGCTTTTCCAGGGTTACCCTTGGAAGCCCCATCAAAGAAGAGGCAAAACTCTCTTAGTGCAGTTCTCCAACTTTTGAAATCAGGATCACACATCCGAATTTCCCAGTTTTCGTACTGTGGATTTGGAATTGCATCAGGGGCATTTTTTAGTTTGAATTTATCCAGCCATCTTACCTCAAAAGGACTGAGGTTTCTAGTGTCGGAGATATTTCTGGAGTCCGCCGTTTCCCCCAACGAGGCCACGCAGCTGGAAGCTACCCGGGAGCTTGAGTTTGCTTGATCTCTGAAGATGCGATTATTGCGTTCCATCCAGATTTTCCAGCAGGTTATTTTTGGGATCCACATCCAGATAGTTTTGAGCCATTTTTTCTTATGAAGTTCGAAAGGGGAGTTCTTAATCCAGTTGGAGAAAAGTTCAGATAAGCTTCCATAGCTGTCAGGATTCCCATGGCTTGGGGAGAGAACTTGCTTCCAGACCTCTTTTGAATAGGAGCACGTTAGAAGCAAATGTGTCATTGTTTCTTCATCATTGAGGCACAGGGGACATCTTGAAGGCCCTTCCATTCCACGTCTCTTTAGCGTGTCTCCCGTTAAGATGCTGTTATGTGCTACCGTCCAGCAAAAAAAGTCTATTTTTGGAATGCTGGGAAAATTCCAGATGAAGTTCCACTTAGCTGGATTGGTGGGGGCTTGATGCACATTTTGTAGAGTTCTGTACCCTTCTGCAGCTGTATATTGACCAGATCCGTGACCCCATCCTCTTTTATCATTGGCGATCTCTGAAAGGGGGGCTTTACCTTGAAGAAGGTGAAGCAGGGTCTCGGCTTCCCCTAATAGATTCTCAGGGACCACGCCAAGATTCCAATCAGTCCAACTTCTTTTTCCCCCTTCCTCCCAGATGGAGATGTCCCAGAGAGTGTCTTTGTTTCTTTGATGCATCCAGGTTTTCAGGTTGTCAATTTCCTTGGCATTTCCGAGTGGCTGGTCTCCCATAATAGAGTCCTCCCAGATGTTTATTTTTTTCCCGTTGCCAGGAATCCAGTAAAGGAGGCTTGTAAAATGCTCAAGGACCTTTTTGCAGAGATTAAAGATTGGGGATCCTTTCTTTCTATGAGGTGGCTTGTCAAGGCACTTTAGTCTTGAGCCTGGGAAGTATTTTTTCCTTATGACCTTTTTGCTCCAAGTTTCTCGGCCTGAGACTAGATTCCAGAGAATTTTTGCTCCCATGGCCATGTTCTGTCTAGCCATATTTCTGAATTGCAGACCTCCTTCCTTGTAGGGCTTTTGAATTTTATCCCATCCTACTAGATGAAGTCTGTGCTTGTTTCCTTTTCCCCCTTCCCAGAGGAATTTTCTGATTAGTTTTTCCATTTTCCCGATAATCAAGGCAGGGGCGAGGAGGATGGAGTTTTGATAGATCGGAATGCTCATCAAGACAGATTTAATAAGGACTGTTTTTCCTGCCTGGTTTAGCCAATTTGATCCCCAGTTTTGAATCCGGTTTTTAAGTTTATCCAGGATTGGATTCCAATGGTTTGCTTTCGGATTGCCTTTAGCAATAGGGACCCCCAGGTAGTTGATGGATTCCCATTCGTGAACTGCTTCCATTCCTAAGATTCTAGCTATTTCTCCCAGCTCTCTTGTTTTGCAGTTCCAGCCAAATATCTTGCTTTCTTGGAAGTTTATCTTGCTGCCAGAGACCTGTCTGTAGATATCCAGCTCATGTTTGAATCTCCTTGCTACATGAATACTAGCTGCGCCCAGGAGAAGTGTGTCATCAGCGAACTGAGCATGGTTGATCTTATTTACATTGGCTGCTATAAGGAGACCAGGGAGGACAAGCAATTGCTGGGCTTTTATCAGTTGGAAGCTTAGGACCGAGGCTTGGATTGCGTATAGCAACGGGGAGAGGGGGCAGCCTTGTCTAAGGCCCCGAGAGGATTGAAAGAAGTCAGTGGGTCGTCCATTGACCAGAGGGGCAATCCAGGGTGTGCTTATGCATCCTTGGATCCAATTTGCAAAAGTGTTTGAGAATCCAAGTTTCTTCATGACCATCAGCAGGAAATCATGATTAACTCTGTCAAAGGCATTTGCTAAATCAAGTTTAATCACCATGCCTCCTTCTCTGGATTGATGGCTGGAATGAATTGCTTCTTGGACCAGTAGAATATTGTATTGAATCTGACGACCTTTTATGAACCCTCCTTGATTTTCGGGGATTATTCGAGGCAGCACTTTTTTGAGTCTATTAGCTATGATTTTGGTTACAATTTTGTAGCTCAGGTTGCAAAGGGAGATGGGTCTAAATCTGGAGAAGTGAATGGCACCTTTTTCTTTTGGAATCAGAGTGAGAAAGGCGGAATTTGTGCTTCCCCCTAATTTATTGGTCTTTTGCGTATGCCTCACCATTCTAAGAAGGTCCAGCTTTATCAGGTCCCAGCAGTTAGTATAGAATCTTGCAGTGAAGCCATCCGGGCCTGGGGCACTATCAGGCTTCATTCGGAAAAGGGCTAATTTTAGCTCCTTCATGGATATGGGGGCAGAGAGAAAAATGTTATCAGCATTTTGGACCAGAATTGGGATGGTATCAAAGGGGTGATCAAGGGGATTCAGGGGGTCTTCGATAGGAGCTGAGAAAAGGTCTTTGAAGGTGTTGAAGGCGGCTATTTTGATGTCCTTGAAATTATTGATCAAGGAGCCTTGATAATTGATTTCGATGACTGCCTTGTAGTTCTTTTTGGCCTCCGCTTGTTTGTGGAAGTAGGAGGTGTTTTTGTCTCCACTTTCGAGCCACAAGCTCCTAGATTTTTGTCGCCAGTATTCTTCTTGTACCCTACAAGCATGGTAGTAGTGCTTTTGGAGTTCAGTTTCTGTAGCTTGGGTCTGAGGAGTGGGGGTGATGGTTTCCAGGGATAGTTGATGGTCTTCCAGGGTTTTTTGGGATGCAGTTCTGGCAGTTGTAGGAGAAATGATTTGCTTAGCCCAGGATTTAAGATCCGCTTTCAACCTTTTGAGTTTCTGTTCCCAAGAGAAGGAGGGAGAACCAGGGATAGGGACTAACCAAGAGTTGGAGACGACTTGGTGAAAGTCCTCTTGTAGAATCCAGAGAGGGCTGAAGCGGAAGGGGAGAGGGCCCAAATTCGTTTCAGTGGAGAGCTCCAGAAGGATGGGTTTGTGATCCGAGATGCAATTAGGGAGGATTTTGGAGTTTGCTAACAGTCCTAGCAGGAGGAAGTCAGAATGAATCAGGAATCTGTCAAGCCTAGCCGCTATGTGCCCTGGGCCCAGCCTTTTGTTAGTCCAGGTGAATTTCCCTACCGCCGGTTTGATATCAATGAGGTCCCATCCCAAGATGAGGTCCTCCACCCATTCTCTGGATTGGTCTCTTATTGGGGAGCCTCCTTTCTTTTCATCAGCAGACAGAGTAACATTGAGATCTCCTGCTAGGATAATGTTGTTTGGGGAGTAAGATGAGAGAAAGGTTTCCAGCGATTCCCAACATTGAGTTTTGTCAGAGGCCAGATTAGGAACATAGAGATTGAACAGACTTACTTGTATTCCTGAGTCAACATGCTGAAGATTGGTGTAGATCCAGTGCGTGCTGCAATGATCAGTAATGAGGTTGAATTTGGATTCGTCCCAGAATGTGGCAATTCCTCCCGAGGCTCCTCTAGAACTGATGGCTTTCCCTGGTCCTTTTTTCCAGAAATTGAGAGCAGCTTGATGGAGGTTTAATTCCTCCAATTTCGTCTCCTGAACTAAGAGGATGTCAGGCTTATTTATTTTTATGATGTCCTTCAGAGCTTCTTGTTTGGATTTGGAACCTAGTCCTCTACAGTTCCAGGAGGCGTACCGCATTTAAACTCTCCTTGGGGTGGGGGCCCTTCAGCCCTTGCCTCTGGAAATCATTGAAGCAATGGTATGCTGGGCTCCTTTATTTATGTCTTGCATGGCTTTTTCTTCCCTGTGTTTTTTTTTTTATTTGCGACCTCGAGCTTTGACAGGTTGATTGGGGGTTGCATGTGAGCTGCTGGTGTCTGAGGCTTCTTCATCTGTGCATCTCCCTGATTCAGAATCCAGGTTGGTGGGCTCATGATCCAGATCTTTAGGAGTCTTTGGGTCGGATGAAATTCTCGAGGGTTCTAGAGGTTGGTTATTAATTTGATCTTGGAGTGGTCTTCCCTCGATCTCTTCCTGGGGGATTTCTCCAGCTTCTAAATTTCCTTCCTGGTTAGTATTTGTCTGCTCCTCCAACCCAATTATTTCTATATCTGAGTCCGGAGAGTGATTTACCTTGCTCGAGGTTGGAACATTGGTCTGATCTGCTGCTTTTTTCCTCGGGGCAGTCTCTTTGGCTATAGGGGGATCTTTTGATATTGGATTTTGTCCTGAGTTCATGGATCTTTTTCCTTGGCTCTTGGCTGCTGTTTTTGATTTCTTGACTTGTTGCCAGCCCTCAGTCTCCTCCTGGAGTTGGGCTTTTGGGCAGGATCTTTGAAAGTGTCCATGCTCATGACAGAGCCTGCATTTGAAAGGCAGTTGCTCATAATCCAATTTTTGAAAGTGACTCCAGGATCCTATGGAGATCTTGAGTGCTTCTGGTAGACCTGCTTCTAGATCAACCTCCACACAGATTCGAGCACACGAATATTGCCCCTTTGGATCTGCTTTATCTATGTACCTGCCAAGGCGATTTCCAATTTTTTCCAGTGCATCAGGGTTCCAGCAATGGGCAGGCAGATTTGGGAGCCTTACCCAGACCGGCACTTCCTTTGGGACATCAATGCTTGGATCGAAATCCGGGGTCCATCTGTTGAGATAGAGTCCTTGGGCCCCCATGAAATAGGGTCCGTTTCTGAAGATGAGATCTCTATCATCTTTTGAGATGAATTCAAAGATGTAAAATCCTCTTCCTACTGGAAAGCATGTTACACTGTGTTTCAGATGGGGCCTCCAATTTCGTTGTATCCAGTCATCTGTGGTTCTTGCCGTTGGCCATAGGCCCATAAATTGACCTACCAGACCACGCGATGAGAGGGCAAGAGCAGTTTTGATGGCGTTTTCCGCTGGAAGCTCGACTTCAGGGATTTCATCCAGTTTTTTGATGAATTTCGGAATCATGATGGCAGGAGCTTTCTTACCACTCTGGTTTGTGAGCTTTTTGAAAGCCTCTTCCGCGGAGATGGGAGAGGAGGGAGGGGGCGACCCTCCCCCAGGCGCAGCCATGGCGGCTGCAAGCGCAGGAACCCTAGAGCCTGTCAATGCGATCTCGTGCGCCCGCAGGAACCCTAGAGCCTGTCAATGCGATCTCGTGCGCCCGCAGGAACCCTAGAGCCAGTCCGTCTTTTCGAAATCAGTACAATTTCTCTATGTGTTAATACATAGGGAAAGATTCGTTTTCAATGGATAATGTTTTATCGTATGCTTATTGTTATTTTCTAAAACTTTTTACATTACAAACAATTGGAAGATAATAATTTTTTTAGAATCATTTTTTTAAGTGTTTGTCGAGTTTACTCTTCTCAATTGAAATACAACTTTTCATCATGCAAGAGTTGGATGAATATATGCCCTTCAACTTGAAATTATGAATAAGCCTTCATATTTGATCGCATATTTATACTTATTCCTTATGTACACCTAGTTAAATTTTAACAATCAAGTAATGAATATATGCCCTTCAACTTGAAATTACGAATAACCCTTTATATTTGATCGCATATTTATACTTATTCCTTATGTACACCTTGTTAAATTTTAACAATCAAATCACTTTACTTTTCTTGTTGTAGGATATATACACCTAGTTTACTTTCCTTGTAATAGAATATATACACCTAATTTTTGCAGAAATTATATTTCTTTCTTATGTTAAACTCTCATTTTATTAACAAGTATATAAATATAAAAACAAGATAAGTTTGCATTCATGGCATAAACTCTCTGGTATATAAAATACATTTTACAAATTAATATCAATACAAACATTTTAAAACATTGAATATAACATAAACCTACATTTTGCTATTTAAGAAAAGTTTTGAAACAAATACAGGGATCACTCTGCAATCTTTATTAAGGATATAAAAGATGTTTGGAAAGCCCTCGCTCAAAAGACACCTCTGGTAAAAGATGTCGATGTTTGATTCGGATTCCTTGAGATGGGGACTGACGATATATGTATTTCTAGTGGGAATCCACTTTGGGGTTTTTTTCCCTTTATACTCTTTTTTGTATCTGATTCTCATTCCCCCATAAGTTTAAATTTGCAAACGATCCACGAGAGCGTTGTTGTTGTTGTTGGTTGTGAAAGATGGCGAACAAGCAGACCACTTACAACTTCCAGCTCGATGGAGGTTTGCAGCTGCAGGTGCCTATGCAAACCAATCAATTAATTGTTTAACCACTCCTCAGATTTCCAAGATCATTCATGCTTTAATTACTATGGATTGACTCTAAGCCAATTAAACATATTTTGAACAATTTGATCGATGTCTGTTTCTGGTTAATTCGTTTGGTACAGGTGAAAGTTTTGGGTGGGCACCCAGCCCGCATAGATTTTCAAGTTCCAAATGCCTCGCGTTCCTTTATTCTTCATTGGGGTGGTCTTCTTCATCCTACTCACAAGTAAGCCTCTCACCGCCTTTCACCATCCCCATCACACTGTTAATTGATAATTGTTGATATCTCATGTTGTGAATTCTTTGTAGGGATTGGGTCATTCCATCTCAATCTCAGTGGCCTACTGGAACAACAAACTATAGGAAGATAGCACTGCAAACTCCTTTTGAAAAGGTATTTAAAAAGGAAAGCCCACTCTAGATTATCATTTGATTATTTATTTTGTTTTTGTTTTTACATTGCTAAACTCGGGGCTCCAACGTGACTTCATGCTTATCTGTCCTACACTCCCATGGTTTGCAGTCTAGGGAGGTGTTGTCCTTGACTATGGAAATTTGGGATCCCAAAATATGTTCAATTGAATTCACCTTGAAAGATAAAGCTACAGACAAATGGTGCGAAGCTTATTGCTTTACATTGTACTTTTGATTCCCACTAACTTATTTTTTCGGTCATTAGTGGACATAAATAAAATTATCTTCTCTTATCTCTTATCTTAGTTATCTATGGGAAGTGAAGAGAAAGACATGAAAATAAAACTCTCTTTTTGTCAGGTTTAAATTGAATGGTCAGAACATTCACATTGACATACCAAGAGATGATATAAACATCCCTACAATCTCTGCACCTGAAGACCTTGTAAAAATCAACGCTTACTTACGATGGGAAAGCCAAGGCAAGCAAAAATATACACCAGATAAAGAAAAGGTACCGAAATAGTAGATGTCTAAGAATACATACGTTGTGTATCCTTAAACAAATTTGCTTCTATCTTATGTGGTCTGTCTCATATGTTGTTTTTGTTCACTTCTGTCGGTGTTATATAATAGAATCTAATGAGGATTTACACTACAGAGCATTCTTTTTCATTAAAGCAATGCTAAGCTTCTTTTCTGTATCTTCAGTTTCTACTACAAATTTTGTAGACTTGATGTAGCACCAAATGAATCAATGGAATTGTGATTATTGACTAGCCATTGATACATATTAATTTTTCCTGTGTTGGTTATATTATTTGGGAAACATTATTTAAAATTTGCTTTTGTGTTTTAGTTTGCAACTTGCTCCTCTTATCTTATAGCCGCTCAATAAGCACATTCTAAGGTGGTAGCATATTCTTGTTGTGAAGTTAATATTTTTATCACTTGGCAGTTGGCATCACTAGGTGCAGTTACGATAGTATCTAGTGGGCACCACTAGGTGCAGTTGCAATAGTATCCATTAAAGCTGAGTAGATGATAGTATGCACTCAAGATGGAACTTGAGACCTGCAATCCATCAAATTCCCAACTTTTGCATTAGACCACAGATCATGCACAAGTGGTACCATATACTCAGTTATTAATGGGCATGTGTTTAGGCTTTTTTGTTTTCTAGTCTACAACCAATGGCATGGTTCAAAACCTCCATTGCAGTCATTAGGTGTTCCTCAAGGTTTAAAACACATGTATATCAGCCACACTCTTAGCTACTGTGCAGAAATTGTATCCAACTATAATTTAATGATATGCACCCCCCCCGGTTAAAATTTTCTGTACATGTTAAGCTTATCTGCCCTTGTAAAAATCAAAACACTATAACTAGGAATCTGAGACTGATTAAATCCCTATCAAGATTCAAAACAGCAGGTAAAAGAGTGCTAGATCTACATACACAGAAATCTGGAAATTGAAACCGCAAGCTAAGAATTGCAGTAACCAATCACATATCTCTCTATTAGACTGAAAGAAATTATTACATCTGCAACTAGCTTATCTCAAGCAAACACACTAACTTGAAATTTCAACTATCTAACCCGGACAGTGAAGCACCCACTCTCTCTTTGATAGAACAAGTGATGAGAGGAGTACAATGAATCTGGATACAATCAGTGGAGGGCCTCCCTTGATAGAGTCAACCCTAACCGTAATGCGCCATAGGAGAAAATGTCCTCATGCATGAGTTTTCCTTACCTAGAATAGAGCGCCCACTACAAAGAAGTATCAGTATGCACACATGCAAGAATGCATGAGAATCTTTCTCACAAATGTGCCTCCTTGCCTTGGGATCTGTGTTGTCCAAGAATAGCAAATACTTTACATGCATGTGCCTCCCTTTGCATTGAGATCTATACCCTCTAAGAATAGAAGATGCATTCACCTCTATGCCTACAAAGACTAATGTGCATGCACCAGTAACAAACAAATCTGCACCGGGGTCGAAGATTGGAGTGGATCTATTGAACACACCTCTGTTGAAGGAGAACAACTCAGAGAAATAGGTAAAACTAATACTCCCTCTTTGCAAGTAAGGTGTTCTCCACCAAACCAAGTTTCTCCCTCAACATCTCAAACTTCCCCTTAGCTAAGGGCTTGGTCAAAATGTCTGCCATCTGCAAATCTGAAGGAACATAATCAAGAACCATTGCTCCCTTTCTGAACTGTATCTCCCAAGAAATTGTAACGAATATCAATGTGCTTGGAGCAATTATGAAATACTAGATACTCAGAGAGTTTGATGCAACTTTGAACATTGGGCTCCAACATCTAATCAATCAACTTTGCTTTCAACTTGCAAAGCCACATGGCCTCACAACCAGTAGAAGAAGCTGCCATATACTCTACTTTTGCTGAATAGAGTGCAACTGCTGCTTGTTTCTTGCTGAACCATGAAATCATACCTATGCCCGAGCTGAAACAAAAACCAAATGTACTCTTTCTAGCAGACTAGCACTTGCATCTCCTCCCCATTCAGAATCAACAAAACCATGCAACAATAACTCACCATCCTCCACACATCTCATGCCATAATGAAATCTGTCCTTCAAGTATCCGGATTCCGAGTACATGATAGCTTTCCAATGAGATTGTCAGGTTCAACCATGAACTGGTTCAATGTATTCATTGTAAAACATATATCAGGTCTGGTATCCACAAGATATATTAGGGAACCAATTACCTGCCTTACAAATAAGGATCAACCAATCAGAATCTAATCAACAAACAGATTTGGAACCATAGGAGTGGCCAAGGGTCTGCAATCAATATTTGAAATCTCTTTAGGATATCCACTACATACTTCCCTTTTCCAAGGAAGTCTTCACTTGCACCCTGCCAAACCTTTAGACCCAAAAATAATGCATTAGTCCAATGTCCTTCATATCAAATTCACTGGCTAACTTATCTTTGCACCACACAGTGAGATTTTGAGAACCACTTGTAAGAATCATATCATCTACATACAAAAACCAAGACAGGCAAATCATATTTATCATATAAATAATAGAGATTAGGATCTGCATAAGTTTTGGATAAGCCCAAATTTAGTAAGTACTCATCAATTGTTGGTTACCATGCATGTGGTGCCTGCTTCAGCCCGTTAAGGGATTTCTTCAACCTGCACACATGGATATCTCACCCATGCGCCTCAGAACCCCTTGGCTGATTCATCTACACTTCCTCTTTAATCAAACCATTAAGAAAAGTCGTCTTCACTTCCATTTTGTTAAAGACCAACCAAAACATGATGCAAAAGACATGATGGTCTGGATAGAAGTATACTCTGCAATAGGAGAAAAAATCTCATCATAGTCAACTCCCTCTTTCTAAGAGAATCCTCTTGCTTTGAATCTAGGATTCTAGCCTTATACTTCTCTATGCACCCATCAGCCACATGTTTAATCTTGAACAACCACCTGGAATCTATTATAGAATCTAGATTTCCCAACTAGTCTTGGAAAATCTCCCAGACATCATTCTTAAGAATGGCGTTATACTCCTTAGTCGTGGCATCCTGCTACACTTGCTCAACAACTGCCTCCTCAAAGATGGAAGGCTCTATATCAATGATAGAAGACATCAATGCAACATAAATAGGAGATTTCTTAGGGGGATGACTCACCCAAAAATAATATTTTCGTGCTCGCACTTCTTCTTGTGCCTCCTATAAGTCTGGGTAAGCCATCATGATTTCCTGGATGAACTAGATGGTAAAGAGGCATTTGTTCCTTCAAGGGAACCTTGCTGATCTGAATCTGTTTTTTCCTCTTAATGCTGCTACACTTGCTCAACAACTGCCTCCTCAAAGATGGAGGGTTCTATATCAATGATAGAAGACATCAATGCAACACAAGTAGGAGATTTCTTATGGGGATGACTCACCCAAAAATAATATTTTGGTGCTTGCACTTCCTCTTGTGCCTCCTATAAAGTCTGGGTAAGCCATCAAGACTTCCTGGATGAAGTAGATGGTAAAGACGCATTTGTTCCTTCAATGGAACCTTGCTGATCTGAATCTGTTTTTTCCTCTTTTTTTTAATCAGCTTTTGGGACAACAAGATTTTCACCTTTGCCAACCTTTGTAGGAGGTTCTTGAGACTTAGAGGACCATGCATCCTCATCAAACTTCACATCTCTACTCACCACTATATTCTGTTGTGCTGGAATATAGATTTGGTAAGTCTCGAAGGTCTTGCTGTAATCAATAAAATACCCTTGAGACTTGAGGGTTCAAGTTTAGTCTTCTTTTTGTTAGGAACATGAATATAATCAAGACAACCAAATACACAAAAATGTGATACTTGGTGCTTATCAGTAGTAAAAGCTTCTTTTGGTCTCTTGTCCTTCAATATCTCATGAGGGCATTGATGCAAAATGTAGACAATTATGTTGCATGCCTCTGCCCAAAGACACATGGGCAAATCCATGTCATGGATCATTGCCTTGGCTGTCTCAATTATGGATCGATTCTCACTCTCTCTAAAACCCCATTCTGTTGTGGTTTGTAGGGTATTGTAGTCTGTTAGCTCTCTCCTAATTCCTGCATCCTTGGAAAAGGCATCAAAGTCCTTGGAGGTGTACTCTTCCCCATTGTCAAATGAAAGCACTTTTATCTTTTTACCTATCTAATTCTCCACAAAGGCTTTAAACTTTGTGAACTTGTTGAAAACTTCATCTTTAGTCTTCATAAAATAAATATAGGCCTTGTGTGAAGAATAATCAATAAACAAAACATAGTACATATTACTCATCAATGAAGTTTAAGACATTGATCCACATACATTTGAATGGATTAGATCAATAATCTCTCTTGATTTATGCTCACCATTTGTAAAGGTGGTCTTTGCATGCTTACCGAGTGCACAACCCTTGCCTACTCCAGTGTTCTCGATCTTGAAGTCTAGCAACCCTTGTACCATATCCTTTAAGAAAGGAAATGCTCCATTGTGTAGGTGACACTAGCATTTGTGCCATAGCTCGCACAACTTGTCACTGTCATGCACTGAAGCATCATGCTTCATCAGATCAACAAGCACCTTGTAAAGGTCACCTTCACACACTCCTTTGGCTAAAACTCAACCACGTTCATGGTTATGTTCTCCTTTAATAACTTGCTGATCATCAAACCCAACCACTCACTTCAAATCTGTCACCGTTGAAATTGAAAGAAGATTCTTAGTCAAATCAAGAGCATACAAAACATCATTCAACTCAAGAATATCACCTTAATGCATTTGGAAGGAGACAAAGGCCATTTCGCCTACTGGATATGTGGCATCATCACCCAACTCCACTTTTATGCCATCCTCTATTCAGAAAGTCTTATTGTAGAAAGTCATGTGTCTGGATGCTCCGTTGTCAACATACTACCCTACACCAAAAATGGTGTTAGTGGAAAGGTATGAAACCATGGAGAAAACAGTTTCAAGCTTGGATGCTAACTTTTTCACTTCAGCAAAAGCTTTTGCACTCACTGCAAACCACTTTTACTGCTACTTCCCTTAGCTTTCTTCTTCTTAGGACACTGACTTGCTTCATGTCCCATCCTATGGCACTTGAAGCATTTCACATGACTCAAGTCTTTCTTTTGCTGATTCAAAAAGCCTGATTCTTATTTCTTACTCTTTTGAGCTGTCACATCCCCATCCATCTATTTGACTAAAGGAGGGGGTATTTATGAATTACAGGTTTCTAAATTTTGCCCCATGGGCCATAATACAAATTCATAAATAAGAAATGCATGAGTAAATTCGTGAATGTCAAACACAACGGAATTTAAAACTCTATCCACACATACAACATGCATAAACAAACATATTTATCACAGGAAGAAAATAAGATCATTCCACATTCATATACAAAGATAATACTTATCTTTAAACAAGAAGATCCAAGCAACTGGCTGTGTAAGAGTGATTTTCCACCCAACCGTAGGTATCAACTGCAGATACCACCTCCAAGTTGGGCTATGAGCCCACCAGGGTGAAGGAAACACCTACAATCTTTTCTCTATCTGGCCACAACCCATTACTCTCATGCTTAACCAAATTACCCACCTTTGAGGATTTACAGGGATCCCACTTAGCCATCCCAGCCACGCCACTCTTTTCTACTACCCCACACAACATAAGGAAGACATTTCCAATTTTCCCCTCACTGCTCCGCATTTCCCTCAGGAAATCTGACCCTTATAGTGCTTACCAATGTGTGTAGAAAGTGTTCAATTTGTTGTATGCTATTGGAGAACCTCCTGTAATATTAATTCATGGCATCTCAAGCATGCAGAAGTAGCAGAACATAATGGGTAATGGTTCTTATCTTTTCTAGCCTCTATGCTCACCTACAACCATTATCTTTTCTCTAGTTTCTGCAATTCTCCTTCACGATTCAAATTTTTGGTTATTTTTCAGTCTGGTAATGATAATGGCAATGGAATTAACCGTAAGAGGAAAATTCTCTGTAGTGTAAAATTCTGCTGCAAAATCTGCTTGTGTAAAATGGATGATAAACTCCAAAGGAGATGAGAGGATGGGGAAAATGCAACTGACATAACTACTGACCATAGAAGAGAGGACTCTTACAACAGTCATAGAAGTATATTCATCCCATGCTTCCATAACTACATGAGAAGATTTCCCCTACCAACCTCACACATGCATTCAATGATTGGATTTAATAGTAAAAAAGGAAGTGCTTGGCTCATTTAAGTCACATGGCAACAAATCGATGAGTTCTGAGGTTGACACTTGTCAATAGAGGATTTAATCTCCCATTGAACCCCCCCTTCCTCTTCTCCTCCAGTGGTATCATTGTTGATGATTGTGGCTTGGATAAGTACTTCTGCATAGGCCAGGTGCCAGGTATGCGGGAGTCATCCAAAACACCTCTCTAGGTACTTGCTTTGTTGAGCAAGTGACTTTTGTATTTCTTTCCTAAGTCTGAAATATGAAAAACACATTAATTAACTTAATGTTGGTTTATGACTAAAAAGTGAACTTAATATTAAGTCACAACCATTGATCTTAAGTGAGGCTTGAGATCTAATCTTAGCCATTAATCACTTTGTAGATCTAGGGTTAGGGTTTTCGTCATTATGATGATATAAAAGAAAGCCTAAGGAAATGAGGAGTCACATAGAGTGAGAGAGTGAGATCTCATTGATTGGGTGGAGGACTTTCATCCAAGTATGCTAGGGCAAGGTTAGAGGAACGGAGCAAGGGGCAGCCAACAAGATTGAAGGACTGATCATGAGGTGTGATAGACTATATTTTTGTCTTTTTTATTATTCCTTAGTGTCCATTATCCCAGGATAGGAGCTAAGGTTTTATTTTAATAAAATCATTTGTTGTTGGTTTTTCCCTAGTTGGGGTTTTCCAAGGTAAACATGTGTGTCGAATGTGTTGGTTTCTTGTTTTTCCATTGCGTAATTTGTTAAGAACATTAGTGTATTTCAATTTAATAATTTGTGAAGAAATTATTCGAGAACAATAATCTGATCTGGGTTCATAATTTAACAGTCATAGCTCTTCTAGTGCGCTTTACATAACCATCTTGGACCATTTTATTGTTTTTCCAACATAATATTTACATAGCTTTTTGAGTTAGCATGACAAGCTAATCACATGGCCCATATAGAAATATTTACATTATACATGCCTAACTATTCACTAGTTGGGCCTTGGCCTCGATCTCCACACTAGGAATCCATACTAGCTTATTTACATAATTTATGTAATTTGATTCAATACATTACAAGTCAAAACTGCGAGTACTACAACCCCCTCCGTCTTGGAATAACATCATACTTGGCGTTTGCTCAAAATTAGAACAAAAATGGATATGCCTCTCTCATGGCATCCTCCAACTCCCATTTAGCCTCATTGGGACCAAAGTGCTTCCATTGCACCTTTACTTGTCTGATGGCTCGGATCTAGAGCAATGTTACCTTCTTGTCGATGATGCATAATGGCTCTGTTTGCAACCTTCCTTCGGGTTCTGTTATCACGCAACTTGTAGTTGCCCCAAAGGATGATCCTATAAAGGATGGTAGAGGAGCTAGGCAAATAAAGAGGTGACCTAAGAGGGGCCTCGATCCCCAGATAGAATGGTTGTCACGTCGATCGAGGCACTCTTCATTTTATGCCACCAAAGCCCAAGGTAGCAAAGGGGGAGACCCTGATCTATTCCCGACAAGAAAGATCTAAACCCAATCACCAGATCAAACCAGAACAAACTAGAATATGTAAGGTGATTGATATGTAAACCTTAGATTGTTGAAATTTGTAATGAGGAATGTCCTTAGCCCCATGTTTTTGTGTTTGCCATGGGGGGGACACAACGCTGTGTTTCCTAGACTTGTTATAATTTTAAAGTGACTTTTTTAAAGTACTTCAACATTATGTACTTTAAGTTGTCTCAAAAGTTATTTAATGTATTATTAATTATCAGATGTAA
Organism: Larix kaempferi; assembly: GCA_027924585.1. Classification (NCBI taxonomy): domain Eukaryota; kingdom Viridiplantae; phylum Streptophyta; class Pinopsida; order Pinales; family Pinaceae; genus Larix; species Larix kaempferi. The sequence continues at coordinate 4,612,918 of BSBM01000198.1, forward strand.
TTAATAAAGGAGCATTGAATATAAGTCTTTAGATCAAAATCATCTTAACCATTGGATGAAAAATATAGTTAGGGTTTTTGAGTTAAGGTTTTGGGAAAGCAAAAGTATAAATACAAGCCTAAGTGAAAGAGAAAACACACAGTGAGAGAGAAGAGAAGTCATTTATGATTTTATGAGAGCACAATTCCCTTGAAAAATCATTGGCACAATCCCCAAGGCAATCTACAAACAGTCCATATAGTCATTTGTTGGCACAAAAATCGAGGCACATAAATTGTACAGTCCGTAAAATTCGTATAGTTTTCTGCTGGCACAGTTTTCGAGGAAGTCCATACAGTTTTCGAGGCAGTTGTTGGCACAGTTTTCAAGGCAACCCGTACAATAGTAAGGGACCATACAGTCCGTACAGTCAAATGTTGGCACAATTATCGAGGTAGTCCGTACACTGTCTGTACAACAGTATGAAATTTGCTGAGATAAGTTGGTTTATTTGCATTTATGATTTTTGCTGAAGGAAAGATGAATTTCTGAGTTGTGAGAAATTCCAGTTAGGTTCTCATTTAATAAAAGACATCTCTCTAGGTTTTTCTCTTGTGAGGTTTTGCCCTGGGCTTGGCCCTAAACAGACGTGTTCACATTCTACAGTGCTTGAGTGCTTGTTTCATTGAGTATTTCTTGTTCAAGTTATTTCTGATTTTAAATAACTTAGAGCAACATTAAATCATTTATGAAGCAAAGTGTTTGAAGAAATGTTTGAATGAGGTTTTGGTACATTCTTTTAAATTTTTAAATGGTATTAGAGCTAGGATCTGTTAGTTTGTGAATTTTGTGATTTCTTGAAAGCAGTCAAGCCAGTTGGGCAGAACAAGTTCAAGTTAGGATCAGTTAAAGTCTATCTTTTAAAGTCACGGCCTCAACAGGATTAAGGTATGAAGACAAATTGAATGGGTCTGATAATTTCAGCCCTTGGAAAGAACGTATAACTGTGTTGTTCAAAGAGTTGCAGCTATGGGATATTGTTGGTGCTTCTGTCACCATCACAGTTCCCTTAGATGCTGTTCAGAAGAGTGCCTTTGAGAAGAAAGATATCAAGGCACACATAATCTTTTTGGACTCCATTAAAGATCATGTGATACCTCACATCACAGGTAAGTCACATGCTTTTGAGATTTGGAATGCTTTATGTACTCTTTTCCAAAGCAAGAACCAGAATAGAAAGATGGTTCTCAGAGAAAAATTGAGGAACACCAAGATGACTGATGCTGATATAGTAACCACTTTTCTCACAAAAATTACCCAAGTTAGAGATGAACTGGGTGCTACTAGTGAAAAAGTGGAAGATGAAGAGCTAGTCAGATATGCTCTTAATGGTTTCACTGCAAAATGGCACACATTTGTGCAAGGAGTAGTTGCTAGAGAGAAACTTCCAGATTGGACAAGGTTATGGGCTGACTTTGTTCAAGAAGAGTCCCGGGAGGGGACATTCCAGAATAGCACTCAGGGCAGTGAAGACAATGTTTTCCTTGTAACCAAAGGCAAGGGAAAATGGAAGAAAAAGGAGAAAGACCTCAGCAAGGTTCGATACTTTAACTGCAATAAGTATGGCCATTATGTTAGTCAATGTCCCAAGAGGAAGGGGAATGAAGAAAAAGAGGGAGCACCATCAGCATAAATGGGAGACTTTGCTTCCCAGTTTGAAACAGAATTTTCCTTAGTTTCAGTATAGACTAGTTTAGGCAGCCTAGTAGATTTCCATGACATGTGGATAGTTGATAGTGGATCAACTAGCCATATGATCGGGAAATGTAGAGTTTTTCAGAGGATAGAAGAAATAGCCCATGACATTTTGTTGAAACAGGCATTGGAAGTTCTAAGGAAAAAATAAGAGGAGTTGGAACTGTGAGATTCCAACTAGGTTTTGGAAAGATTCTTGAATTAGACAGGGTATTATTTGTTCCAGGTATGAAAGAATAGAGTTTCTGTGTCATCATTGGAGGATGATGGGTATGGAATTTTGATCAAGAAGGGACATGTGTTTCTCTACCGGATAGAGAACTCAGTTGATACCGCAATTTTACTTGGGAATAGAAGAGATAAACTTTATTTTCTGCACGGAGAGGTGATACTTCCAGGTTTAGGTGGATGGCTATCCGAGTCAGAATCTGAAAATGAAGCATATGATACCTTCAGATGAGGAGAGCAGCATTGGTAGAAGACTCAGCCAACATAGAGAGAATGAGCAGGATCCTGTAATTTCAAGTTGTCTTTCGACATTAGCTTCCGGAGTTAGTGGAAGTTCTTGACAATGGTCAAGATGATAGTGTTGGGACCTCCCTCATGTTAGTTTTTATGGTATCTCAGGATGTCCTCCATGATTCAGATGCCTTGCATGGAGGTACATCAGTAGTATAGGCATCAGTATGGAGTAGAGAGTGAGATACACTCTACTCAGTGGCATGAGTCCATTGGTGGCTGCATGCGGACCTTCCAGGGTGTTTTGACCTTTGCATGCATGAGTTTTGCATGACATGTCAGTGATTAAAGGATGCATGCAAAAGTGACTTTTTGCATGCATCGAGATTAGGTTTTTGGTAAACCTAATTCATTGGTGAGATTATTTATAGAGGCAGGGGGTCCCCGGATGAGGTTGATCAGTTGACTTATCAAAGAGTGATAGCTCAGGAGTGAGGAGGGCACATTAGTGCATGCAGGGCGACTTTCTGAGAGAGAGAGGAGCTGCTACAGGAGCTGGGTGGTCAGATCTGAGTTGGATTAGTGACCATTAGCTCCAGAGGCACTTAGCACTCAGTTCTGTGGACTGAGATAGTTCACTGAGGTGGTTTTTGCTGAGTTTGAGGAGGACGTGTTCCACATAGGAGGAGGGTGCATTAGCTGGGGAGAGAGGAGCTCATTCAGAGCCCGATCGACCGATTCAGAGTCTGAGACGTTAAGGATAACCTTGCCTCAGTGTTCGAGGAAGGTTCGTGACGATCAGAGCTCAGATCTGTTGAGATCTAGCCCAGTACGAGTATTAGACATCCATAGGGGAGGGCGCACTTTTGCATGTAGAGGAGGGTGCATTCACCAGATAGAGCAGTTGGTTGTCTTCTGTTGCAGAGCAGATCAGAGCAGAGGATAGAGAGAGGCAGTACAGTCAGGGGCACCTGTAGAGAGTCTCAGATCCAGATTGACAGTTAGGGCACATTCTCCCAGTGCATGCGTCAGCTGATGCATGCAGATCTAGAGTTTGACCCGTTCAGGGATTGAGTTACTTCTGAGGTCATTGTATTGTATTTGCTTATTTATATATATGCTTTGGGCTCGAGAGAGAAGATAACCCCACAGGATTGCTGGTTTTCCTTGTTTGGGGTTTCCAAGGTATATGCAATGTTATATGTGTGATTGCATGTGTTTAATGTTGTAAAGAGATCTAGTTGTTGAGTTTTATGTCTTTATGAGTATTATTGATATACGAGACTCAAACCGCTTGAGATCTCAGGGCTATCCAGAGGGAGTAGTGATCTTTGGATTAAAAATTTACATGGTATCAGAGCCTTAGTAAGGGTCAGGGAGAGCAATCACACAGTGATCAGTGAAGATAGAGACCAGATCTGAAGAGCAGAGCTTAGATTTGAGGTTGTAGAGGTCAGATCTATCGGATATGTGGTATTGGAGACTAGATCTGAGATAGATCTAGTAGATCAATGAAGATAGAGACTAGATCTACCAGATCTGAAGAGCACAACTCATACCTGAGGTTGTAGAGGTCAAATCTATCAGATCTGTGAGTTTGGAGGTGAGATATGAGATAGATCTTTTAGATGTGGCATGAGCAGAGTTCAAATCTGTGAGAGCAGAGTCTAGATCTGAAGAGCAGAGTTCAGATTTGTGAGTGCAGACATCGGATCTATTAGGATAGATACCAGATCTATCAGATCTATGAGAACAAAGATTAGATTTGGGAGAGCGAACCCTAGATCTGAGAAAGAGAGGGTTAGCTTGTTCACCAAGGCATAGATTTATAGGTTGGTTCTGATTCAAAGATTTTGAATCAACAGTGTTATCGGTTTTGCAGAGTTATGGCCACTAGCTTGAGAGTAGAGTACAGGTTCTTGGGCAAGCCTGTATTTGGGTCCAGGGAGACCTTGGATACAGTTCCAGTATTAGTGACAGAGGGAGAGCATGATGCTTCTCTCAAGATGACATTGATAGAGGAGCGCAGATCTGCTTATCAGAGTGCAGCAGATGCAGCCAGAAAGTCTTCCAGTTCAGAGGGAGTAGCTGCAACAACATATGATGTGTTTGATCTTGGTGGATGCTTCTCCAACAGTACCTTCCTCGCTAAGAGGGAGTGTTACTACAGAGATGTGCATGAGATATGCATGAGGTCTTGCATGATGCATGTGCATGAGATATGCATGTTGCATGTGCATGAGATATGCATGCACATGAAGACTGAGAGATGGTTGATTGAGGATGAGCAGTTAGCAGCAGCAGAGGAAGTTGATGAGTTTACCTCTCAGTTTGAGAGGGAGTTCTCACTAGCCTCATATCAGTCAGGGAATGATAGCAGTTAACCGAAGATTTAGGTTGATCATAGATGGAGGGTTGACTGCATGCACAACAGTCACATGACAGGGATGCGAGATGCATTCCTCATCCTAGAGCACACACCCATGCAAATGGTTCGGGATGTGCAGGGGACTGATCACTTGGTCACCGGAGTGGGTAGAGTCTGATTTCTACTTGACCTTGGTGAACTCCTGGAGGTATCAGGAGTGTTGTTTATTCTAGGACTGAGAGGGAGTATTCTCTCAGTGGCAGCTTTGGGAGCTGTTGGTTACTTAGTAGTGTTCCAGCGGGATCTGATTTTCACCTATCCTAGAGGAGTAGACCCAATCTTGATGGGTCACAGGATCAACGGTGAATACTTGATTAAGGGACAACCCACTTCTGGCACATCAGGTTGGTTGAGTGCATCCTCTTCTGAGTCAGATGAGGATAGTGAGCGAAATGCTCACAGCAGAGATGATGCTAGGAGGTGTGAGTCCAGTCAATAGATGGGTGAGCGAGATGCTCACCATGATGATGAGGATCAAAGGAGTGACTTTGGTTATGAGATGGATGAGCGAGATGCTCATGATGATGATGATGAAGCTCAGGGATTGTGCCATTGGATTCAGATCAGATGGATGAGCAAGATGCTCATACAAGCACCAGTTGGAGGTTGAGTTGGTACGAGATGGTAGAGATGGACTTAGCTCAGGAGAGAGATGAGTCAGCTCAGAGATAGAGGGAGCCCACTTACATACTAGTGGATCCACTTGACAATAGTCTTCGGGACTGGTTACAACAGAGATTCGGAGGGAGTCTGAATTAGAGTATAGTGACAGAGTCACTGGTAGATCAGGGGGCTTCTTTGATGGAGCTATATGAGGGCACTTCAGGTCAGAGGGCAGCAGTGACAGACAAGGCAGTTGGTTCAATGTCAGCAGTAGAGGACTTGTTGGATCCAGGCATCAGTGGTAGGACATCCCTTGTTAAGAGGGAGTGTTAGTTTTTATGGTATCTCGGGATGTCCTCCATGATTTAGATGCCTTGCATGGAGGTACATCAACAGTATAGGCATCAATATGGAGTAGAGGGTGAGACATCTCACCCTCTACTCAGTGGCATGTGTCCATTGGTGGCTGCATGCAGACCTTCCGGGGTGTTTTGACCTTTGCATGCATGAGTTTTGCATGACCTGTCAGTGATTAAAGGATGCATGCAAAAGTGACTTTTTGCATGCACCGAGATTAGGTTTTTGGTAAACCTAATTCATCGGTGAGATTATTTATAGAGGCAGGGGGTCCCCGAATGAGGTTGCTCAGTTGACTTATCAAAGAGTGATAGCTCAAGAGTGAGGAGGGCACATTAGTGCATGCAGGGCAACTTTCTGAGAGAGAGAGGAGCTATTGCAGGAGCTAGGGTGGTGAGATCTGAGCTGGATCAGTGACCATTAGCTCCAGAGGCACTTAGCATTGAGTTTTGTGGACTGAGATAGTTCATTGAGGTGGTTTCTGTTGAGTTTGAGGAGGACGTGTTCCACAGAGGAGGAGGGTACATTACCTAAGGAGAGAGGAGGTCATTCAGAGCCCGATCGATCGATTCAGAGTCTGAGATGTTAAGGATAGCCTTGCCTTAGTGTTCGAGGAAGGTTCGTGACGATTGGAGCTCAGATCTGTTGAGATCTAGCCTAGTATGAGTATTAGACATCCAGAGGGGAGGGCACACTTCTGCATGTAGAGGAGGGCGCACTCACCAGATAGAGCAGTTGGTTGTATTCTGTTGTAGAGCAGATCAGAGCAACGAATAGAGAGAGGCAGTACAGTCAGGGGCACCTGCAGAGAGGCCCAGATCCAGATTAACAGTTAGGGCACATTCTCCTAGTGCATGCATCAACTGATGCATGCAGATCTAGAGTTTGACCCGTTCAGGGATTGAGTTACTTCTGAGGTAACTGTATTGTATTTGCTTATTTATATATATGCTCTGGGCTCAAGAGAGAAGATAGCCCCACAGGATTGCTGGTTTTTTCCGTTTGGCGTTTTCAGGGTATATGCAGTGTTATATGTGTGATTGCTTGTGTTTAATGTTGTAAAGAGATCTAGTCTAAGTTTCCAGGGTACTCGTACCCGGGGGTAGGGTACACGTACCCGTACCAAGTACTCGTAAGGTACGTCTCCTACCGTACCCTGTCGTACCCCATAATGGCTCCACGTACCCGAGACTCCATTATAAAAAAAGGGGTACTTATAGGAAAAATGGTACGTCGTACCCCGTGTTTGGGTACTCCGTACCCCATGTTTGGGTACTCCGGGGTTATGACCGACTCAATAAAATGCAATCCACTGGGGAAAATGTAATGACCCCCAACCAAATCTGAACTAATTTTTTGCTAACTGCGTATGGAGTTTGGTTCAAGGCTTATGTCAAACACTTTGCAACACTGTTCAAATTCCATTGAATATTGTCCATATCTGGTAGATTGATTTTGCATTGATTTACAATGAATGTTTTTATGGTTTTATGTTCAGCACTCAAGGAGCATAATTTAACTACTAAATGTGGACATAAAAATTATACATATGTATTTAATAGTGAGAAATACACTCACATCAATCAAGGAATATATTTGCGATTTTTAATTGCTTGTAACAACAGTACAAATAGGTGTTTAAAATAAGATTTCAAGTGTACTTTCCGGTCTGAGTTCGAGTGTTTGTTACAACTGCTTGGTACAATGATTTATCAAATTTTATGTAACTTCCAGTATTCGAATTGATATCTATTGAGTCTATGATTTATCAAATTTTATGTTTTAAATTTTCAATGTGAATGTTCATTGTTCAATGGATCATTGAATTTAGAATTATGAATCATGATTCATAATTTATGGAGAAATTTGAAATATGATGCGACTGTGACACACACACACACACATACAGTCTAAGTCACTGGATTCGGCGATTTTTTGCCTTGAAATTCGAAAATCGCCGATTTTTTCAGGCAGACAAATATATTCGTTTAGGTTCGACGATTTTTTTGGGCAAATTCGAAATTTTGCAGTTCGGCAATTTTCAGGCGAATTAATTGAAAAACGTAAAAAAAACGTCTTGGGGTTCGTTTTTTCCCCTTCGCCAACCACGGGTAACCCTAATCTTTACCAGCATGAAGTCCTGACTCCTCGCACTGCTGCTGTTCATTGTTCTTTCCACGCGATTGCTCATTGTTCATTCCATGCAGTAGCACTGAAGATTGATCATTGAACCCGTCGAGTGAAGAGTGAAGTGTGGTCGTAGGCTGGCAGCAGTGAGCACTGATTCCTGAAAAGTGAAGTGTGGCCATCATTCGACTCAGCATTCCACCGTGTGCAGAGACTAGACTTGCAGAGCACTGAGTCGCTTGAAATTTGAGGCCTGACGCTGCTGCTGCTGAACGCTCCCGTCGCCCTACTGTTGCAGAATCTAGATGGGATGGACCGAGACTCCAATTTGTGAACTGTGGGGTCTGACTATCATGTTCATTGTTGTAATTTTTACTGTCATTTGTTCTTCGTACTGACCTAAAACTAGAGTTTGTTCCTTCATTTTTGTATTTTAAAATTTAAAATTTATATTATTAAATTAATGTATATATTATTAAATTTAATGTTTATATATTAAAACTAAAACTAGAACTAAGACTAAAGCTAGATTAATGTTTATATTAAATGTAAAGTTTTAAAACTAGAACTAAGGTTGATATTATTGAATTTAAAGTTTGTAAACTAGAATTAAAACTATAACTAATATTAAATCTAGGTTTACTTAAAATGAGGTAAACTAGAACTAAAGGTAATTCATAGTTTAATGACCATAATGAATTTTATTGAACATTTATATATATTTTTTAATTTCCATATTTTATAGTCATTCGAACTTAATGCCGAATTTTATTGCCAAAATTTTAAGTGTCGATTCTTTGCCGAATTTCAAGGTCGTCGAATTCGAACATGAATTCGAACCAGGTGACTTGGTATACAGTACCCTCGACGTATCCAAGTACCCTGTTTCAAAAAGTGGCATTCGCGTCCCCGTACCCAAGTTTCCTGGCAACTTAGGATCTAGTTGTTGAGTTTTATGCCCTTATGAGTATTATTGATATACGAGATTCAAACCACTTGAGATCTCAGGGCTATCCAAAGGGAGTAGTGATCTCTGGATTAAAAATTTACACCTCATTAAGAGGGAGTGTTGAAATTTGTAATGAGGAATGTCTTTAGCCCCATGTTTTTGTGTTTGCTATGGTGGGGACACAACGTTGTGTTTCCTAGACTTGTTATAATTTTAAAGTGACTTTTTTAAAGTACTTCAGCATTATGTACTTTAAGTTGTCTCAAAAGTTATTTAATGTATTATTAATTATGAGATGTAATTAATAAAGGAGTATTGACTATAAGCCTTTAGATCAAAATCATTTTAACCATTGGATGAAAAAGATAGTTAGGTTTTTTGAGTTAGGGTTTTGGGAAAGCAAAAGTATAAATACAAGCCTAAGTGAAAGAGAAAACACACAGTGAGAGAGAAGAGAAGTCATTTATGATTTTATGAGAGCACAGTTCACTAGAAAAATCATTGGCACAGTTCCCAAGGCAATTTGCAAACAGTCCGTACAGTCATTTGCTGACACAAATTCTAGAGTCCGTACAATTTGTATAGTACTTTGTTGGCACAGTTTTTGAGGCAGTCTGTACAGTTTCTGTTTGCACACTTTTCGAGGCAGTCCGTACAACAGTAAAAAACCGTACAGTCCGTATAGTCAATTGTTGGCACAATTTTCGAGCCAGTCCGTACACTGTTCGTCCAACAGTCTGAAATTTGCTGAGATAAGTTGGTTTATTTGCAATTATGATTTTTGCTGAGGGAAAGATGAATTTTTGAGTTGTGAGAAATTCTATTTTTGTTCTCATTTAATAAAAGACATCTCTCTGGGTTTTCCTCTTGTGAGGTTTTCCCTAGGCTTGGCCCTAAACATGTGTTCACATTCTACAGTGTCTGAGAGCTTGTTTCATTGAGTATTTCTTGTTCAAGTTATTTATGATTTTAAATAACTCAGAGAAGCATTAAATCATTTATGAAGCAAAGTGTTTGAAGAAATGTCTGAATGAGGTTTTAGTACATTCCTTTAAATTTTTACATGGTATTAGAGCTTGGCTCTGTTAGTTCGTGAATTTTGTGATTTGTTGAAAGTAGTCAAGCCAGTTGGGCAGAACAAGTTCAAGTTAGGATCAGTTAAAGTCTATCTTTTAAAGTCATGGCCTCAGTAGGATTAAGGTATGAAGAAAGATTGAATGGATTTGATAATTTTGAGGGTCATGGTATTAGAGCTTGATTTCCAAGGGCGGTAGTCCCTACTTACTAAGTTCTTTTATAGTTTGTTTTTTTGGGAGTTGTAAATTATCAAAAATTCGAATGAGAGTCAAACGTGCAATAATGCAATGTTTTTAATGACAAGCAAAACCTTTTACAATGAACTAATGATGATTGCAAGAGAGAAATAAACAATTAACCAACAAAACCAGTGTTGTCTCTACTCGGACTATGGAGTCACAACAATCAATTAATCAAATACTTTTCCAAAGGAATTAACTCATTCATTTAACCAAATATAACAAGAAATAACGATTTCCAGTAAATGAACAAATTAATGTAAAGTGCTTGCAATAAGATAATCAAAATGTCACATAAAGCATTAAATTGTAGAACACGAACAACTTAGTGAATCAAAGGTACATACAACAAGATTAAGCTGTAAATGAAATGCTTTGGAAATGAAGTACTGAGAACAAATATAACAATGTTGTGCAAGTGGTCCTGTAAGTTTTAATATATTTTAGGTCTCTCTTTAACTTAGGGGATTAAGGTTTTGCTGCAATGAAACTGAACTATTCTATGTGTCTACCCCAAGAGACTATCTCCTTCGATTAGAGAGAGAATGTCGGGTGCTCAACTTGAGAACACAAGGTTCCCAACTAGCTCCACGGGTCAATCCCGAAACTTGCTGGGCGTTCAACTGGAGGACACAAAGTGCCACATGGCTCCCCACAGCCTCTACCCCACTAGCTCCACACATCGAGCCTCTTTTTCTCTATTCTAATGAAGATATATTCCTGGGTGCCTATTAGACTAGCCAACTCAAATCTTTGCCCTTTCTTGTCACCCAAGATCGGTCAAACTGGCGAGGGGAGAGAATACGGGGCAAAAATCAGGGCCTAAGTTAAATTTTAACCTTTTAAGCAAAAATTACAAAGCAATGCAAGCCAATGCGATTTCATAAGGGAGGCAGAGCCTTCTCACTTCTGAGGTGTGGGAAAAACAAAATAACTTAAAAATTATGGAAATAAATGCAAGCCTCAACGATTTTGCATGGATGGGCAGAGCCTCTTCTCATGCAAGGTGTGGGTAAAATAACTTAAAGCAAATAACCAAAAAATAAATGCAAGCCTCAACGATTTTGCATGGATGGGCAAAGCCTCTTCTCATGCAAGATGTGGGCAAAATAACTTAAAGCAAATAACTAGAAAATAAATGCAAGCCTCAACGATTTTGCATGGATGGGCAAAGCCTCTTCTCATGCAAGGTGTGGGCAAAATAAAATACAATGAATTAAAGATGCATAAACCCAAGCTACTTACAAAACCATGCAAGGGTGGCAAAGCCTTCCCACTTGCATGCAACCAAAAGCAAACTAACTAAGAAGTAAATACTCAAAATGAAATACAATAAACTCAAGCCCAAGACACTCTTGGGCTTGTTACAATGATGTATATTTCAGCACAAGATATATTGCAAGAAAAGAGGGAGAAAAGAGTGATTTGGACCGTTTTTTAGTGAAGGACTTGAAGTGGCCACTCTTGGGTGCTCTTGGTGTTTGCTAATGACCAAATTTGAACATTCCCCCCCCCCTGTAACATAAAAAACCTGCACAAAACAACAAGGTAATATAGTACAAATGTGATGAAAATGAGTTTAGAATAAACTTGACACTTTGCATATAAAATTCAGAATTTTTTTTAGAGTAATGTAGTATACAAAAACTTAAAAAAAAGATGATATAAGAGTGCAAAATAAGCTTGTAAAAATATGCAATAAAAGGAATGTTAGTTTGAAGATGCCAAGTTCTTTTGAAAGTTGTTGAACAATGGGGTATCCCACCCGGGAATCCCACTCTCCAAACTTAAGCAACTTGTAACAAACTAGCTCAACATACAAATGAGGTGAGAGATCAACAAAGACTTGAGAAACAAGATATTCAAACTAGAAATATATTAACTTCTCAAATGCTAAGAAGATAACCCACATAACATGCAACAAAACTATTACAATGCTATTCTCAAGCATTTTTTTTTCTTGAGATCCACAAATGCAAAATGGAATTACGAATGGAACAATGTTACCCCATACACATAGCCAAGGACAATATTTCCTCCAAAGATTTTCTTCATTATCATATCAAAGCTTGAAAATACAATGACCCTCTTCTTGGACAAGAATGGGAGTAAGAGAGCAAGAGAGCAAGAGAGAGCAAAAATAAGAAAGAGCAAGAGCATGAGTGAATGTAACTCAAATGGGGAGGATGCGCCTCCTTAAATAAGAAAAGAGAGAGGGGAGAGTTCCTTTGCATGAATGACATTTGTCACTTAGAGAGAAAAGGGGCCAATGGAGGGGGGGTGCACTTCCATGGGTTAAAAATAATAAACAATGGGGGGGAAGCCCCCCACTCATGTTTTTTATTTCATTGCTAGGCCAAGGGGAGAGAATCATGAAGGTGGGACCCCCCCTTTTGGCTTATTTCAATTTATCTCATTTCCCATGGTGAGAGAGGGTTTCCCCCTTAGGGAGAAACTTCAAATTTGAAAAACACTTGCTTGGGGGCTTCTTTTGGCCTCTAATTTTACCTTAGGCACACAATATAAACTTTAGAAATTTAACTTGGCCACCCCAAGTAACTTTAGGCACCTTTCCAAAATTTACCTTACTAATTAATTGCCAATTTTCCTGATTTCCTTGACTGACTTAGGCAAATGGGTCCAAAACCTGAGCAAAACTTGTCAGAGACTCAGAATGACTTCAAACTTAGCCCAAGGGTGTAGGGGGTCTCATGCCATTGATTTTGAGTACCCATACCCCTATTTATGGGCATTAAGTGCCACTTATCCCTCTTTTACATTACAATTTTTTATGCTGAGAAACATTTTTTAATCATCAAAAATTTAAAAAAACTATGTAAACTTAATGAAATTCTGCAAGACTCTGGATAATGTCTAGCATGGTAAAATAGAACATTCCTAGGCCCCAATCACCCCATGGACTCGATCACTAGAACGCCTTTCATCACTTTGGAGGTATTTTTGAGTGAAAAACTCAAATAATTAAAATCACTAAAAATGAATTTTAATTATCCAAGTGAAAAAACACTCAATGAAAGGACTTCCCTAATGATAAAGTCTTAGGTGACTAAGTTTCACAAAAATTGACCCTCATGCTGACATATCCTTACAAAATCCCCCGCAGGGGTGCGGAAATTTCATGGAGAGAAGATAAGAAAAAGAGCTGCTTCGCTTGAATAAATCATTAAGTACTTCTTTCTCATCTTCAAGGCACATTCAACATGTGCATGATATATCGTTGTCCACCTAGTTGGTTTTGGTGGTCAACAGGTTTCACTGCAAAATGGCACACATTTGTGCAAGGAGTAGTTGCTAGAGAGAAACTTCCAGATGGGACAAGGTTATGGGATGACTTTGTTCAAGAAGAGTCCCGGGAGGGGACATTCTAGAATAGCACTCAGAGCAATGAAGACAATGTTTCCCTTGTAACCAAAGGCAATGGAAAATGGAAGAGAAAGGAGAAAGACCTCAACAAGGTTCGATGCTTTAACTACAATAAGTATGGCCATTATGCTAGTCAATGTCCCAAGAGGAAGGGGAATGAAGAAAAAGAGGGAGCACCATCAGCATAAATGGGAGACTTTGCTTCCCAGTTTGAAAAGGAATTTTCCTTAGTTTCAGTACAGACTAGTGTAGGCAGCTTAGTAGATTTCCATGGCATGTGGATAGTTGATAGTGGATCAACTAGCCATATGATCGAGAAATATGGAGTTTTTCAGAGGATAGAATAAATAGCCCAGTACGGTTTTGTTGAAACAAGCATTGGAAGTTCTAAGGCAAAAATAAGAGGAGTTGGAATTGTGAGATTCCAACTAGGTTTTGGAGAGATTCTTGAAGTAGACAGGGTATTATTTGTTCTAGGTATGAAAGTCAATAGACTTTCTTTGTCATCATTGGAGGATGATGGTTATGGAATTTTGATCAAGAAGGGACATGTGTTTCTCTACCGGATAGAGAACTTAGTTGATACCACAATTCTACTTGGGAATAGAAGAGATAAACTTTATTTTCTGCATGGAGAGGTGATACTTCCAGGTTTAGGTGGATGGCTATCCGAGTCATAATCTGAAAATGAAGCAGATGCACAGATGATACCTTCAAATGAGGAAAGAAACACTGGTAGAAGACTCAGCTAGCATAGAGAGAATGAGCAGGATCCATAGTTTCAAGTTGTCTCCCGACATCAGCTTCCAGAGTTAGTGGAAGTTCTTGACAGTGGTCAAGATGATAGTGTTGGGAGTCTGGGACCTCCCTCATTAAGAGGGAGTGTTGAAATTTGTAATGAGGAATGTCCTTAGCCCCATGTTTTTGTGTTTGCCATGGGGGGGACACAACGTTGTGTTTCCTAGACTTGTTATAATTTTAAAGTGACTTTTTTAAAGTACTTCAACATTATGTACTTTAAGTTGTCTCAAAAGTTATTTAATGTATTATTAATTATGAGATGTAATTAATAAATGAGCATTGACTATAAGCCTTTAGATCAAAATCATCTTAACCATTGGATGAAAAAGATAGTTAGGGTTTTGGGAAAGGAAAAGTATAAAATTATAAATACAAGCCTAAGTGAAAGAGAAAACACACAGTGAGAGAGAAGATAAGTCATTTATGATTTTATGAGAGCACAATTCCCTAGAAAAATCATTGGCATAGTTCCTAAGGAAATCTGCAAATAGTCCGTATAGTCATTTGCTGACACAGGAATTCTACAGTCTGTACAATCCGTACAGTCTTTTGCTGGCATAGTTTTCGAGGCTATCCGTACAGTTTTTGTTTGCACAGTTTTCGAGGCAGCTGGTGGCACAATGTTCGAGGTAGTGAGTACACCACTCAAATACCATACAGTCAACTGTTGGCACAATTTTTGAGGCAGTCCGTACACTGTCCGTTCAACAGTCTGGAATTTGCTGAGATAAGTTGGTTTATTTGCATTTATGATTTTTGCTGAAGGAAAGATGAATTTCTGAGTTGTGAGAAATTCTAGTTTTGTTCTCATTTAATAAAAGACATCTCTCTGGGTTTTCCTCTTGTGAGGTTTTTCCTTGGACTTGGCCCTAAACATATGTGTTCACATTCTATAGTGTTTGAGTGCTTGTTTCATTGAGTATTTCTTGTTCAAGTTATTTCTCATTTTAAATAACTCAGAGCAGCATTAAATCATTTATGAAGCAAAGTGTTTGAAGAAATGTTTGAATGAGGTTTTAGTACATTCCTTTAAATTTTTACATAGATATAAGGGATGAAGTCACTAGAGGTTATATTTGGGTTGAGAGGCTTAAGAGAGATGAGGTATCAACCCAAATGTTTAAATTACAGTGACTTAGAGGTTAAAAGTGGATCTAGGATATAGGTGCTAGGATAAATGATCAAATCTTATTGCCTTGGGAAACATGACTTAAAACTTGGGAAAAATGGGCCCAAGTAGTAGATCTGGATGAATTAGATAGTGTTACAAATATCATGTCGGCGAATATATCGCTAAGGGTCCAAAAAGAAGATATCGGATTTATCGGGGAAAATGTCGACAAACATTTGCAATATATCGACGAAATTAAAAAATACAAAAATATTAATTTTTTGACTCAGCTGATATTTCCCGTTTTTGGGTGATATTTTTTGATATTTTCCCGATTTTTGGCGATTTTTCCTTGACATTGCGATTTTTTCGCCACAAAAAATCGCCCAAACATTGCGGCGATGTTTGTCGAAATTATTGGCTAGTAGCAAACATCGCGATATCGGCGATATATTGTTGATATTTGTAACAATGAAATTAGGGCTTTCTAGCACAGTTTGATAATTGATATGATAGTATTAACACACACAAGCTCAAAGTTGGATCTTGAAACAAGCCAAATGACAGACAAAGCAATTAGGGCGAATTGGTAAAGATGAGTGCCTAGGGTAAAAGGGTAGATGGAGTCCTCTAGTGGTGAATCCCTAGGGAACCCACCTAGGGCTAAGCCTTAAGGTAAAAACCCAAAAATGGTTCGCCGGAATTTCATGTTATTAGACCCAGAGAATTTTTAGTATTTTTAGAGTTAGGGTTTGAACAGTTAAATCAAATGACCAATGGATTAGAAATTTAAAACAAAATATTTGTAGATCTTACCCGAAAAATCTTGTAGATGCCTTGCAAATGATGATCTATCCCTTCTCAATCAATTTGAGATGATTTGATGGTGTCTCCAAGTGAATTCGATTTTCCCAAAGAAGGTAGTGCACCCCTCTTTCCTGCACAAGCAAATTACTGACGTAAGATTTGATGCCCAAGAAAAATGAACTGTAAATGCAAAAGGAATAACAAAGAGCATATCAAAGATCAAAGATGCTATTGAAAACCCCCTGATTACACAACGCCTTCAAGAGAAACGAGTTGGGGAAGCCCCCAAAAATGCCCAAGTGAAGTCACCCTCCTGCATTAAAACACTATCATCCACGAAAATATTTTGGATCCAGAAACAATATCTCAAATGCTAAGAGAAATAGACTTTCCAATCAAGTACAAGAACATCCCACAAAGAAGATCCAATAATTTTTGCAAAAATATTTTTATTCAAATGTTCCAAGAGCCAAAGTCCCTTTACAATGAGGGGGTCCTCTCTTTTAAATAGATTCGAGAGAGACCAAAACCCTAACCACTTTTTAAATGAATGGTTGAGATTAAAAGATACATCATAGATCATCAACGATGGAGATCGTTTAATTTTTATTTACATGGATCAATGTCTAAGTCAAAAAAGGGGGGCGCACTTTTGTCCAAGAACACCCTAGGAGGGGCCAAAATAATATAACAATGTGATACATCATGGGCTAACATTGTAAAGGGGTCACTAGGGGCATAAATCACCCTAGGACTGAACCTTTTACAATAATACAATAATATAACATGATAATACAAATGATCAATATATGAAGTGCGCCCCATGGGAAGAGGGCGTCCTCTCTAGGACGAGATATCATCATGAAGAATCATCCGGACGAAGCCAAGCCATGTAAAATGCATATGGATCCATAACATATCATGATAAACCATCCCCATGCTATTTCCTTGCTCACACTAGCCAAATCGATTTGCCCTGTAGAAGCCATGTTCATAAAAACTGCTGGCAAACTCATCCTGGAGAAATAAAACTGCCCATAACTCACTGCCAGGTGCCCAGTGCACAAAATTGTCTCCGTAGATCAATCCGAAAGCATAGGAATATGGTAATGATGACTTGTCATACCTCATATCCAGCCTATAGCGACCTAGGAGAAAAATGCACATCACTGCTGTGTAACAAAAATGGCCATTGTAATAAAAAGTGATAATAATCACTGTATCTCAGAAACTATGAACATCTACTGCAAACTGAAACTGCTGGAGGTATGCTAGAGTGTCTGAAACACATTATCAATATGGAGCTCTGTAGTCACTGCCTCGGGAATTGTGTTGACCAAGTCAAAATATCCAAATTGACGGTAGATCAGTACTCTAAAAGATCCTGTATGCATATAAGATGTATAATGCTCGCAAATTTATGTTAAAAACCAGACTATAACATGAAATACATGGCAGTGGCTAATATAATCCAATAAAAATTGACTTGTGTGAGAGAAACCATTAGGTCTTTCATGAAGTTCCTTACATATGCTCGCTCATAGACTTGTACAGACTGCTAGGATGGGTGAGGTGGAAAACAAGACTTAAGGAAACAGGAAGGACTTGTAACTTTGACACCGTGATCTCTCAGATATAAGGGAAAATGGGAAACCACTCAGGGAATGGCGGTGCCACACAAATGGGTAGAGTGCTTGGACTACTTCCTATAGAATCTAGACAAGCAACCTTTGCATTTAATTTATTTGTCAAATTTACACTTTAACATTTAATATTGACTTTCAACATTTAGCATAGGATCATCTTTTGCTAGCCATCCTCCAAAGGCAGGTGCCCTGAATAGCCTTGTGGGCCTCAGACAATGACTCGGTATGACCTCCATTACCCGCCACCATCCATAGGTGCGATGGAGTGAACACCCTGTTCCCCTGTAGAGGCAAACAACCTTACATCATACAAAGGATGAGTGCTCGTCCTTTGGCAATTGACTAGCTACATAAGACATTTTATTTGCACGTAGTGTTTAACAACACTGTTTTTGCTGACTTTTCCATCCGTTTAGATATACCATTTAATTTCTGATGCTTTAGCGTTTAGCAACACTTTTGTTTGACTTTGGAATACTTGCTTTCGAAGACTACAAGAGAGCAACTCGGTGACCAAAAGGCCACACACTCTAGAGCCGAGACACAAGATAAACATGGAGTCATATCTGACAAAGAGGTATAAGTGGGGGAATCCTTGATCTCACTAGTCAAATTACAAGTCAGGATAAACCAATAAATGGAAGAGACGGATGAATGGAGAAAGTGATAGGTGATGCCATCAAAGCAAATAAGGCTAAGTCCATGTGAAGTAAGGGATACAAGTGAGCATAAGTAATGACCTTACACTAGGGACTCACTAACTACTCACAACACAAGCTATAAACCATGAAGCTCAAAATGCCACTGCTAATAAATATGCATAGTCACAGTAAATAACATAAACCATAGAACAACAGGAACATCCAAATGCAAAAAATATATCTCTCTACTCAACCATATATCTCTCCCCGAAATTTCTGCATCAAAACATCATCACCAGCTGATTGCTCTGTACTGCATAGACCATGGCTATACTGGAATAATCTCAATGGGGTCATGTAAACTCAGTCATGACAAGGGGGCATACTGCTGCTGCTGGCTCAAAATATAGATCACCACTGTTAAATAAGCTCATCTCAACCACATGATTGGCTCAATGGACTGAAAAAATCAGGACTGCATCATGGTATCCCCAGCTACAATGTATGTGATAATAGGTTCCACCTAGATCACATCCCAATCAATCACATGGTTAAGATCATGTACACATTTATGAAGCAAAGAAACATAAAAAAACATTATGAGGTCTAGTGTTTGCCGACAATGCAATTCTATATGCAATTGGCCCTATTCTCTCAAGCACTTCAAATGGCCCACAATATCTTGGTGATAGCTTGGCACAACTTCCAAATTTTAAGGAACTTTTCCTTGGCCCCACTCAGAGGTAAACATGATCTCCAACATTGAATTCCCTATGCACTAGATTCTTATCTGCATAGTTCTTTTGTCTATTTTGGGCAGCCTTTAAATTCTGCCTAATCTTTGTAACCTCTTGTTCTCAACTCCATCTTTGACCTTTTCCAAGTGGCTATCATAAAAGGGTTCTCTATATATACGAATCATTTTGCTGTTAGAGTTTGGGATGGAGGAATAAGACCATTTGTATGTGTCCCCCCAAACCGACCGACCACTTTTGACACATAAGCATTCCATAGACTAGTGGTGGATCAATGACTACTACATCCATCAAGGTGGAAATGTTAAGGCATGCAAACAGATCAGCTCTCAAGTTCTTGATAAGTCCATAGGCTTGGCATTGTCTCGAATCTATACCACCGACATTTCTGTAAGGCCTCGTGACTTCTAATGCCATGGTCAACATGACCTTGAGAGGCATTATATTCATAGATGCCCTGTGTCAAGCATACAATTATGGAGCAACATCCTTTGTATTTCAAGCTTGATGTAAAAAGGCTGATGCCCCCGTTCTTCCTTTCTTATATAACACTTTGTAAAAGGATAGGGGGATCACTAGCATTATCATCCTTGTTAGTTGGCATATCATTCCTGCCATAGGATACTCTAGTTCGCACACTCTTTGATTCATGGCGAGGGATATGTTATCACACAACTTGTAGTTGTCCCTAAAGGTATCCCAATCAAGATGGTAGAGGTGTTGGACAACTAAAGAGGTGACCCAAGAGATACCACGGTTCCCAATGCAAGCTGGGTGCCACGCTAATCGAGGCACTCTTCACTTTAGATCAAGCCTAAGCAAGACCAAGGGGGAGACCCTAACTTAGCCAATGAAGGCTAGTAAATGCAATCAAGGCCTCCTAGGGAAATGTGATGATGAAATAAAGGGAGACCAAGATGGAATAAGATCTAGATTTAGAAAGGATAAGTGGACCCAAAGTGGTTAAGGCTTGGTTGAAGAGGCTTAAGGGGTGACAAAGTTCAACCAAGTGTAAGATATGATCACTTATGGGGTTAAGTAAGTCGATCTACAGAAGAGCTAATGCCATAAAAATTACCCAAGTGAGACCCACCCCTTAAAAAGTGGAAAATGGTCCAAATAGGGCCCACAAGGTCAAAGTTAAAGTGAAAGGCACTAGGGGGGTATGCTATAGCATGGATCTATGGATTTGACTAAGAATTAGCAATACCCACATATGGAATCTAGCAAATGGCCACCTACCCAAGGAGTGCGACTTGCCTCAAGGAGGACTAGTGCCTTAGTTGGAAGGGCAAATGGAGTCGGATGTCCACCAAATTATAGATTGGGATAGTTAAGATGATTATCTAGGTGGGTCTTAAATGTCAAGCACAAGCCATGGCTAGATCTCCATACATCTAATGCATCACCTAGTTACCCAAGTGGGGCACAACCCTCAAAATGAGGAATGGGGCCCACAAGGTGAAAATCAACAAGGTGAAGCACTAGAGGTAGGTTTGAAAGGTTGATCTATTCAATGAAGCAAAAATCTCACCTACCCATGTCTTGGAACTAGCAAACTAGCCTCCCTCAAGGAATGCATTTTCACTCAAGGAGGACTAGCTGCCTTGGGAAATGGGCCAAATGGAGTCCAATCACCACCAAACTATAGATCCGGATTGCCGTGGATACTATGAAGGTGGGTTTTAAGTTTTATCCCCAAAAGCATGCTAGATCCAAGTAGATCTAAAAAAATGTAAAAATGAGGGTTTTAACTTTTAGGGTTTTATGACCAATGAAGAAGAAAGAATGGATCTAGGTACATACCTTGTAGAACATACCTCTAATGCTTGTGGCCACTTTGCAAATTGATAACCTTCTCCTTCTGTGTATCTTCAAGAGTGAGATCTAGAGTCTCCAAGCCAAATCGTCCTCCCTCAAAGATGACCAAATCGTCCTCCACCTGCAAGGCAAGATCTGATGAGAAACAAGCCTAACAAAAGAATGATGAAAATGATGAAAAGATGAAGTAGAAAGCATCAACTATGTCACAAGGATACAATAATGATACTCCCTTCAACCAAAGACCAAACCAAAGCAAGATATGGGGTTTCCCCACAATACCCTCCCTTGAAGTTGTCCTCCTCTCCACCAATTCAGCCTTCCCTGTAGAAAACGAATTGAAGCCCCAAGAACCACAATGATACACAAGAAAAAGATTGTATATTCAACTTGCAAAAGAATCCATCAAGACAAGAGAAGTAGATCCACAAGATAATATTTTTATTCCAATCTTCAAGAGCTCCAAAGGTGCCTTTACAATAGGGTGGTCTCTTCCTTTTATAGGAGAGAAAGACCAAAACCCTAAACCACTTTTGAAAACTAGTGGCTGAGATCAAAAGATACAACACTATAATCAACGGCTAAGATGAGCCAATACAATATAAGACATGGATCACTCACTAAGTGATGATGTCATAGCCTAAAAAGCTCAATGAGGGGTGACGTCATACATGGGGGTGGCTAATAACATGTGTGCCACAACAATAGGACCAAGACAAGTCACTAGGAGCACATGGTGGGGCTAGGAGGTATTAATCCCCTTCACTAGCATGACCCCATGGCATAATAATATAAAATATGAGTCTATGACATGTCTAAGTATACAAATGATCAAATCCTGTCCCCATCATTAGAGAGAGAAATACAATAAAAGAGCTCCTGTAGCCCATGTGGACCCCACTGACTGGTGACAATTGATCTGGAAGAAGGGGGATACACCACGGATGACCTCTGAGTAGACCAAGTGCCAAAACCTTGCCTCAATTTCCCAAATCGAATTCCTCAATGACCTTATTATTCCATTTTTTAATCCTCCTGAAAACCCTAAAAGTGACCAAAACTGCCTCTGGAGTGCCTGTGCTGTCAAACTGAGTGTACCATGTTGTCTAGAAGGGGGTTGTAATGGTAAAAACAAGTGGCTGGACCACCCCCTTTCTCTGTAGCGCCCTAGGAAACGACTTGCCTCCAATGCTCCTGCTGGATAGGCCTCGTCACCATGCCCAAACTGGTCAACAGATGGAAAACTGCTAATATCATGCCCAGGAGTGCCCGGAACTGAAAGATAAGTGTCTCAATGGAACCAGTAGACCCAAATACACTAGAGATGAGTACTCATATACCTCACGATAACCTATAGAATCATCTGTAGGGTCCACCATACCCGAACAATGTAAAATATGATGATCTGGAAATAATAATAAAAATGACCAACTGCATCAATCATCATCTGGAGCATATGTCCAACATGTGGAATCATCAACAGGTGCATGTGCGACCATAGATCAACATCCTAATGCATAAGTGGTCCATCTCATCACGGCTCCCAAGAATAACCATGGTCAAACTATGTTTGACTAGGTCAAAATACAACCAAAGACTAGATTATAACAAATGACTAAGACATGTTCCTTTAACCATATTCATAGCTTAACTTAAAGTATAAACATCAATCAAGTGGCAGTTAATACATAGATATTTAATGTTATTTATAACTTACTTGCACCAAAGCTTCAAAGACATACTCATCCAATGGACATGCCTAACCGCTAGCATAGGGTGAAGGCTACGGACAAGGTTAAGTAAAAGGGGTAACTTGACCAACTTAACTAAGTGATACTTTGGACGGGGAAAAGGGGAGCTACACACTGTTATCATTAGGATCATTCATTTAATTTCCATGGCCTTTTTGGCCTATATGACCTGTTATCACACAATCTCTAGCTGTTTGTGGTAGATATCCCAATAGGGACAATAGAGGATACAACTAGGATGGTGTAACTGGCAATAGCCAGGTCCTCCGCTCAAATGAACGGAAGTCACACCGGACAAGGCTACTGTCACTTTAGACGAGGCACTTGGCCAAGTTAAGGGGGAGACCCTGCTCAACCAGTGATGGTTGAGAGACAACAAATACACCCAAAAACAGAAAGATGAGAGATGAAAGCAAGGAGTGAGTGTAAATGAGCTCCTCGTGTTTGATTTCAGCCAATAAATGGACACAAGCAGTAAAATGAGAGTGATGAGACAAGTGACCAGCAATCGGAAATAGTTAAAGACCAAGATTATAACAAGGGATTGTATGGCTGAAATGATTAAGGGAGCTGTAAAAATAGAAGTGATGTGCTATAATGAACTGCCTAGGGAAATGGTTGAATAATGAGTCAAGTGGACCTAGGGCATCAAGAAAATGACGTTTATGATCACTTCTAGAAGATGGTACTTGATTTCCTAAGGTAAAATGACAATAGAAATCCAAATCAGAAGTATCCAGAACCCCAAATCAACCCAATTAAGCAGCAGGAGAAAAACGCCCAAGTGGGGCGTTTTTACCAGGTAGACCAGTGCTAAAATTACGGGCAAATGGAGTCTAAAAGCTTTGAAACTTGATTCTCTAAGGTAAAATGGCGTTCTAAGCTGGAATCAAGACTACCCACAACCCAAAAATTAACCCAACAGTGAGATTGGCTGAAATGCCCAAGGAGGGCGAATTCAGCAGGTGACCAACTCCTAGTTCTAAGGGTAATCAGGGTTGGATTCGAATGAAACTTGAGATATGAGAGTTTAAGCATATATCATTACTGGGTTTTTAATTAGAACAAGTTCCTACGGTGAAATCCTAAGTTATCAATTTTTTAGGGGTTTTTTAAATGGTTGCAGCTTAGCATCTAACAGTGAAAGAGAGATTATAAGAAAGGAGAAAAGATCAGTACTTGGATAATGGAGAAGGTATTCCCGTGCTGAAGACACACCCCGAAGATCAAGTGCAGAGCTAGACAGCGTTTTCCCCTCAGCGTTTTTGGAGCAGCCAGTGAGCAAAGGCGTTTTTCTTGTACCTGCCAAGGAGAAGATGAAATCAGTTTCTATGGCAATATGACAATAATAAACCAGCAAATGAGATGACAAATAATGAGAGAAGCAAATGACAATACAAGTAAATTCACTTCCCTGTTGGAGAACCCAAAGAAAAACGCTAGCAAGGAGACCCTGTCTCAAGAGCTGTGTTTTCCCCTAGTGGCCAGCTTCACCTGCAAATCGAAAATGCTTAAGGAGATATGGGGACACCACAAGTAACTCAGCAATGCATCAGAAACGTGATATCAATCAACACAAGAAGAATCCAATTCCAAAATCCAAGTAACACCGTAAGAATGTCTCTCTATAATCTCAGTGTCAAGTCTCTACAATGCTAAGAAGAAGTACAATGGAGGTGAGTCCATTCTCTTATAGAGATGGCTCACTCTCAAGATAGGTTTCCCCCCAAAACGGAGGGTTGAGATCATCTCCCCATCCACAAAATCGAAGGGTGGAGATGACTCAAGGAGGGGGGTGCGAATTGCCCCAAGGAGAAGCGCACTATGGAGAGAGAGGGGCCCATTGTGGGCCATACATCAATACAAAAGAGGTTGGGGGGTGTCTATATGGATTTTTATCCCCCCAACCACATACAAGAAGGGTCCCACCATCAAAAACAAGAAAATCGAATTCCCCACTAAGGAGAAAAACGCCCCTATGGGCCAAATCGAACTCAAGTGGTGAGCTGTCATATGGAGGGGCCCACAATGCCCAAATATTACCTCAAACATTACCAAAAATACCTTAGCAATTACCTTTACCAGTGCCAACCTTTGATTTTTCCATTTACCTATAGTTGCCTTAGTCAAATTCTGATTTCCATGTATTTTCTGTTGGTTTATATGGCTGAAGATGAAAATTGGGCTTTTGACCCACTTTTATTGCCCGGATTGCCGAACCGTCTGCTGCAATGTGATCGTGGACCCCAAAAGTAGTAGGGATGACCACTCGAACGACCCCGATCCATCACTTTGGCATTATTTGCCCCAAATCCATGATTTTTAATTAAAACAAGTCAAAGTTGACCAATAATAATTAAAAATCTCTCAAACGGTTCAATGTTTTGCAATTACGTCAATTGCATGCTCATATGGAACCCCTGTAGATAATAAATGATCAAAATCGAAATTCCAATCGCAACATTTTTTCGGGCCCATTTTGGCCAAGTCAACCCAGTTTGACCAAGTCAAATCTGGTCAACAATAGTGCTAGCTGAAACCTATATGCAATCATGAAGTGACAAGGCTCAATTAAACAAGTTAGTACATTACTAAGCAATAAATGATAACATGGTGATAAAAAATTCATTAAATCTCGAAATAGTACAAGGCCCTGGTGAAGTGGGCCCACCACCTCCAAAAGACTAGGATGCTATACACCTCCATAGAATTGACCACCTTGCTGACTCTAGGTGATGTGGACAACAAAGTAAAAGATATGGGAAGACGAGGATGAAGATCATGTGACCATTAGACATCTCCGGAAAGCGGGGTCCACTGAGGTAAGTAAGCCATGACAGAACACGGGGAAGGGCGGTGCCTCACAAATGGGTATAGTGCAGGGAAACCACCACTAGTCATCTAACAAATATCCCACAACTCACATCCGTATCCGAAGACTCCGTGAGGTTCTTTTCTTGAGCTTGTCCCTTGCTCCTTCTCACCTCCTTGTCCCGCAGGATTAGGTGAGGAATAACCACTACCAATGCTGACATGTATAGCTGACCAGAATCCATGTGTGTTCATAAACACATTGCATGGATTTTACAATGAGTTTCATACTTAGCCCTTTTTTGGCTAGATTTTACATTTACAACATAGAGGCCTTTTTAGCCTGATTTACATTTCATTTCTTCATTTCTTCATGGCCCTCTTGGGATACATACATATCTCAAAAGATATAAACATGGCGCTCATACTGCAAAGGTAATGGGGTGGGTAATACATGCTTCGACGACAAGTGGGGAGCACCTGGTGAGGCTACACAATCCTAACTGCATTGCAACATCGGGGGCAACCGATAGGAGCAAATCCCAGGTCTAATCGTGTATCTCACACACTAAAGAGCCGAGGCACAATAAACAGGGAGTCATGGCAAACTCAGAGATCAGTGGGGAAAGGGGGTCCTCGTTATCACAAATCAGAATCCAAGTCGGGGAAGAAGTGTCATGGATGAGTCGAATGGGTGGAGAAGGTGATAATGGTGCTAAAGTCAGTTATCGAGGGGCTAAGTGATCAAGTCTAGGCCAAGTATACAGGACATGGCTCAGCGTGCATATACATAAGTCTAACCGAAGGGGTGGACTGACATCACCAAAGGCCCAAACACATCATTTCATAAGCAGATCACCAAATATATCATCTCATGCAAAGTTAGTGTACTAGCAAGTATAAAAGAGTCTAATCTACAACATGAGCAACAATCAATATATGCAATACTTGCTGCACCATATACCTACTGCTACTGAACCCGTATCTGAGGTGGATCTCTGTTGAATCTAGGCAATAATAAACCAGCACTGTACTGTGATAATCTTGATCAGAATAAGACTAGGCACTGTCTCAAATGGGCTTGTGTCGAAGCCTGGCAAGGAAAGGTAACCCTGTGGTAGATGGTAAGTCCAACTTTATGTCCCCTTTGATATATCTGCTAGGGGCAATCTGAACAAAAATGCCTCCTCTGGAGGTAGCTGATCTCCTGATCTGGAAAAAAAAGTACTGTGCGGTCCTCGGCTGCACAGTCTGCAGTGTGGAAGCTGCTCCCGACATAAAATGTGATAACATCTGGCTCCGTCTGGGACAAGTGCTCTAAGGGAGAGAGTGCTTGAGAACCACAGAATCTGTGGTCCGTAGCACCCCCCTCATCATCATCAACGTACATGCACTCGCATGCTCTCTGCATCATCATCATTAATATGTACCTAGTCCTGTAAAATGTAGACGCTATACCAATCTCTGCAGACCACACGTCAGGCTGCACAATATACATGTATAATAATCCAGCAAAAATGAACAAAATGACAATGCTGAAAACAATGATATATCAATCAAATTAACTCTACAGCATTTGATTTTATTAGGCCGACACAAGAGGTGTAATAAAAAGAGAAAAGACAACTGAATGGAAACTATGGTACAAAAGGGCGCCAAAATGTGAAAAGAAAAGCGAAAGTCATGAAGTACAATCGAAACCAACAAAATCAGCCGGTTGTCGGACAAAGATAAGGTCAATCCAAGGCGAGGGATAACCGGTTGATGTTCTCGAGAGCTTATCTTATTAGTCACAAAAAGGGTAGGGGAGGCTCAGGGCTGGATGAAGGAATATCTCCCCGAGTGAACCCGGGGACATACTCCTGGAGCAAGTGACCACTCACAGGAACCGAGAAGTAGTGCCCGTCCTCGGTAGATAGGAAGTACGAGTCATCGTGACGGACATCAATCCGAAAGGGGCCCACTAGAAGACCGGAGTGGTTGCCAATCATGTGGAAAAAGGCGTGGTTAGGCATGACAACCTGGTCACCTATAGCGAAGGTCCTCCTGTTGACCGAGGTCGGGTCAACATCTATGTCTCGAAACACTGACACTTTTGCGTTTCCGTCCTGGCCGGGATTGAGGTCTCTACGACTAACATGTGAGACAAAACGGTGGGATTCCTCGCCGAGGGGAATCGTTACCTCTTCGATCAAGACTTCCCGAGGTGCCTCCCTCTAGGGGGGAAGGCTAGCTCGGGGACCAGGGGATCTAGGATGTGTCGTATGTATCTCAGTTTCACCGATGGTCCAAAAATATGGGGGATGGGCCGATAGGCTGTGGGTGGATGAATGCGTGGAAGGCAGGGTGGAAGGTGTCGAGGTGGCATGAGTGCTTGATCCCTCTCCAGACGGACCGGGATCTCCGTAGGCAGAAGGAAACTCGGGAATTGGAAAGGGCGTGGGGAGGGAGGTGGGGTATCCATGGGACCCGACTCGAATTCTCTCGTGATGTCCTCGGGAACAGAGAAATCCTCCAGGAACACCTGTTCAGATCCAACACTTCTAGCCTCACTCCTGGGGACAAAGGGAAGGGGAAAGAAACTCCAATCAGACTCGTCACTCTCTTCCCCAGGGAGGTCCAGGAGGCCCATCAACAAGGTAGTCTGGGGGAGATGCTCTGGCTTGTCTGGAAATGTCACTGTTTATCAAGGCCAGCATCTTGGGGATAGACCTAAAACTTCTTTCCTCTATCGGAGGGATACCCCTCACTTCCCAGTCCTCCAGGGGAGGGGGAGTATCTTCACCACGCTCTTCCATCTCATGATCTTCCTCGTTATAAGCAGGAAAGTTGCGTGTAAATGCCCTTAGCTCATTTGGCAGCGAGAACTCCGACTCGTCAACCTTAGTGATAGTGTAATCATCTAGATATAGCAGAGCTAGCTGCTGTCGGAGGCTCGGAGGATAACATTGATTTGTGGGGAATTCCCCCTCTATCCCCATAGGCTCAGGCTCCTCAGTAGCAGATGCGGGCTCGCCCTCAGGACGGTCGTGGGTGAGTCCCTGCATGTCCTCTCCATCAGAATCCTCCTGTGGTGAGGGAGATGTGGGGGTAGGGATCCATCGGTCAAGTGCATGTCCCAAGTCTGCCTCATCATCTATGTCCTCTCTGTCATCACCGAAA
Source organism: Larix kaempferi (assembly GCA_027924585.1). Lineage (NCBI taxonomy): Eukaryota > Viridiplantae > Streptophyta > Pinopsida > Pinales > Pinaceae > Larix > Larix kaempferi. The sequence goes on from BSBM01000198.1 coordinate 4,641,581, forward strand.
GCCATGAACATTCCCTCCTGGCTTGGTTCACAACCCCCGTAAGTTCTTTGTAAGGCATCCTCCATGCCCTCAAGGTGCCCCTCGTAGAAGGGCTCCCGGTATACTCTCACTAAGACCCCATTAGGGTCAGGGATCGAGGCGTAAGATAAGTCCATTTGGAGGTGCCCTCCTAATCCGGCGGCCCATTTCCTGGATAAGAGCATGCCGTAGACAGGCGGGAGGTCAATCACCACTATGTCCATGAGGGTGGAGATGTCTAAGCACGAGAAAAGATCTGCTCTCAAGTTCTTGATCAACCCATGGGATGGAACTTGTTTGGAGTCTATTCCACATACATTTCCATAGGGACGAGTGACCTCCAGGCCCATGGCTTTCATAACCTGCAGAGGCATAACATTCTTGGAGGCCCCCGAGTCTAACATACAGTTGTGCAACAACGTGCCTTGTATATAGAGAGTCAGGTAGAAAGGCTGGTGCCCTCCATTCTTCCTCTCGTAAATGGCAGTGTGAATGGACACTGGGGGGTCCTTTGTGTCAGCCTCCTCCTCGTGAGTAATAGCTAAAGAACAAGAGGTGTCTGCAGGGGTATCCGATGGGCTGCTCTCTATAGGGATGCTGTCCAGGAAATCAGTGATTTGACTTCGGACCGAGGGAAGCTTGGCTAGCTCAATCAGGGGGATCCTTTGCGTTATCTTGGCCAACTCCTTTTCAAGCTCTATGGTCTGCCCAAAAGGCTTGTGAGATGGATGAGGGCTGATAGCGAGATCCTGACGGGGAACCTCGTGCCTCTCTGTGAAGGGCGCGGGCCTAGGTTCATCCCTATGTCTCTTATAGATCTTAATTTGCTGAGAGTCATTGGCACAAGGGTGAACGGGTAGACAAGAGGGGCCTACAGTTTGAATGTTCTCTTCTTCTTCGTCCTCCTCAATGAGGATCCTACCAAAGTCCAGGTCGAAATCTATGTCATCAACAAAGTTGATGTTCTCCGCGAGTTCCTTAGGCTCGACATAGGTACACTCGGTCTCTGGGTGTTCGTCTTGGCATTTGTCACACCAGTGAATGGCCGAAGTGTCAGGGGTCTCAGGAGGTACAGGAGGTCTCTTGTTATCCTCAGCGATGGGTCTCCTATTTTGGTTCCAATATGGCTTGGGGCCATATGGAGCTCTATACGTATCTGAGTCCCTACTTTTGGCTAGGTCCCTGTTAAGAGAGTGAGGGTTTTAATCATCTCTTTCATGTCATCAGTGTTTGTTGATTCTATGTTTTCTTTTAAAGGCTCTTTGCCCTTGCGGGCACGGGAATCAGTCCGAGACGATGAAGGAGCGTGGGTATGGAAAAAGTTTTGTTTCCCCATAGATGCCGCGTTAGCTTCAGCCTTGCGGGTGTTGTCTTGGGCAATCTTAAGGGTCGTAGGCTCTTTGTCTTTAAGATGGTATCCCAGCCATCCTTCGAATGAATCCAAATAATGTATTAGGATGGCAGGGTTCGTCGGGCGGATAGTTTCAGGTATTTGAGCTACCACTTTATCGAATCTGATATTGAATTCATGAGTGGTTTCGTTTTCTTTCTTCTTTATCCCTGCTAGCTGGCTCAGTAGATACTTGCCATCTAGTTTGACTGACCACTGACCGTTGAGTTTAGTTACGAAATCATCGTAACCAGTGACTGATCCGGTGGCTAGTCGGTCAAACCACTTGCGGGCATCGCCCTCAAGTGACATAAAGAGGCCTCTCATGAACACATCTTCATCAGTGGCCTCGTAGGCCTCCATGTGTTGCCACACGGATTCGACGTGATCCTCTATAGTGATAGCAGTGCTCCCACTGAATTTTGGAATCTTCTCAAAGTATTTTTCAGGCATATCATGGGGAGCACCCTGAATCTGAGCAAAGTCAAAAGGTGAGGCTCTAGCCATGCAGCCGAAAGCACGTGGGCTAGGGTTGACGTTGGCCATTTGGTTTCGGTTTTGTGAAGGGTTGGAAGGTATGGAAGGCGATGGCACTACTGCAGAGGGTGAGGCTGTAGAACTGACTGCCTGCCAAAACGAGCTGGGTGAGTGCTCACCAAGGTTTCATCTAACGTATGTGATGGGTGTGCAATGTGATGCGTCAGAACGCTCAAGGCTACGAAGGTTATATGGATGGGTTCGGCCTCCAGGGGAGCCGCGGGGTGGAGTCGCTAGGTGAGCGGGATACCTTGCTCACCGAAGGTGAAATGTCGTGAGGGGAGAAGTGGTGAGTGAACAAAATGTGTTGATTGTAAAATTAAGCAAAACAAAATCAGTCAACTGAGTTTTAAGTTCTGATGCGGTGATAGAGGCAAAAAGGCAAACAAAACTCAAACTCAAACACAGACACGGGTAGGCCTCTACCTCCCCGGCAATGGCGCCAAAATGTTATCACACAATCTCTAGCTGTTTGTGGTAGATATCCCAATAGGGACGGTAGAGGATACAACTAGGATGGTGTAACCGACAATAGCCAGGTCCTCCGCTCAAATGAATGGAAGTCACACCGGACAAGGCTACTGTCACTTTAGACGAGGCACTTGGCCAAGTCAAGGGGGAGACCCTGCTCAACCAGTGATGGTTGAGAGACAACAAATACACCCAAACACAGAAAGATGAGAGATAAAAGCAAGGAGTGAGTGTAAATGAGCTCCTCGTGTTTGATTTCAGCCAATAAATGGACACAAGCAGTAAAATGAGAGTGACGAGACAAGTGACCAGCAATCGGAAATAGTTAAAGACCAAGATTATAACAAGGGATTGTATGGCTGAAATGATTAAGGGAGCTATAGAAATAGAAGTGATGTGCTATAATGAACTGCCCAGGGAAATGGTTGAATAATGAGTCAAGTGGACCTAGGGCAGCAAGAAAATGACGTTTATGATCACTTCTAGAAGATGGTACTTTATTTCCTAAGGTTAAATGACAATAGAAATCCAAATCAGAAGTACCCAGAACCCCAAATCAACCCAAATAAGCAGCAAGAGAAAAACGCCCAAGTGGGGCGTTTTTGCCAGGTAGACCAGTGCTAAAATTACGGGAAAATGGAGTCTAAAAGCTTTGAAACTTGATTCCTTCAGGTAAAATGGCGTCCTAAGTTGGAATCAAGACTACCCACAACCCAACAATTAACCCAACAGTGAGATTGGTTGAAATGCCCAAGCAGGGTAAATTCACAGGTGACCAGCTCCTAGTTCTAAGGGTAATCGGGGTTGGATTTGAATGAAACTTGAGATATGAGAGTTTAAGCAGATATCATTACTGGGTTTTTAATTAGAACAAGTTCCTACGGTGAAATCCTAAGTTATCAATTTTTGGGGGTTTTTTAAATGGTTGCAGCTTAGCATCTAACAGTGAAAGAGAGATTATAAGAAAGGAGAAAAGATCAGTACTTGGATAATGGAGAAGGTATTCCCGTGCTGAAGACACACCCCGAAGATCAAGTGCAGAGCTAGACAGCGTTTTCCCCTCAGCGTTTTTGGAGCAGCCAGTGAGCAAAGGCGTTTTTCTTGTACCTGCCAAGGAGAAGATGAAATCAGTTTCTATGGCAATATGACAATAATAAACCAGCAAATGAGATGACAAATAATGAGAGAAGCAAATGACAATACAAGTAAATTCACTTCCCTGTTGGAGAACCCAAAGAAAAACGCTAGCAAGGAGACCCTGTCTCAAGAGCTGTGTTTTCCCCTAGTGGCCAGCTTCACCTGCAAATCGAAAATGCTCAAGGAGATATGGGGACACCACAAGTAACTCAGCAATGCATCAGAAACGTGATATCAATCAACACAAGAAGAATCCAATTCCAAAATCCAAGTAACACCGTAAGAATGTCTCTCTATAATCTCAGTGTCAAGTCTCTACAATGCCAAGAAGAAGTACAATGGAGGTGAGTCCATTCTCTTATAGAGATGGCTCACTCTCAAGATAGGTTTCCCCCCAAAACAGAGGGTTGAGATCATCTCCCCATCCACAAAATCGAAGGGTGGAGATGACTCAAGGAGGGGGGTGCGAATTGCCACAAGGAGAAGCGCACTATGGAGAGAGAGGGGCCCATTGTGGGCCATACATCAATACAAAAGAGGTTGGGGGGTGTCTATATGGAGTCTTATCCCCCCAACCACATACAAGAAGGGTCCCACCATCAAAAACAAGAAAATCGAATTCCTTACTAAGGAGAAAAATGCCCCCTATGGGCCAAATCGAACTCAAGTGGTGAGCTGTCATATGGAGGGGCCCACAATGCCCAAATATTACCTCAAACATTACCAAAAATACCTTAGCAATTACCTTTACCAATGCCAACCTTTGATTTTTCCATTTACCTATAGTTGCCTTAGTCAAATTCTGATTTCCATGTATTTTCTGTTGGTTTATATGGTTGAAGATGAAAATTGGGCTTTTGACCCACTTTTATTGCCCGGATTGCCGAACCGTCTGCTGCAATGTGATCGTGGACCCCAAAAGTAGTAGGGACGACCACTCGAACGACCCCGATCCATCACTTTGGCATTATTTGCCCCAAATCCATGATTTTTAATTAAAACAGGTCAAAGTTGACCAATAATAATTAAAAATCTCTCAAACGGCTCAATGTTTTGCAATTCCGTCAATTGCATGCTCATATGGAACCCCTGTAGATAATAAATGATCGAAATCGAAATTCCGATCGCAACATTGTTTCGGGCCCATTTTGGCCTAGTCAACCCACTTTGACCAAGTCAAATCTGGTCAACAATAGTGCTAGCTGAAACCTGTATGCAATCATGAAGTGACAAGGCTCAATTAAACAAGTTAGTACATTACTAAGCAATAAATGATAACATGGCAATCAAAAATTCATTAAATCTTGAAATAGTACAAGGCGCTGGTGAAGTGGACCCACCACCTCCAAAAAACTAGGATGGTATACACCTCCATAGAATTGACCACCTTGTTGACTCTAGGTGATGTGGACAACAAAGTAAAAGATATGGGAAGACGAGGATAAAGATCATGTGACCATTAGACATCTCGGGAAAGCGGGGTCCACTGAGGTAAGTATGCTATGACAGAACACGGGGAAGGGTGGTGCCTCACAAATGGGTATAGTGCAGGGAAACCACCACTAGTCATCTAACAAATATCTCACAACTCACATCCGTATCCGAAGACTCCATGAAGTTCTTTTCTAGAGCTGCCAAACTGGGTGTCCGACAAACCGTAACTTGAGACTCTAGGGGGCAATCTTGAGCTTGTCCCTTGCTCCTTCTCACCTCCTTGTCCCGTTGGACTAGGTGAGGAATAAGCACTACCAATGCTGACATGTATAGCTGACCAGAATCCATGTGTGTTCATAAACACATTGCATGGATTTTACATTTACAACATAGAGGCCTTTTTAGCCTAATTTACATTTCATTTCTTCATGTCTTCATGTCTTCATTTCTTCATTTCTTCATGGCGCTCTTGGGCTACATACATATCTCAAAAGATATAAACATGGCGCTCATACTGCAAAGGTAATGGGGTGGGTAATACATGCTTCGATGACAAGTGGGGAGCACCCGGTGAGGCTACACAATCCTAACTGCATTGCAACATCAGGGCAACCGACAGGAGCAAATCCCAGGTCTAATCGTGTATCTCACACACTAAAGAGCCGAGGCACAATAAACAGGGAGTGATGGCAAACTCAGAGATCAGTGGGGAAAGGGTGTCGTCGTGATCACAAATCAGAATCCAAGTTGGGGAAGAAGTGTCATGGATGAGTCGAATGGGTGGAGAAGGTGATAATGGTGCTAAAGTCAGCTATCGAGGGGCTAAGTGATCAAGTCTAGGCCAAGTATACAGGACATGACTCAGCGTGCATATATATAAGTCTAATCGGAGGGGTGGACTGACATCACTAAAGGCCCAAACACATCATATCATAAGCAGATCACCAAATATATCATCTCATGCGAAGTTAGTGTACTAGCAAGTATAAAAGAGTCTAATCTACAACATGAGCAATAATCAATATATGCAATACCTGTCGCTACTGAACCTGTATCTGAGCTGGATCTCTGTTGAATCCGGGCAATAATAAACCAGCACTGTACTGTGATAATATCAATCAGAATAAGACTAGGCACTGTCTCAAATGGGCTTGTGTCGAAGCCTGGCAAGGAAAGGTAACCCTGTGGTAGATGGTAAGTCCAACTGTATGTCCCCTCTGATATATCTGCTAGGGGCAATCTGAACAAAAATGCCTCCTCTGGAGGTAGCTGATCTCCTGATCTGGAAAAAAAAGTACCGTGCGGTCTTCGGTCGCACAGTCTGCAGTGTGGAAGCTGCTCCCGACATAAAATGTGATAACATGACCCCTCTGGGATTTTGCATGCACTTAAAAGCACAACTAATCACAGCTTGCATCTGAGGTATATTTACATTTATGAGGTCAACAATCTTTAGATTTAGCATTTATTTAGCCATTGCTTGTTAGACCTTTTTGGACCCTTGATGGGGTACTTTAGCATTTCATTGCTTTAGCCCTTAATTCATCGTGTGTTTAGAAACACATTCTAGAATTTAGTTTCAATGGGTTTTCATAAAAGAGATTTCCAATAATTTCCATAAGTAGTACATGTGCTTCGAGTTTTAGCCAACAACAACTCATGTGACTAGAGGGAATTCCGCACTGAGCCACACATCGGGGCAATCGACTAGAATGATCTAGGCATAAAATCCAACGTACCAGGGGCAAGTTCTGTCACCAACTCAGAGCCGAGACACAAAACAAACGTGAATGCTATCCAACACAGTGGTAGGAGTAGGGAAGTCCTCCATATCAAAAGTAAAAAAGGCAAGTCAGGGTGAAAGCCAAAGTAGGGAAGGTCATGGATGGATGGAGTCAAGTGAATGTGGTGCCTAAGCTAGCAAACATAAAAGTCAGGAAAGATGATGTCCATGCTCATAGGAGGGTAATGAAACCAATGAGTATAGTCAGTAAACCTTAAAGTGCAAGTAATACATCCAATTTTATAATTTAAATCCATCCAGGATAGTTCATTTCATTTATTAGTAACACTACCACATCATGAGTTATACACCAAGTTAATGCTATGCAGATGACTAAAACAACAAGATAATAATCAATGCTAACAATCACAAGTCTAATGGTCATATCACTGCATATCAATCATCATCATCTAGAACCAATGAAACACTGTTGCAATAGTACAACTGGAACTCTGGGCACTGAACTGAAACTGTATGAAATAAAAGGTCATATCGGTCATCAAATCTAAGCTCTCAAGGCTCAGTCTTGGCACAAGGTCTACTCAATGTCTGATATACACTACTCTGATCTGTAAGTGATCTCAAATAATGCCGTTCATCATAACTGATCTTGGTAAAGGCAAAGCTCTGAAAAGTGCAGATATCTGCTCAGCAAGAATAGTAGCCCAGCTACTATGGTGTGATAACATGATACAATCAAAAAACTTGATGAATTTCTCTTTTACTGATGGGATCTTAACCAGCTCAGTCAATGGGACCACTTGGGAAATCTTTCTTAGTTCCTTCTCAAGGTCAATTCAATGTCCTCAAGAACCTTGATTGGGCTGTGCCTTTCAATCATTGGTTTTACTTTTGTGAATGGTGGCACCCAACCTTTTTCTTGGACATGAGTGTCTCCTGCAACTACCTTCCTCTATTGATAAATTTGCGCCTTACCCTTACCATTACTCTCAGGATGGACTATCCTAAAACCATGACCATTATTTCCCCAAATTTCTCCCTCTTCTTCTTCAGATGTGTAAAGCACATGACTGAAATAAAAACCTGAGTTGGAATCATCTATGAAATGAATGCTTTCTAAGGGATTCTCAACACTTTGATCATCCTTATATGGACAACTGGCTTCATCACGATGTTCATTGCATGTAACACACCAGTTGACCATATTCGCACTATGGGGAATTGAGGGTGTTGCTTGACCCCTAGCTTCCTCATCAGGCGGTCTTCTTGGTTGTTACCAGTGAGGTTTTTGATTATATGGGATTCTATACCTGTCTGGACCACTTGACATCTTAACCATTTGTTGGGTGAGGATAGCAAGGTTCTTCATCATGTTAGTCATGGCATTGGATTGCAAAGCACTTTGATCACTAATGGGCTTTTTCCCCCGAGTATTTCTTGACTTGGGTTCAAGTTTTGGTGGAGTACCTCGAGTCAGTTCAAAGAAATCAATCTTGCCCATAGTGGCAATATTTGCTTCGAAAACTCTAGCATCTATTTGAGCATCCTTCAATGTGATTGGGTTCTTCTCCTTGAGAAAAATCGTAGCAATCCATAAAATGAGTTGAGGTAATGGATTAGGATAGCCTGATCTCTTGGTCTTATGTCCTCGGCGATATTGGCTAAGACTTTATCAAATCGGAGGTTGAATTCATGAACGGTTTCATTTTCCTTCTTTTTGATCTCAAATAGTTGGTTTAGAAGGAATCGACCATCTAATTTCACTCCCCATTTGTCAGTTAATAACTTCACAAACATGTCATAGCCAATTATAGATCCTGACGCTAAACGGTTAAACCATCCCCGTGCATCTCCCTATAAAGAAGAACCAAGAATCTTCATGTAAACATCCTCGCGAGTAAGGTTTGGGTCCTGTATAAGGTTTGGGTCCTGTATGTATTGCTAGAAACGGTCTCGATGCTCTTCAATTGATATGGCGTTACTGCCATTAAATCAAGAAGATTTCTCCATGTATTGGTTTGGCATAGTGTTAGGTGCCCCAACAACGAGAGAAAAATCAAAAGGTGACGAATCTTGCTTTCCAAAAGCTCTAGGGACCTGGTGTGGGTTATACTGGTTAGCCCCTTGATTTGCTGGTTGATTGGTTACAAACTTACAACCATCGGTGTAGGATGGAGAGTAGATGAGTTTAAATGAGAGGAAGGAATGAAAACAGAACTTGGTGACCCTTGCAAATTAGAGATTTTCAAAAATAGATCGGTGGATTGTGTCTTAGGATCTTTCTCGTTGGGATTAGGAGTTCTGTTATATACAATTGGATCCTTCCTAGTATTCTGAAGATTATACAGATGGGATCGCTCCTTGGTGGAGTCGCAATGTGGAGTCACCAAGTGAACAAAATTTAGTATTCACCGAAAGATTTGTCGTGAAAAAGCAGGGAGATAGAGATGACAAAACTGTGATGTTAGTAAAATAAATGAAGTGAAACCAAATGACCAGCAACAATGTATATGCAAGATGCGATAAGATCAGTGAAAGACGTAAATGAAAAACTTGCAAAATTTGACCAAGGAAGTCTCTACCTCCCCAACAACGGTTGCAAAAATGTTATCACAGAAGTTCTAGTGACCCTTTTGTGTAATTCTACCCAAGACGACAGAGAGCTACGATCACTAGGTTCGTGATACCTAAGGAATCCTACCCCAAATGTGTCACACCGAGTAGGTTCCTCTCTGTTTAGGCTTCCCGGATTCACTTGTGGTGAACCCAGACTCGCCATGGGAGGTGACCCCAGCCCATCTTTCCAAAGGATGAACCGAGGACAAACTCAACTATTCCTAAGTAATTGCTAGACTGATTTTAAGAGGCCACGGGGTACTTTGATAGAGTTAGGGGAAAGGTGGACAAATAGGTGCCCTGGGGGAAGTTACTCTAAAGGGGCAAATACAGATAAAGACAAGACTAAAAATCCCCAGAGTGACTTATTTTGAGTGACGAAAGATTATAAGAGGATTAAATGGCCACTCAGGGTGAAAAACCAACTTGGTATACTTAAGATCAATCAGAGATAAGATTAAATGACGGTTATTCTATAACTCAGACTTTTCCAGAACACAAACCAACATTCGTACAATTGATTAGCAAACTGAAATAAATGATATCCAAGTGGTTTTAGTGCTAAGACACTTTCGGCCCCCTTTTCTAGCTAAAAATATGACAATTTAAGTAATGGAACACAAGGATGATGAAGTATGGGCAAAGATAAGGGGTCTGACTATGGTTTTGTATAGTTTAAACATTTGAATGACCTCACTATAGCAAAATAACAATACCCAAGTAGCTGAAAGGGATACTAGAACCAATGCCTATCTAAGGGGCACTACGGAGTTTAAAAATGCAAACTTTTAACATAAAATGCAACCCCAAATACGACATGAAAGTTACAACCACTAAATACTTCTAAAACCCCCCCACATGCAAAGCCAAAAAGAGAGTAAAAGATAGTGATAGTGAAGTGTGTGACTAGTGGATTTACAAACAGAGAACAACAAGAGAAGAGAAAAATCCTTACTCGGTTTCAGCAGTTGAGGAAGTTATCTACCCCGTCCTTGCAATAGCTTTCAAATCCTTTCTCTACCAACTTGGCACATTAGTTCTCCAAGTGTTTCAACCTGTAAATGCCACAAGACAGAGTTAGCAAGGGAAATCCCGATGCCAAATGGAAAATAACAATTGCAAATCGAAATTGTTGTGCAAGGAACAAAAAGTAAGAGGCAAGAAAATTATGGGAGTTTAATCCTAATCAAGCTCTGTAAGCTATCTCCCTTCTGTCAAGCTGACCAGGGCACCTTGAGGGCGTTATTGCTCTTCCAACCTGCAAAAAATCACCATATATAGATGCCCAAATCGCTACAACAAAAATCCAATACACTAAGGAGGATAGCAAAGACAATATTCACTCAACAAACAACTCGGAAATGGACAAGAGAAGGAACTCCAAAATCTGGTTGTGTATTACTGCTGCTAATGGTCCAAAAGCCGTTTTCAATGAAGATCTCACTCTCTTTGAACGATAGAGAGTGAGCAAAATATCTAGCTCATCTTTTTGTGGATGGATGAGATTAAAAGATGCCAAAACATGATCAACGGTTGAGGATTTATCTCATTTTCCTCATTTTACGATGGATGGAAATGACTATCTAAGGAGGGGGGCGAATTACCTCCAAATGCCCTAGTACAATCTCATAATACATAAGTGATACATCAAGTAAGTTGTTAGGGGCATCAAGTGTTCCCCTTGGTGATTACTTTGCACTTTTATCACATGCCCAAGCTCAAGCTCTAAGCCACCAACTGAGAAATGCGCCCCCTAGGGAACAAGTGCGCCCTATCATGAAGAGGAATTCCACATGCAAGGTAAATATAAGTTGTGGTGCTAGGAAAAGTGGCCCAAATGTGTCTAGGGGATTGTTGCCGCCTAAAACACACTTGACCACAAATAAGTCTCCTGACCGCTATGTGTGTTCTTGAGGGCAACTATGAGTGTAGAACCCACTGTCACCTCGATTCTAAACTCCTCCATTTAGACCCCAACTCCAAAAAAGGTCAAGGGGGGTTGTCCCTACTTACTAAGATTCTTTTATGAGTTTCTCTTAGAGTTGTAATTTATTCAATGTTCATATGACAAGCATTCGTGCAGAGATGCAATAATTTAATGACAAACAAACCCTTTTTGACAATAAACCATATACAAAAGCATGAGAGAAAATAAACCATTCACTAATCAGACCAGTGCCTACTTTACTTGGGTTATGGAGTCACAGATATATTTGAAATAAGATTATCAAAGATATTAAAATTGCATTAAACCATTCACCAACCACAAAAATCAAAATATCACATTTAACATTAACTTGTAGTAAATGAACAACTTAATGAATGAAAGATGCTTGTAATGAGATTGAACTGAATCCTAAAGCTTCAAAAGTAAAGTACTAGAAATGAAATAACAATTGTAGTGTTTTGCAAATGGTCCTGTAAATTTTAATTGGTTTTAAGTCTCACTTTAGCTTAGGGGAATTAAGGTTTGTGCCAGAAAATCAATGCTACTCTATGTGTCTACCCCAAGAAGTTATCTCTTTCGATTTGAGAGAGACTGCCAGGTGCTCAACAAGAGAAACAAGGTTCTCAGCTAGCTCCATGGGTCAAACCCAAAGCTTGTTGGGTGCTCAACAGGAGGACACTATGTGCCACGAGGCTCCCAACAGCTTCTACCCCTCTAGCTCCATAGATCAAACTTTTTTTTTCAATGTCTAGTTAAGATTAACTTATGAGTGCCTATTATTCTAGCCAACACTAATCTTTGCCCTTTCTTGTCACCCAGGATCGGTTGAACCTGCAAGGAGAGAGAATACAGGCCAAAGATTGGGGCATGATTTATTTAAACTTTAAAAGAATAAATAATTAAATACAATGCAAGCCGACATAATATTGCAGGGGTGGCAAAGCCAACTCACTTGCAGGGTGTGGGCAAATAAACTAAAGCAAGAAAAAACTTGAAAGCAAAACTACTAGTCAACACGATTTTTGCATGGATGGGCAGAGCCTCTTCTCATGCAAGGTGTGGGCAAACAATAATAAGAAATGCAAATAAAAACATAAACTAAATCCTATCCCTTTCAACAATTGCTATGCAAGGGTGGCAAAGCCAACTTACTAGCAAGCAATGGAATGGCCAAGAATGATTTAAGGAAAGAAATGCTATCTAGCCACACAACTCTCTTCCTAATGAAGAGGGGGGCAAACAAATTAACAAAACGAAAATGACATAAAATAAAATAACCCTAGCCCCTCTACACTTGCAATGCAAAAGTGGGCAAGCCCAACTTCTAATGCATGCAAGGGATGACTGAAAATTTAAAGAGCTATTGCTAGAAATAAGGAAGTAAATAATCAAGCCCAAGAGACTCTCTTGGGCTTGTTACAACAAGGAAGATTTCAGCCTTATAATATACAAGAAAATAAGGTCAAGAATGAGAAATTTGACCATTTTTTGGTGAGGGACTTGAAGTGGCCACTCTTGGGTAATCTTTGAGCTTGTTAGTGACCAAATTTGGGCATTCCCTCCCCCTGTAACATCAAAAACTTGCACAAAACAACAAACTAATATTGTGCAAATATGATGGAAATTAGTTTTGAATCAACTTGGAAATATTGCATATAAATTTCAGAAAATCGTAAGTGTAATGTAGCATGTAAAAATAACTTGGAAAGATGATCTATGAGTGCAAAATAAGCAAATAAAATCTGCAAAATCGAAATGTTAATTTGAAGATGCCAAATCCATCAAAAGTTGTTGAACAATGGGGTATCCCACCAGGGAATCGCACTCTTCAAGCTTAAGTAACTTGTAACAAACTAGTTTCAAATGCAAAAAGGGTGAGAAACCAAACAAAGACTTGAGAAATCATATGTTCAAACTAGACTCCATGAACTTCTCAAATGCTAAGAAGATAACCTACATAACATGTAACCAACAATATCACAATGTTAGTCTCAATTGAGCTCCACAAATGCAAAAATGAAACTAGAAATGAAACAATGTTACCTCACACACAAAGCCAATGACAGTATTTCCTCCAAAGATTTTCTTCATTCACTTCACAAAGCTGTAAATTACAATGGCTCTCTTCTTTGGACAAGAATGGAAGCAAGAGAGTAAGAGAAAAAATGAAAGAGAGCAAGAGCATGCGTGATAGTATAACCCAAATGAGGAGGAGGAGCCTCCTTAAATAGAAAAAGAGGGAGGGGAGAGTTCCTTTGCATGAGTGACATTTGTCACTTGGAGAACAAGGGGGCCCGTGAAGGGGGGTGCACTTCCTTGGGTTAAAAATAACAAACAATGGGGGAGGGAAAACCCCTCCACTCATGTTTTATATTTCATTGCTAGTCCAAGGGGAGAGAATCATGAAGGTGGGACCCCCCCTTTTGGCTTATTTCAATTTATCTCATTTCCCATGGTGAGAAAAGATTTCCCCCTTAGGGAGAAACTTCAAACTTGAAAAACACTTGCTTGGGGGGCCCCTTTTGGCCTTTAATTTTACCTTAGGGTCATAACATAAAACTTGGAAACTTAACTTCGCCTCCCCACCCCAAGTGACTTTAGTCGCTTTTCCAAAATTTGCCTTACTAATTATTTTCCAATTTTCCTGATTTCCTTGACTGACTTAGGAAAATGTGTCCAAAACCTTAGTAAGACTTGTTCGAATGACTTCAAACTTTTCCAAAGGATGTAGGGGGTATCATGGCATTGATTTTGAGTACCCATACCCCCCTATTTATGGGCATTAAGTGCCATTTAACCTTCTTTTACATTACATCATTTTATGCTGAGGAGTATTTTTTAATTACCAAAAATTAAAAAATCCTAAGTAAAACTTAATGAAATTCCGCAAGACTTTGGATAATGTCTAGCATGGTAATATAGAACATTCCTAGGCCCCATTCACCACATGGACTCGATCATTAGAATGCCTTTCACCACTTTGGAGGTGTTACCACCTAAAGTTGCACTTTAGTTGGACTTCAGTGAGCCGCCAGTGTTGCACAATCACTTGTGCTTTTCAGTGTTCAGAAGTTCCAAGCTTGGCCTGTTCAAGGCCCCTTTTTTTTTAATGTTTTGTAGTACATGACCGTGTCCCATGGGGTTTGTAATAAGCGTACTAGCATGGTGGTTTTTGAGTGACTCGGTTCCCTAGGACTTAACAATCAAAGAAGGTATTCCAAGGAGTTTTTTCCCTTGTCGATTATGCCTTGCCTTTAGCCGAGTATAATCGATGAGGTTTTCTCCTGCTCCTCCAAAGCTGGAATGCCCAAAGTGGGGGTTAGGCCTTAGGGGATTATTAGAGCCCATTTTGCAACATGTATGAACATGCTAGACGCTAGAATTTTATCGTTTTGTCATGTACTAGGTTCCCCTGAAGTTTCAGTCGATTCCGAGAAAAAATATTTTTCGCATTTTTTAAGCCATTTTTTTATGGTTTAATTAAAAAAAAATTCAAAAAGTGATAAAAGTGGTATCCGGAGTCGGAATTTGGCGCAGGGATGCTCGTTTTCAAGCTCAGAGCATCCTCTTTACCTCGGTACCAAGTTTTCCTACATTTCGGGTGACCGAAAACCCCCGTGGAGCAGTTTTTCCTATCAGAGCTATAAAGTGGCACTTTAATGCCAAAAGTGCATCAAATTGCACTATGATCAAAAGTCAAAATTATTAAAAAATGAATATTGGCACATGCCAATTAAGGTCGCTTACATCATCATGAGATAAAACAACTATGCTAAAGATTTGAGTATGTAATATGGTGGACTAAATTAATGTGTGAAGCATTTAAAAGAAGACCGTACGGCCACCTTCACGTGGGTCCAAGCTCTCTCATCACATGGCAGCGTTAAGTTTAGAACCTTGCTATATGAATCATTTGGATATATACTAAGGATTAAACCTTATGTATTTAAGTCAAATTGTAAAAGGTTGAGAAATTGTATTAAACCAAAATCGTACGGCCTCCTCCTCACGTGGGCCATCTCCTTCAACATGGCAACGATTGAGTGGGCATGTGATCTCAAAGGAGAGCGATTAAACCAATGATGTCAAAGCTTATATACCATGGTCAAAGGGTGAAATATTTAAGAGGTTGAGCATTTGATTAGTGCCAAAGCCGTACGGTTGCCTCACGTGGGGCCTTCTCCACATGGCCGTGGGCGTTGTGATTGGAGGAGAGACATGGTATTTGATAGGCGTTTAAACTTTAAACCATGCCTCGAAACCTTTGTCATAAGTTAGCAATTGGAATATTATTTCATGCCATTCACGTGGGCCATGCATCTACACAGCCGTACGGTTTTTTGGTTTGAGTAGTGGTTCGTATTGGTGGAGTGGCCACCTCATATGGCATCACCCACGTGGGTGACCTTCTAAAAACAACAACCAATCAGCAGTCTTCATTGTTACCTCAACGCAGCATGGAAACATCTCAAAGCATCCGCCATTTGCCTCACGTGGGCGTCATCTCCACTCGGCAGCTCTTTAGATTTTGGTTGGATAAGTCATTGGTGGGGCAGCTACTTTCTTTGAGGTGGCATTATGTTTTTAGTAAGCTTTTGCAAAATACCAATCGGATCCTTCACCCATCATCCACGAACAGCTTGCAGCATGGAAACATCAAGTTCGACCTCATCCTCACTCATGTGAGCTGCTTCAATTCGGCATCTTCCATTTCAGTTGATTTTTGTCCAAATGAAATGGTGCATCTTCATTGGGCTGCTTGCTAACTTGCTCTACAATCTAGGAGTTTTGTCTCCTTAGGGTTTTGCGCCCTAGCTCACTCTCCTTTTGCTATAAATTGAGGAGCTTGGCTCCATTGTAACGATCAGAAAGTGTGGAACCTCTGCTTATATTTGTATTGTAATATTTTTCGGAGTTTAATAAAGAAGGCTTTGGAGGCTAGTCTGGTGATTGTCTTTGGTTGGATCTTCATGCTTGTACATCTGAGGTATACTGTATTATGTTTCATAGCTAGTATTGTTGGGATTATATGTCTTTAAAGGGAAGCTATCTTCTATAAGATCTGTAAGTAATACTTTATAGTTTGCTTATTCATGTTGATAATATTAGGAGGCTAAGAGTAATGTAATTTCTTGTTTGAATTCATTGCATCGCTGCTTTCTTTTAATTATCTACACATATGCTCTTATCCCCTTGCTAGTTGTTTGCAGCTGTCTACAGGTAGCCTAAGCTGGAGAAGTCCACGAACATGTTAAATTGTGCCTTCTTTCAGTAAATACGAACCAAGTCTCGATCTTACCGGTGCATCAGGGAGCTTGACTCCATTGCCCATTCTTCACTTGCTCAAACCCCCATGGGTTCACTTTTCTAGATCCATTTTTTTTATTCTATCTCGGTTACTGTCCTATTTAAATCTAAATCTTGCTTCAAAGTTCATTTGATTAATAGATCTAAGCAAGTAGCAATCTAAAGAGTCTAATAGCTTCATTGTTATTTAGTTCTAGGTTGCTAGCTAAGTTAGAAATTTTGCATTTTTTTTGTAGCAACGTCAAAGACACTTTTTAAGTGTTTCTTGGCATTTTTAAGACTAATTCAGTTCGCTGGTTTTTTTTGTCTTTTAGCAGGTCCGAACTTTTTAAAGCTCAAAGTCTGAGATTCGGAGGTGTCCGTAGCCATCCGGGGAGCTAGTTTTACCTCCCTTACATCATTCTAACATTTGTAAACTGTACTGGTGCCTAGTTAAAGGACCAGCAGTGTTCCTTGAGCTTCATGTGTAAATCATAAAAAATAAAAAGAGCACAGCAGGCAATTCCAGCGCCTGAACCCAATCCCCCCAGGGGGGATTCGCACCTTTTTTATTTTTTTATTTTTTTTGTTTTAGATTAGTTTTCATTCAAGCAGTAGTAATTAAATAACACACTCGAGCACACAACGTCCTCCAAGGACCCGTTTATTTTATTTTATATGCTTTTGTGTTTATTTCAAATTATTATTCTGTGCTTAAAATTTAATCCTAAAATTAACCCCCCTTGCTTTAGGCTTGGGGTTTAGTGTAGATTAATCATCCACTCATACCTATTTAATAAAACGAACAACGCCCCAAACTCGGAGTATGCTCTTGACCACTGCAGCTTAGTCGGAACAGTTGGCTCAATCAGAAACGGGTGCAAGGTAATTAGTGTTAATAGGACAATCCATTATAATTCAATCCTAAGAACTCGGGAGGTTGCATGGACTGAATCCACAGAGTCAGCAGGTTCTTAAGCGGGTTCATCCTCGCCTGGTTGGACACTTGGTAAGGTTGCTAGAGCACTCAGTTCGAAGTTTAGTTTTCTTTTGGGCCAAACCAAGAATCAACCCACTCCTTAACTACTCATTTAATAACTATAAAATTTACCAACCGAGCCACTGCAATACTTTCACTGAGACTACACAAGCAACCCCACACAACAGTACTTACAAGCATTTTTTCATTTTCGGCACTGGTCTTTAATTTTCTGTGTTTAAGTATCAATCATAAATGTCGTGAATGCTTATTTATCTTATGTTGGGTTAGCTATTTGATTTAATTCACAAGCAGTGCTTTGTTGTTGTATTTTATCATCTCGTCATCATTAACTCCTAGAATAGACTTTTATCTTTTGTTGTAGATTAAAAGCCTTAGATTATTTTTCATAGGGACCACCCCCCTTGGCTTCGCTAGGAGTAAGCCTAGACGGAGGAGTCGAGTAATCAGGTGACAGCACTTGACTCTCACTTGCCCCCAAGGATACACCGAGCGGCTTGAAGGTTTCCTGCCGCGTCCCCTCCAGGTGTGTATTAGGCGGCAACATTTTGGCGCCGTTGCCGGGGATAAACCTTTCTATTCCCGGGTCACGACTTTTTGTTTTCTCATTTTTTGTTTTTGCTTTGTTTGATGATTGTTTAGAGTAGACCTTTATTCTTTCATCTGGCGACTCCACTAACCTTTTTCTCTTTATAAAATTTTAAAGTAAAACAAAAAATATTTTTGTGAGAGCTTTTAATGCATATTATTTTTTCTCACATGGCGACTCCATTGAAGGGATAAAACCCTTCTATCTCATAGATTTTTTGAGACTGGTTGTGTGTAGATGAGCCCATGCGACACAGTAAACTTAAAAGCTCATCAATCTGACAACTCCTTTGATTCAGTACAAGTTGGCCTCCATGGTTATTTCAGACTGACGCTTTTGGCACCAATATGGATGATGAAGAGTCTGGTGATCAAATTGCTAGTGCATATCCTCCCCTCAATTTTGCATATATCCCAGGTTTTCCTAACTTTCACTATGGTGAGGAGGATATATCAAGCTATTTTCCGAGGTTTTACGGAAATGGTGATCCGGTCGTCCAACACATCATGTCTTTCCTTAAGGTTCTGGCTGACTTCAATGTTTTGTACGAAGATAATATGATGCAGATGTTTGCGGGTACTCTGGAAGGAGAGGCTTATTATTGGTTTACTGAGGGCCTTCCTAACAAGTGTATTACCTCCCTTTCATGCTTCCTTAGAATTTTCTTAAAACAGTGGCAGTATGATGATGACACTGTGGAAAGATTCATTGAAAAATCCTTGGCTTACTTCTTACCCGAGATAGAATATCACATGGAAAACCCTGAGCCTCCTCGTGTTGTCATGACAGAGAACATTGAATATGTGGAGGTTCCTATAGCCTCTCTCACTAAAGAAGAGATTATGCAGCTTATTGAAAATCATGGTGCCATTCTCCCTGGAGCACAATTTGACTTTAAGAGAATGATCCATGATGATCCCATTGAAGAGTTTCATGAAGCATCCTTGATTGAGGACATTGTTGAGGACCCTCCGCATTTCACTTTAATAGAAAATATGGAAGATTCAGAGTGTTCCCTGGTCCACTTCAATAATGATGATCATATGTATGTTCCAAACTTACCTGAAGAGGAAGCCATTGCAAAGATTAATGAAGACATTCATGAGGGATTTTTAATTGAGGAGGTCTTTAAGGAGTTTTCTCACATTGCCATGGTAACAAACATTGAAGATTTGGGATTTCAAGATTACTTTAGTGAAGATGACGACATTTGTACTCCTAAGCCACCTCCAGAAAAAACTATCACAGAAGCCCTTATTGAAAATGAGGAAGTTTGCAATGTGTATAATGATGATGGTTTGGAAGGCTTACTTCCTTGTGATCCTTTTTCTGAAGAGGAGGATTATGAGCATGAAGAAGCCATTATGGAGGTTGATGAAGAAACTCTTAAGCATCCATTAATGGAAGATGTTATTGAAGAACCTCTTCATATTTCCATGATGAAAAGCATTGAATATTTGAAGCTTTCTCAGCATAATTTCAGAGAGGATGATGACACTTGTAATTCGCATCTACCTTCAGAAGAAACCAGTATAGAGGCTTATAGAAAAATTTATGACGAAGACAATATTATGTATGATGATACCCCTCTTGACTCTCCACATGGTAACGAAGTTAGGGAAAGCTTGTTCTCTTGTAAACATTTTGAAGACAAGCCTTGTAAAGAAGTTTATTATGACCATGAGGAAGATAGATCTAGCCAGGGACATGATACGAATAGTGAAGACTCCTCCATCTTTGCCAAAAATACCTATGATGATTATTGGACATACATTGAGAAACCCATTTTTGATGTATCTAGAGAAGGGAGTGTGTATTCAGAAATATTGGGAGATCTTGATATAAAAGAGGAGCATGCATGTGATCAGTCGAAACCAAACATGAGTACTAGTATTGAAGACCCGAAGGTGCTATGCATTGAAGATTCAGATGGAACTCAGTCAATTGAACGTCAATCACAACCTTCAACTTCACATTCAGAATTCTCTTATGATTTGGAGCATCCTGGGGCTTATGTCACTACAGAAGTTTTTCATCCTATAAGCCCTCTAAGGCAGTATGGTGGTGTGGTTGATCTACTTCATCCTACAGATTTATACATTAGTCCTATCCAATCTTGGATTGAAGCAGCCTGCGAGAGGACCTGCCAGTTGAGGAAGCAATTTGATGATATTCTGCATGGTCATGATCTCCCATCCAGCCCCCCCATCCTCAACATTTTCGTAGGTTTGCATCTTGTGAATAAGGTATCCTTGTTTTGGCTGGTAACCAAACACGAGGTAAATTTCTTTTTTGATGAAATGTTAAGGTGGTTGCATTGGATTTATCATTTTACTTAGCATTTTTATCATGTTATGTTTAGAGTAGGAAATAAGCTCCTCAAGGTGAGCATTTACTTTCTGCATTTCCTTTTTATTAGTTAGTTTTTTCCTTTTGAATAAAGTAACTTATGGTTCATTGGTTTCTTGCAAACACTTGTGCTACTGAAAGGTTTTCTTGTCAAGTTGAGATGTTTTTACAGGTCATAGAAACCGGATATTCTGGTGTTCTCGTATGCTCTCCTTGCCTCAAGACTAGATCAAGCACACGTCCCGCAGTTGGAGCCAGATGTTACCACCTAAAGTTGCACTTTAGTTGGACTTCAGTGAGCCGCCAGTGTTGCACAATCACTTGTGCTTTTCAGTGTTCAGAAGTTCCAAGCTTGGCCTGTTCAAGGCCCCTTTTTTTTAATGTTTTGTAGTACATGACCGTGTCCCATGGGGTTTGTAATAAGCGTACTAGCATGGTGGTTTTTGAGTGACTCGGTTCCCTAGGACTTAACAATCAAAGAAGGTATTCCAAGGAGTTTTTTCCCTTGTCGATTATGCCTTGCCTTTAGCCGAGTATAATCGATGAGGTTTTCTCCTGCTCCTCCAAAGCTGGAATGCCCAAAGTGGGGGTTAGGCCTTAGGGGATTATTAGAGCCCATTTTGCAACATGTATGAACATGCTAGACGCTAGAATTTTATCGTTTTGTCATGTACTAGGTTCCCCTGAAGTTTCAGTCGATTCCGAGAAAAAATATTTTTCGCATTTTTTAAGCCATTTTTTTATGGTTTAATTAAAAAAAATTCAAAAAGTGATAAAAGTGGTATCCGGAGTCGGAATTTGGCGCAGGGATGCTCGTTTTCAAGCTCAGAGCATCCTCTTTACCTCGGTACCAAGTTTTCCTACATTTCGGGTGACCGAAAACCCCCGTGGAGCAGTTTTTCCTATCAGAGCTATAAAGTGGCACTTTAATGCCAAAAGTGCATCAAATTGCACTATGATCAAAAGTCAAAATTATTAAAAAATGAATATTGGCACATGCCAATTAAGGTCGCTTACATCATCATGAGATAAAACAACTATGCTAAAGATTTGAGTATGTAATATGGTGGACTAAATTAATGTGTGAAGCATTTAAAAGAAGACCGTACGGCCACCTTCACGTGGGTCCAAGCTCTCTCATCACATGGCAGCGTTAAGTTTAGAACCTTGCTATATGAATCATTTGGATATATACTAAGGATTAAACCTTATGTATTTAAGTCAAATTGTAAAAGGTTGAGAAATTGTATTAAACCAAAATCGTACGGCCTCCTCCTCACGTGGGCCATCTCCTTCAACATGGCAACGATTGAGTGGGCATGTGATCTCAAAGGAGAGCGATTAAACCAATGATGTCAAAGCTTATATACCATGGTCAAAGGGTGAAATATTTAAGAGGTTGAGCATTTGATTAGTGCCAAAGCCGTACGGTTGCCTCACGTGGGGCCTTCTCCACATGGCCGTGGGCGTTGTGATTGGAGGAGAGACATGGTATTTGATAGGCGTTTAAACTTTAAACCATGCCTCGAAACCTTTGTCATAAGTTAGCAATTGGAATATTATTTCATGCCATTCACGTGGGCCATGCATCTACACAGCCGTACGGTTTTTTGGTTTGAGTAGTGGTTCGTATTGGTGGAGTGGCCACCTCATATGGCATCACCCACGTGGGTGACCTTCTAAAAACAACAACCAATCAGCAGTCTTCATTGTTACCTCAACGCAGCATGGAAACATCTCAAAGCATCCGCCATTTGCCTCACGTGGGCGTCATCTCCACTCGGCAGCTCTTTAGATTTTGGTTGGATAAGTCATTGGTGGGGCAGCTACTTTCTTTGAGGTGGCATTATGTTTTTAGTAAGCTTTTGCAAAATACCAATCGGATCCTTCACCCATCATCCACGAACAGCTTGCAGCATGGAAACATCAAGTTCGACCTCATCCTCACTCATGTGAGCTGCTTCAATTCGGCATCTTCCATTTCAGTTGATTTTTGTCCAAATGAAATGGTGCATCTTCATTGGGCTGCTTGCTAACTTGCTCTACAATCTAGGAGTTTTGTCTCCTTAGGGTTTTGCGCCCTAGCTCACTCTCCTTTTGCTATAAATTGAGGAGCTTGGCTCCATTGTAACGATCAGAAAGTGTGGAACCTCTGCTTATATTTGTATTGTAATATTTTTCGGAGTTTAATAAAGAAGGCTTTGGAGGCTAGTCTGGTGATTGTCTTTGGTTGGATCTTCATGCTTGTACATCTGAGGTATACTGTATTATGTTTCATAGCTAGTATTGTTGGGATTATATGTCTTTAAAGGGAAGCTATCTTCTATAAGATCTGTAAGTAATACTTTATAGTTTGCTTATTCATGTTGATAATATTAGGAGGCTAAGAGTAATGTAATTTCTTGTTTGAATTCATTGCATCGCTGCTTTCTTTTAATTATCTACACATATGCTCTTATCCCCTTGCTAGTTGTTTGCAGCTGTCTACAGGTAGCCTAAGCTGGAGAAGTCCACGAACATGTTAAATCGTGCCTTCTTTCAGTAAATACGAACCAAGTCTCGATCTTACCGGTGCATCAGGGAGCTTGACTCCATTGCCCATTCTTCACTTGCTCAAACCCCCATGGGTTCACTTTTCTAGATCCATTTTTTTTATTCTATCTCGGTTACTGTCCTATTTAAATCTAAATCTTGCTTCAAAGTTCATTTGATTAATAGATCTAAGCAAGTAGCAATCTAAAGAGTCTAATAGCTTCATTGTTATTTAGTTCTAGGTTGCTAGCTAAGTTAGAAATTTTGCATTTTTTTTGTAGCAACGTCAAAGACACTTTTTAAGTGTTTCTTGGCATTTTTAAGACTAATTCAGTTCGCTGGTTTTTTTTGTCTTTTAGCAGGTCCGAACTTTTTAAAGCTCAAAGTCTGAGATTCGGAGGTGTCCGTAGCCATCCGGGGAGCTAGTTTTACCTCCCTTACATCATTCTAACATTTGTAAACTGTACTGGTGCCTAGTTAAAGGACCAGCAGTGTTCCTTGAGCTTCATGTGTAAATCATAAAAAATAAAAAGAGCACAGCAGGCAATTCCAGCGCCTGAACCCAATCCCCCCAGGGGGGATTCGCACCTTTTTTATTTTTTTATTTTTTTTGTTTTAGATTAGTTTTCATTCAAGCAGTAGTAATTAAATAACACACTCGAGCACACAACGTCCTCCAAGGACCCGTTTATTTTATTTTATATGCTTTTGTGTTTATTTCAAATTATTATTCTGTGCTTAAAATTTAATCCTAAAATTAACCCCCCTTGCTTTAGGCTTGGGGTTTAGTGTAGATTAATCATCCACTCATACCTATTTAATAAAACGAACAACGCCCCAAACTCGGAGTATGCTCTTGACCACTGCAGCTTAGTCGGAACAGTTGGCTCAATCAGAAACGGGTGCAAGGTAATTAGTGTTAATAGGACAATCCATTATAATTCAATCCTAAGAACTCGGGAGGTTGCATGGACTGAATCCACAGAGTCAGCAGGTTCTTAAGCGGGTTCATCCTCGCCTGGTTGGACACTTGGTAAGGTTGCTAGAGCACTCAGTTCGAAGTTTAGTTTTCTTTTGGGCCAAACCAAGAATCAACCCACTCCTTAACTACTCATTTAATAACTATAAAATTTACCAACCGAGCCACTGCAATACTTTCACTGAGACTACACAAGCAACCCCACACAACAGTACTTACAAGCATTTTTTCATTTTCGGCACTGGTCTTTAATTTTCTGTGTTTAAGTATCAATCATAAATGTCGTGAATGCTTATTTATCTTATGTTGGGTTAGCTATTTGATTTAATTCACAAGCAGTGCTTTGTTGTTGTATTTTATCATCTCGTCATCATTAACTCCTAGAATAGACTTTTATCTTTTGTTGTAGATTAAAAGCCTTAGATTATTTTTCATAGGGACCACCCCCCTTGGCTTCGCTAGGAGTAAGCCTAGACGGAGGAGTCGAGTAATCAGGTGACAGCACTTGACTCTCACTTGCCCCCAAGGATACACCGAGCGGCTTGAAGGTTTCCTGCCGCGTCCCCTCCAGGTGTGTATTAGGCGGCAACAGGAGGTATTTTTGAGTGAAAAACTCTGATAATTAGAATCACTAAAAAAGAATTTTAATTATCCAAGGGAAAAAACACTCGATGAAAGGACTTCCCTAATGATAAAGTATTAGGAAACTAAGTTATACAAGAATTGACCCTCATGCTGACATATCATTACAAAATCCCCTGCAGGGGTGCGGAAATTTCATGGAGAGAAGATAAGAAGAAGAGCTGCCTCTCTTGAAAAACTTCATTAGGTACTTCTTTTTCATCTTCAAGGCACATGGTACATGGTTGCCCACCTAGTTGGTTAGGTGGTCAACAGGGACCATCATAACATTACCCAAGTCATATTTTTCCATTCACGTATCCCACCATCATACATCAAAGACCAAGGTTATCTTTTTATTTTTATTTTTTATTTTTTTGAAATAAAATGACCAAATCTTCCCTTGCCTAGAATGGAAATCTGATTGCACAGATGGATTTCTAAATCTAAAAAACCATAATATCTACTACTCATATGCCCACAGCCAATCTAAGATGATATGCTTGAAGTCATCTCCAAGCATTCTTAAATACTCAGGCTAATTATTTTTCCGCAAAATAATTAAATTTAGCCAATTAATTCAATAATGCCTCAAATGATACTTGGAGGGGTCCAATTGGCCTCCAATGGCTGAGATGTGATCAATAATGATAATTAGTGAAGTCCATGCTACTAACTTGCCCCTTTGACGAGGTCAAACCTAGGTTTGACTGGTCAAAAAGTCAACATTTGGTCAAAGGTTGACCAAGGCTCAAGGTGATGGATTAATCATATGTGATGCTCGCAAGAGGTGTTAGTACCTTAATCATGAGTAGAATTGATGAACAACTAAATGCTAAGTCATGCTATACACCAGTGCTATAAAAATCGGCCCGGAACCGACAAAACTGGCCGGTCCAACCAGTTTCAAGGGTTTTTCAGTCCGACTGTTTGATTCAACCCGGTTTTGACCGGCTATGTACAGAACTGGCCGGTTTCCACCAGGAACGGCTCAGTTTTGTACGGAACCGACTAGTTTTCTCAAACCGGTCAGGTTCTATATGGAACCGACCGGTTCCATACGGGGTCCTTTTAGGGCAAAAAACCCACATTTTGATTTTTTTTTAATTAAAAACCAAAAAGTTTGGGCACATCGGCCACATCCGGTAACCTAATTACCGTACAATCACTATATATTGATGTGAGTGTTATCCACTAAATTGCACTTAGTGGATTTCAAGTGAACCATCGAAGACTTGAACAATCTAATTGTTCATCATCAGTGTTCCGAGATCCATCAGGCCAAGTTTTGGCCCCTTTTTTAATAATTGCTGATCATACCCCCTTGGGGGATTTTGTAAAAATGTGCTAGCATGATGGTCTATGTAAAGAGTTTTCCTTCTTAGGACTTAGAGATCAAATGTGAACATTCCATGGTGTTTTTTCCCTTGTCAATTATGCACTGTTGAATAAGCGATGTATAATCGACGAGTTTTTCACCCGCTCCTCCAAAGCTAGAATGTTGTCTTGGTGCTTAGGCCTTAGAAGGTTATTAAAGCTCAAGTGTCAATGTTTATGAGCATGCTAGACATCAAATTGAGTCATTATGGACATGCATTAGGTCCCCTAGGATTTTCGTTCAATTCCGAGAAAATATTTTTTTCTCGTAAAACGTTTTTTTTAATATTTTAATTAAAAAACCCAAAAATGTAATAAAAGTGTGGTTAGGAGGTCAATTTGGCCATGGGAGTGCTCATTTTCTAGCTCAGAGCACCCACTTTACCCCTGGACCCACTTTCCTAAGTGTTTAAGTGATTTATTTTTCACTTAAATTACTTTTGCTCAAAAAAGTCAAAAAGTGAGAAAAAATGCCAAAAAAGTAAAAAATGAGAAAAAATCCAATTCCTAAATTGATGGGATTTGTAAGAGGTTAAGGTTAGAAATTATTGAGAGGTTTTAGGGAGTGTTTTTGGCATGTTTTGGGGCAGCATAAATGAAGGAATCAACTCCCCACAAAGAGGGGCACATTTCCTTAAGAGGGGGGCACATCATTTAAGGAGTTTGTAGCACTATTTAAGGTAGCCTTTGGGCTGATTTTTGACAGCCCAAATGGTGGAGGCAGTCCCCTCCATCAAGCCACTAACTATGGCTTGATTCCCTCAACAAGTGCGCCCTCCTTCTTTCTCCTTTTTCTATTTAAGCAAGAGTTTTAACTCTCTTTTGTGTTAGATTATGGTAACTTCGGGATGTCCTCCATGGTTCAGATGCCTTACATGGAGGAACATTAGCTGCATAGGCATCAGGATGGAGTAGAGAGTGAGATGCACTCTACTCAGTGGCATGAGCCCAGTGGGGGCTGCATGCAGAGCTTTAGGGGAGATTGACCTTTGCATGCATGAGTAGTGCATGACCTGTCAGCATTCAGAGACTGCATGTAAAAGTGACCTTTTGCATGCATGCATGCAAAATTGACTTTTTGTATGCACCGGGAATTAGGGTTTTGGCAAACCTAATTCATCGGTGAGATTATTTATAGAGGCAGGGGGTCCCTAGATGAGGTTATTCAGTTGTATTATCAGAGAGAGATACTGCCAGAGTGAGGAGGACGAATCTGTCCATGTGGGGCGACTTTCTGAGATAGAGAGGAGTTGCTGCAGGAGCTAGGAAGGTCATTTCTGAGCTAGATCAGTGACCTTCAGTTCCAAAGAGACTAGATACCCGTTCCTGTGAGCTGAGAGAGGTCAATAGTGAGATTATTGTGGAGATTGGAGGAGGCCGAGTTCTCTTGGAGGAGGATGTTTTTCCTGAGGGCAAAGGAGCTCATTGTGAGCTGGATTGATCGATTAGGAGTCTATGACTTCCAGGATAGCCTTGCCTCGAGATTTGAGGAAGGTTAGGGATGATCGGAGCTCAGATCTATTGAGATCCGGAGCAGTACGAGCATTTGACACCTAGAGGGGAGGGCGCACTTGTGCATGCAGAGAGGGCCGATTTCATCAGTGGGCAGTCTTCAGAGCGAGCAAATCAGAGCAGAGAGATCTAGAGAGGGTAGATCTATCAGAGGAATCGTCAGAGCACTCAGATCCAGATTAGCAGTTAGGGCATACTTCGTCAGTGCATGCATCAGCTGGATGCATGCAAATTAGAGTTTGTCCTGTCCAGAGGGATTGAGTTACCGGCTGAGGTAATTCTGTATTGTACTATCTTTTATACTTCTATATGCTCTGGGCTCGAGAGAGAAGATAGCCCCATAGTTAGCTGGTTTTTCCCGAAAGGGTTCCAGGGTATATCTGTTGTCTATGCGGTTGATTGCATTTATATGTTAGTTGGTAGATGCAGATCTAGTGGTTTGAGTCTATGTTTTTATGAGTATGTACTGACATTGAGATTCATACTACTTGAGGTCTCAGACTGATCCAGAGGGAGTAGTGATCTCTGGATCAAACATTTACATTTTGTTCATGGTCAGAGAGGACCAAAAGGATGGTAATTCTTGTATTGTAATTTGTAACATCTTTTTGGAATAATAAAGGCTTTGGAGGCAAATCTGTGGTGTAGTGCTCTATGTGTGTGGATGCAAATGTCAATGGTTTATGAGGTAACTGTAGCGTAACTTAGTTATTTGATGCATTTGTGGATGATCAAGGCCTTCGAAGGACTATTATTAGTTGGTAGGATTTATGATTCTAGTTTGTTTTCATATATTGCTTGCTCATGTCAGCGGTATAGAAGTTGTATGCTTTTACTAGCTTGTATGCTTACTCTTGTGATTTCTAAAATGAGAAGCACCGGATTTGACGCT
This sequence comes from Larix kaempferi, assembly GCA_027924585.1. Classification (NCBI taxonomy): domain Eukaryota; kingdom Viridiplantae; phylum Streptophyta; class Pinopsida; order Pinales; family Pinaceae; genus Larix; species Larix kaempferi. The sequence goes on from BSBM01000198.1 coordinate 4,670,013, forward strand.
TTGTGCAAGTAGTTTTAGTTGTGCAGGTTGCCTAAGCTCGAATGTGCAGATGATCTAGTTTGACTCTACTGCTCTTCAAGCACTTTCAGGATACAGTCCCTCCGCTCTCCACCAGCAGGCTCCATAGCTCAAACATTCCTAGGATTCCAACATTCTTTCTATCTTTCTCTTTCCTTCATCTTAAATTTAAATTTCTCTCGTTATGGTTACTTGTGTGCTTAAGTAAATTTAGTTTGGTTTAAAAGAATATCTAAAGGCTGATTTTATTTGAGTACGCCGCTAGATCTATGTTTTAAATGCTTACATTTGTAGATCTAGTTTATTTTTAAGTACTTGCACTTATTTCCCATCTTTAGTACTTAATTTTTTTATGCTTTTAACGTTCATTTGCGCACATTTGGTGCATTTCAGGTGGCTGGCTTTACATTTTTATCGCCATAACAAGAGGAGGTGCTGCCGGAAAATTGAAGATCTAAAGCCATCCAAGGCTTCTCAGAGCAACACTCTTCTTTCTTCTTCATTTCTAAAAACCTATAAGCCTTTGGATCCAGATCTGTAAGGACCAAAGGCAACCACCTTTTTCACTTGTAATATAATAATAATAAGAAGAGCAAGTGGGCTTTCCAAGTGCCCACATCCCATCTCCCTTGGGGGGATTCGTGTCGCATCCTTGATGGTTTGCTTTTCGGTATCATTATTTTTTGCTTTAGATTAGTCTCTTTTTTCCTGTTTTGGTTAGTTTAATTTTTCTTGCATGGTTTTTGTAAAGCAATGAACACTAACTCGACATTACTCTACCGAACTACCCAAGAGAGTTTGCTCGATTGGGGAAAAGATACTCTTTGCCGTCGTAATTAGTCTGACATTTCTTTTTCTCGTCTCTTTCTCAATTGGAATAAACAATCCGTCCTTCCGTGTATGCTCTTGCCCATCATAGGTTCACCTTGATCTTTGGGATAACCAAAAGCATAAGTGTGCACTTTTTAACTTTCCACATGTAATAAACAACTCACCTTAATAAAAAAAATTCCCTAATACATTACGAAAATTCGGTGTATTAGTCTTTGATATTGTGTGGGAAAATTCTTCAAAGGAAGCGGGAACCATTGGATAGATTGCACCTTCGATTGGTGTAGTGTAGAACACCTCCCAGGGACTCCGATACAACCCACATTTCCAAGTGTGGAACCACCTTTGTCATAATCCAGACATATTTCCGGTATTTCACGGTATATCGGGAATCCCCCTCCCTAATAATCCACTCATCATCTTAATAAATTAAAACTGACCAAGTACACTACAAAACATTTACTTTTTCTTAGCAACATTCTGTTATTTTGATTCCATTGGCACTGGTACAATTTTATTATCATTTTTTGCTTTCATTCAAATATGTTATGAATGCCATATATATTTTTATGCTGTTGAATACAAATTTCATATTCGCAGTAGCTTGTTTCAGTAATCCATTTCGAAACTCCTGAATAACTTCACATCCACAACTAATAAATAATTGAAGAGCCTTAGAAACTCTTTCATAGGGACTACCCCCCTTGGCTTTGTTAGGAGTTAGCCTATACGAAGGAGTCAGGATCAAGTGACAGCCCTGACTCGAGACTTGCCCCCAAGGACGCACCCAGTAGCTTGAAGATTTATGCCACGCTAACCCCCTTTTTCCGAGGTGCGTATCCGGCAGCAACAACGGGGACCCTCAATTGCAATCACGATTCACAATCATCTTTGGATTTTTCTAGCTTGAGCATACAAGTTACAGAGTTAGGGCAGTAGGGCGTTCGAGAGTCTGGAATTGAATCTCAATTGTGGGCCATGGCACCACCGAATTTTGGTTTTATACACTCTTACTTATACATGAGAAACTTTGCAGATTTGTGTATAATAGTTTGAATTCACATGGATGCACATGAATATATATATATATATATATATATATCATAATTACCAGGATCGCGAGTCAACTCACGTTTTTCACGAGTTTGACTCGGATCGAGACCTGGGCGAGCCGACTTGGCACGGGACGAGTTAAAATCGGTGCACTTTCACCCGATATTTACCGCTTCAATTTCACCGCTTGCCAGTTATTTTAACTCATGCTCCTTTCATTACTGCCAGACACTACGTAGCAACAGCAATCCCCCTCTAGCATCAGTTGACCAAACCAGCAGTAGTCCGCGTCCAGAAGCATTCGACCGACAGTAGTATTCCAAGTCCTGTAGCAGTTGACCGGAAGCAACGTCCAGCAACAACGTCCAAGCTCCGTCCAGGACGACCACGACCACGACAACATACTCGGGCGCGGGCGCAGGAAAGGGCACACAAAGTCGACTCCGTCGGGTCGTGCCTTCAATTTCGACTGTTTCGAATAGCACACTATTTTTTTGTTTTTTTTAATTTACATTTTTTTAAAATTTTGTTTTAATTTTATTTGTTTTAATTTAATTTAAAATAAACTATGTAATTATTTATATGTTAAATGATTTTATTTTTGTTTTTATTTTATCAATTTTTATTCATACCTATTTATAATAATAGTAATAATCAGGTATAAATAAAAATTAATAAAATAAAAACAAAAATTAATAAAATAAAAACAAAAATTAAAATAAAATCATTTTTATTAATAAATAAAAACAAAAATTAAAATAAAATCATCTTATTAATAAAATAAAAACAAAAATAAAATCATTTAAATTAATAAAATAAAAATAAAATCATTTTTATTCATGTTATGGATGAGAGTTGGACATATATTTTCAATTTTGGACATCTTTCTGGAATATGAACTCATCTTATGGATGAGGGTTCCATAAGAGTTGAACATATATTTTCAATTTTGGACATCTTTGTGGATTATGAACTCATCTTATGGATGAGAGTTGATATATTTTGGACATCTATGATTTTATTGATATTTTTTGGACTTGCACTATATGGGCATAGCTATTTTGAATATCTATGAAATCTCTTTTCTGAATTCAAAATATAGGTATATATTTAATTTTTTGTATTTGCCGATTTTTTCCCGATTTTTTCCTGATCCAATTCAAACTCTTCACTCTTTTGCCTCGCCGATTTATTGCTGATTCCAAGTCTGGTAAGTATGATATATATCTATATATGTATATATTTTGAAAATATGAATATTTTATGTATTTTTGCACAACCGGTTTTTTGATCCGTTTTTTTCCCGGTTTTTGTCTGGTTCCGGTTTGGGTCCGGGTCCTGGGGCCGGCCGGTTTGACCACCGGTTCGGTTCTGATAACATTTCTATACACTAGTGATCATTGCAAATACAACAAGTGCAAGACAAGTACTAAGCATAGTAAAGGACAAGAGTAACTAGCTTCATATACATATTCTTGCTTGAACTAATCACACAATCTATTGCATAGATCAACCTTATCCCTTGGCTGAAGTGGAATGAGGAGCAACCATGGGCTTAGTCAAAATGTGAAGTTGACCATAGGATAGACTTGAGTCACTTTTGGAAAGAGGGGATACGTGATACTTTGTGACATTTGTTGGAGTGGCTAACACTAGGGAGAAGGTGTCTCACAAATGGATGATGTGTTAGGTTGAGTGGTGCCCACGAGGCCTTGACACTTGGACTTAACCCCCTTTCACCTTTTCTTTTTTCTTTGACTTTGTCCTCCCTCTTGAACTTGTCTTTTCTTGGATTTTTCTTCATTTGATTTTCTGTCTTCTTGTACTTTTCTTTTTATGTTCATGAGACCTTGGCCTTTTATTTACTTTTTGGCCCTTTTGCAAGTTTAGACTTGCTTCTTTATATTTGCTTGATTCTTCATTTTGACTTTGGTCTTCAGTTTCTTCTTTATGCAGGTCTTCAGTTTCTTCTTTATGCAGGTACAATGAGACTAGGATCAGGAGCTGCTATAGGTGCCCTTTTAGGCACTGCCAAAAGGAGAGGAGGGAAAAGCCTTTTGTGCTTTGGACTTAGAGACCACATCATCCTAGCAACTTGCCAACCTTAGCTCATGACACAACATCGGTAGTACTCTTCGACCAGAAGTGCACATGGGGTCAGAAGGCGGTAGTCCTAGGCTCTATACAGAACATCGGTGGTGCTCTCTGACCAGAAACGCTAAGGCTTCGGAAAACCAACTCTCTTGAGGGAGTTTTGTTGCACACATCAGAGCCGAGACACCAGGGAAAACAGGGAGGCCATCCTAACAAAGAGGTCACAGAGGGGGAGGTCCTCAAGCTCATCAGTCATGTCCAGGTCAAAGGAAATTTGCAACAAATGGATGAGATGGATAGTTGGAAAAAGGCTAAGTACAGAACCAAGAGAGGGGTGGTGATTTAACATCACACAGGCAATCAGCCCAAACAAGAACCTGTGCATGAAACTACCACGAATGTACCTACACCACACCAAGCACAAGTCCTACTGGTAGCAACCATAGAAAAACCATATGATCACCTATTCACAACAAAGTCTAACAGATGTCAGTCCATCAATTAAACTCATGAAATCCATGGATATACCTCTGTCATATACCTGGTCTGAGCTGCAGCTGCAAAGTATACATCTGTGTTGACTCTGGAGGGCTAAGGGAGATGCGATCCAAATTGCATAAGAATAGTCCCGAAGGTCCACTGTACCAAAGTGTAGGATGTATGGCAGGGTATGACATGAAGAGGGCTCAAAATGACAAAGATAGACCCTCTGGTGCTATAGCATTGTATCTGATCCAGCTGCTGAATAGTGGTCTACTCTGATAAAATGAGAAGTAAGTCCCCTCTACAGAATGTGTGATTACAGGGCTTAAGGCTATCTTAACAAGTAGGAACAAGGTGTCAAGATTCCTTATTGTTAACCTATTCCCGTGACAGGTTAGGATAGGCGCCACTAGTTATAGGGCACATGACCTCTGGTGCCTGTATGGACCATTTTTGTATTATAGCCTAATGGGGTTCTGGTACAGATGAATATACAGTTATACAATGACACTCACACATACACATATATATCTCAAACATTTGACTTGTTTCAACCCAATATTATACTGTGTATTTGATTTTTGAAAAGGATTTAATTCTGATCTTAAATTGTTAAAGTTTTCTCTGATTTTGAACAGAAGAAGCTATGCTCATTTTATAGACATCTGTTTTTTTGATGTATGGTGATTCAGAAAGAATTTGAAGAAGCAAGAAAGGAGCTAGAGATGGAGTTATCAAAAGGCATTTCCGTGGCTGACCTTCGCAAGAAATTACAATCCGGAGGTACTCAAACAAAGGCTGATGCTAGACAACAGAATATACAGACTTTTAAGCATATTCCACGCAAGAGGCAGGATGCATCATACCTACTCAATAAATTTCCTGAAAGAATGGCAGAATCTAAGGATTCTGTTAAATTTGGAAAGCCCAGTGCATTACATCTAGCTGCAAATGTTATTGAGGGGGCCAATGGTGGAGCCGTTCTTCAAAAGAGCATATTTTACCTTGGGGATGGAATGCTACTGGTCAGCCTTATGACAATATCAATGCTAAGAATCACTTTAAGTTTTTTGGATTAGTGTTTAAGGTCACACTTTTTACAGTACTTTTTTGTTGTGAGATAGGTGCTTCTAAAGAATTATGGTGATGAGATCCAAGTAATGCTGGCTACAGATATCAGAGAGCCCATCATGCTTCATTGGGGATTATCATTGAATTCAGCAAGAGAGTGGCTGGTATGTCTCCCGTTCTGCAATTTTCAATAGACTCTCACAGTTGTTGCTGGCATAATGGTTTGTGAACTAAATCCAGGAGTTCAAACTGTAGACTCTAGGTTTCTGCTCACTATGTTAATTGAGCATTTGAATAAACAAGGATGAGAGTGGTACAATTAAATTGATATTTGAACTAAAATCATGATGATGATACAGGCACCTCCACTGAGCATTAGACCAAAGGCATCAAATATGGTGAATGGAGCCTGTGATACATCATTTGAAAAGGGATTTGCTGGAGATGCATCTCTCCAGGTATTGTCTTTTACTAGTATACAAATCTTCTATCCCATCTTCCAATTATATATATATATATATATATATGAAACTATTTTGTTCAAAAGAGTGTGTACCTTTAAATGTTGGTGGGCATCCTTTTTGTAATTCAACTAACCTGGTAAACTATTGCATAACAAATGAATAAGAAATAAGACATGAAGGGGATTTGTCTGAAGAAATTGAAGGACATTGCAATTTTGAAGGCCCTTGTTCATTGTCCACTAAAACATTTTTTTTTCGTTTGTGACTAAAACAGTCTCTGCAGATCAACCTCGGAAAAAGCAATTTTATTGGAATGCCATTTGTTCTCCTGTCTGGTGGACGATGGATAAAAAATAATGGGTCTGACTTCTACATAAGTCTGAAAGTCACAGATAGAAAAACCCTAAAGGTTGTATTTATTATTAAAGTGGAAGTTCTTTATATATATTTTTCTGCACTTTGAGGTGTGCTACTAAGGCTCACAGTTAATTTGTTCTCTTGATCCTTGAGCTTGATGGGTGAATGTATCTGCTATTTACAATTACATCAACTTATACATGCCTTCACATTGTTTTTATGACATTTAAAGTACTACACAAATAAATGATCTTTGCACTTGGAAGATGGATAATCCTTCAGCCAATCTTTTGATTTTGCAAATTGATAAGTCTATTAATGCTCATAACTGAAATAATTATTTTTGCTTTAGCTTTCACAATTCATTGTTAAAATAAGCCTATTCACAACCTGTTTGTTCTATTTGTGTTTACATTTTGCCTGTTGAGCAGAGTGCGGATGGAAAAGGTACTGTCAAATGTTTGTTGGATGCAATAGCTGAAAAGGAGAAGGATGCAGAGCGGTCACTAATGCATAGGTGAGCATAAGTTTTTCCTATAACAGAGCTATAAGATTTTACAGTTGTTCTTGAAGAGGGAAGTGCAACAGCCTAAAGATTTCAACAACACCACAGACAAAGAAATCTCAAATATAAATTGATCAGAAAAAGCAATTTATTAGTCGTAAGTCCACATCCACCTAACCATCAAGATATCATTAGGATGAACCATAATTCCATGCACCCATAGACAAACAAGCTCACTTGGGATCCTATTTCAGATTATTCATGTTAAATCTCTAATAGCGACAATGGAATACAAAATCTAATGTTAAAAAACACAACCGTTGAAAAACTTCCAAGTTCCAGTGAACTCTTTCTTTGATCATTTGTGTGATGAATAGAAAAGAAAGAGGGATGACATTTGTGTCCTTGACCTTTCTTGGACAATATTTTCCCTGTTCAACTGGCCCTGTCTCTCACTTTCTCTTGCTGTGAGAAATTTCCATGTATATTTGGCTTCCAGATCCCACCGATTTCTTGGCCCATAAAACATCCAATCACGTTCTTGCAAACTTACTTGCCAGGCATCCAATGTTTTTGAAGAGTTGTTGAACTGACCAACTTGATTGTTCTGGATGGCTCTAAACATCATCATGTATAGCTCTGAACAACTCATCTTAATTAAGGGGTTGTGGAAGGAGGTTTCTTTTGAATTGAGAGACTAACTAGGGTATTTTTTTTTCCAAGGACCAACAAGGGTACTTACTACTGTCTTCTTCAATGTTTCTTTAGCCTCGCTTTTAGAATCTTGACAACCAATATAAGTTAAAATCCTATTGAAAGTGATCTTGAAAGATATCCCTTATCTAGTTCTCATCTTCTATCAAGGTTCCCTGGTTTTTATGGAGCGGGAAAATCTTTCCAAGGTATGTCTTGTTTCCCAAAAAGGGAAATAAAACTTTTAAGCCTCGCCACCTTCTTTTGCTGAGCTGATCTTTGCCTGTATCCTGCCCCTTCTGGCTCTGCGTTCTTCAAAATTCTAAGTTGATATTCCATTGTCATGACGATTTCTTGCTTTTTCTGTATTAAGTAGTCCAAGATCGAGAGCACTACCAACTTTGTTGAGTTTAATTTTAAGGAATCTGCAGTGTGCCTATGTATAAAAGTGGCACCACTGTAGTAAAAATAAGAATAAATACCTAGCAGATGTGGAATATAATATTTATTCAAATCGAGTCATTTGGTGCAATGAAGGAGATCACTTTAAATTCATACATTAGGTAATTGTGCTACCTGACCTAGCTACCATCACTTGATACAAATGACACTTTATTAACCTATAGTTGGTCACTTAACATAACATGACCTTTATTACACATTAAAGTCACTTAATTAAACCTCAACTCTCAGTATTGGAGCATTAATGCTCCAACACCCCTCTACAGAAAAAAATACTATTTTTCAACTATCTACCCCTCTCAATTCAAAATCTCAAAATTTTTACAAACACGACTTCAAAATTGTAGAAGACCATATGTTTTATCTTCTTCTTTGCTTCATCTCCTGATCTTGGGACTGCATGACTCCAACAAACTATAACAATCTGCTTTTTTGTAAGGAAAATTTCCACTAAATCCACATAATCAATCAAATCAATAGATTGCCATCTCCCTTCTTTGAAGGAAAAATTTTAGTTGGACTTGCTTTGACCACTGGAGCATTCCAACTAATGTACCTGTTATCACACCATAGTAGCAGGGCTACTATTCTTGTACAGCAGATATCTGCACATTCCAGAGCTTCCATTATTCCAGAGCATGGCTATATATTTTGGATCACTCATGATCAGAGCAGTACATTATTCAGATTTGTATATGACCTTGTGTCAAGGATGAGCCTTGAGAGTTCAGATTTGATGACTGATGTGACCACTTATCCCATACAGTTTCAGTTCAGTGCCTAGAGATGTATTACAGCAGTGTTTCAGATGATACTGGATGATTATTATTATGATGATGTTGTATGATCTATGGATATGTTCTCACTGACTGTGGATTATTATCTTGTTGATTTAGTCATGATCATAGCATGTGCTTGGTATATTATTCCTGATGTGGCAAACTATATAAAATGAATTGTAAATCTTAAAATGGACAATTGCTTGCACATTTAGGTCATTTAACAAAACTCACTGGTTTTTCACCTTACATAGATATGGTCTTTCCCGACACCAGTTGTCTGCTAGTGTAGGCTCCATATTCACTTGTCTCCATCCATACGTGACCTTCCTGTTTGACTTTAAACCCTGACTTGTCTCATTTGAATTTCGGATACCGAGGACTTCCCCATTTTTCTACCTCTGTGTTTGGACCGCATCCCTGTTTATTCAGTGTCTCGGCTCTGAGTTGGTGACAAAACTTGCCTTTGGTGAGTTGGATTGTAGGCCTAAATCATTCTGGTCGGTCGTCTCGATGTTTGGCATTGGCTCGAACTCCCCCTAGTCACTTGAGATGTTGTTGGCTAAAACTGAAAGCTCATGTTCTACCTATGGAAACTTAAATTCGCCCATGGAAACAAAAAAAAAGGGCAAGAGCGATGAACAGCTAAAAATACTCCTCGAAGAGTATAAGAAAGGTCCAAAAAGCAATGGTTCTTAAAAACTATATCTAAACAATTGCTGACCTTATAAATATTTGAAAAACATGCCCTGGATGCAAGCTGCAACTAGTTGTGCTTCTCAGCACATCTGAAATCCGAAGGGTTATGTAGGCCAAAAAGGCCATGGAATAAAATTGAATGATCCTAATGAACCTGGATCAACTTGATGTAGACATGATGCCTAAGTTGAATAAGCACTCTCTAAACAACTTATCCATTTGTGAGACACAGCCATCCCCCATGTTCTTTTGTCCAGCACAGAGTTTGTAGCTTTCCCCTTTCTCCCAGTCCAAAGTTTTTTTGAGTTAAGTTAGACAAGTCAACCCTTTGGCCCAACCTTGCTCCTAACCTTCATCCTTCACTAGCAGTTTGACCATGTCCAATGGGTGAGTTTGTCATTTGAACTATTGTGCAAGCAAATTTTTATATAACAACGGAATATGCTAATTTAATCAATGCCACCAAATGGATGTTATACTTTGAGCTCGGCTGTGAGAATGATTAGAGAAGCATTGTCTTAGTTTACTGATGTGATTTATCCTTGGTTGTATATTCTTGGGATCCGTGATGATGTGGACCATGTATGGATGATTATTGATGATGATTGATGGGTCCACATGTTTGATGATGATATCATATGATGGACATATGATGCAGATGATGTTTGATCCAGTTCAGCAGGTTTATTACTACTTCAGATCAGCAGATTATACATTGTCCATATATGGTGGACCCTACAGCTGGCCCATTAGGGCAACCCAGGGTGTATGAGTACACATTTCTAGTGGATTTGGGTCTTCTGGATCCATTGAGACACTTATCTTTCAGTTCCGGGCACTTCTGACAGTGATTGATGCAGTTTTACACTTGATGACCAGATTTGGGGCTGATTTCCCAGCCTGGGCAGCAGGGGCCATGATTGGCCAGTTCACCTAGGGCGATGATGATGGAGGGGGTGGTCCAGCCACTTGTTTTTACCATTTACCCCCCCCTTCTGGAGAGCCTGGTGGGCTCGGATGGACAGCGCTAGCACCCTAGGAGGCAGTTTTGGCACTTTCACAGTTCCCGAGGCAGTTAAAAAATGGGATAAAGTGGTCATTGAGGAAATCGATTTGGGCAATTGAGGCAAGGTTTGGGCATTTGGTCTTCACAGAGGTCTTCCAGGGTGGCATCACTACCTTCCAGTCAGTTTTCACCATGTGGGTATGCCCAGATTGATCACAGGAGGACATTTACTGCTAGACTGTCATGGATTCTGAGGACAGTTTTGGTCATTTATATTATCTTGGACATTATTTTATTATTTTATTGTGCCTTGGGGTGAGCTAGCAAGGATTGATGCCTCCTAGCCCCACCATGTGCTTATATTGTCATGTCCTAGTCACCATGAGGTGGATTTTGGTGCTTATATTTCTCTAGTGGATGACGTCACCCTCTTATTGTACCACTTAGTGGGGGCGCTATCATGATATTGGGTGATCCATGTGATGTATTGTTATGATTTATTGTTAGCCATTGATTAGATCTTGAGATCTTTTAATCTTAGCCACTCATGTAAAAAGTGGTTAGGATTGTACTCTCTCCCCATCCTATTTAAGGAGGGAGCCTCTCATTGTAAAAATCATCTAGAGATTTTTGGCTCTTGGCTCTTGGAATAAAATTTCTATCTTTTGGAGTACATGCTTGGATTGGAGTGGATGTTGGTTGTTTCGATTGTAAATGCTTTTGTCCATTGCACTGGAGGATCTATTGTAGCTATCTTGCATTTTTGCCATATTTTATTTACAGGTTAAGAGGGCGATTTTGGACAAGGGCGAATTGGTGGGGAGGCTTTCCCTTCAATCTTGGAAGAAGTCGCTTTGGTGTAACAGGGAGTAGTTTTGCCTTTGTGTCAACTATTCTATGTTTCTCTCTCTCTTGCTTGTATCTACCTTCAATTTGTTAAACTGATTGATGCTTTGCTCCTTGGCTTGACAGGTTAGAAGGAATCATATGTGGCTTGGAAAAATCGATTTGGCAAGAGGGCTTCAACAATTCTCCATTTGATCTTTGGCAAAGTAATCCTCGTCTCAACTAGCATTCATCTCTTCATCCAGGTATGTTCCAAGAGGTATGATCTTCTACTTCCTTGAATCTTCCATAATTTCTAGATCATAAAAAAAACCCTAATCAATTAAAACCCTTGTTTTGGTATTTCTTAGATCTACTTAGATCTAGCCTTGCTCCGAAGAGATATTGGAAACCCACCTCTATAGCATCCACCCCTAGTTGGATCTACAGTTTGGTGGTGACTGGCTAAAAATTGACCCACTTTTCAAGGCAAAAAGCCCTCCTTGACCCAAATCGCACTTCCTAATGAGAGGCTTGTTTGGTTAGATCTAGCACATGGGTAGGTGAGATCCCACTTGATTTGCAATCTAGACACTTGATAACCTACCCCCAGATCCTTACTTTGGTGAAATCTACCTTGTGGACATCTCTCCATGTTTTAAGGGGTTAAAACCCCCTTTTTAATCTTTTGGCACCTCAAAACTCAGATCTACTAAGATCTAGCCCTTGGATTGACTTGAATTTTTGAACACGCATAGATCGGGCTACTAGCTATTCGAATCTACAATTTGGTGGCCATTGGACTTGATTTGGTCCACCAAACCCACTTTTTAGCCTTCCTTGAGCAAGTCGCACTCCCTTGAAAAATTGAGTTTGTCCACTTCCAGGAGGTGGGTGTTTGAGATTTTCGTGGATTTGGAATGCCCATACCTTGAAACCTAGGTCTAGACTGTCTTTTTGTCACGATCCGCCTTGGGGGTAGCATTCCTTGTTTCAAGGGATTGTGGTCCACTTAGGGTTATTACTTGAAAACCTAGATCTAGCAAAATCCAACCATTGGATCTCATTTAACCCACTTGACTTGGCTTCTAGGTGTCCCGATCTACACTTTGACATACTTTTTGACCCCACTAGCCCATCCAACAAGGCACTAGTCCTTCTCTAAGCAAGTCGCACTCCTTGGGAATTGTGTCAAACCCTAGATCTAGTACATGGGTACTCCTAGAATCAACCTAAAATCATAGATCTAGCCTTTATCCAACCTATAGTACCAACCTCACACCTAACTTCACCTTGTGGGCCTACCTAGAACCATTTCACACTTCCCAAGAAAACTAGACCCACTTGTGTAAACATATGGTACTATACCTAGTCATCATACCCCATCATGTGGCCTAAAACATACATAGGTTGAAACACTAACAATCTCTTATACCACCTTCAACCATTCCTTAACTCTTAGGTCCGCTTAGCCTTGCATTGGTTTCCATAACTCATCATTTACCTACCCTTAGAAACCTTTGTTTGGATCCAATCAACTGTGATTGGTTATAGGGTCTCCCCCTAGGTCTTGCTACACTTTGACCTAAAGCGAAGAGTGCCTCGGTTGATGTGACTCCCACCTTTCATTGGGAACCGTGGCATCTCTTGGGTCACCTCTTTAGTTGCCTGTCTCCTCTACCGTCCCGGATGGGATACCTCTAGGGGCAACTACAAGTTGTGTGATAACAGTACCCTTTTTCTGGAGTATTTTTAGAGGATAATAAAAGGAGTGGCCTTTAATAGTTTCCTTCTTTTGTTTCACAAACTAAGGGGGATAACCCTCCAAAAAAAGTGCCTAAATAGAAAATTGGACAGTTCTGAGTAATTTTCAAGGTTTTGTGTTGACCACTTCATCCTCAATAAATTCCACCAACCTCTTTTAAATTCTATGATTCTGTTCAAAATATAAATTTTATGTGTTTGACAATTTGATTTGAAGTTTAAGTCACTACAAAAATTTAAAATCATGATGTAACTCTAGGAAAATGTCATGCCTACAAAATCTCCTGTATGCAAATCTTATCTACACTCGGCATGGCAGTCTTTGCATCTTTGGGACACAGTGTCTCCTTTGGCTTTGTCTTGCTTACATATGTTAGGGAAAATAGGTGTTTCTCATGCCACTATAAAAAACGAGGATGATCCTCTACAAAAAACGACTTCAGTTGCTGTATTTTTCTGCTATGCCCCTGCCTTTATTCTATTGTGTCCTACTTATCTGCATTTTGTTGGGATTCTTCATCTATTCTCTTGCACCAAGTGTCCGTGTCTCCTCTTTCATCTACTACTATATATCTTTTGTCCATGTTTCATCGACATGTGTTTATGGTCATGCTTTGTCATCTGTGTGTTGAGTCTATGCACAGGTTTCTCTTGTAGCTGAAAACCCCTCATGCCTTCTCTCTTCTAAGTGTCTTGGCTTCTGTGAGGGTTTTTCTACATTTGTTAATCTGTGTGGTTATCATTTTGCTTGCAAGGTTTGTGTGCCCTTTTGAAGTATGCTTTCATGGCGCATTTATTGGACCGTGTTATCCACCTAAGTTGCACTTAGTTGGATGTCAAGTGAGCCTGCAAAGATCGAACAACTCTACTTGTTCATTTCAGAAGATCAGAAGTCTTAGCAGGCCAACTTGGCCCCTTTTTAATAAAATTGCATGTTCATACCCTGCGGGGAATTTTAATAAGTTGACATAGCATGATGTCTTTTGTAAAAGACTTGGCTTGCCTAAGACTTAGACATCAATGCGGTGCTCTAGAGTGTTTTTTCCTTGGTAATTATGCACTGCTTTTCCGTCTTCTCTGCAAACTTTTGTCTCTGTCAGAATGTGTGTCCTCCCCACCAAATCAATCCTCCTTTTAACTCAATGGCCAAGCGAAAACCCTAACTTCTCACTATGGATCAATGGATGAGATCCTCCGGTGAGATTAATGGCCAAGATTAGATTAGCCATCACTTAAATATTTTTCACTTGCACTTTATAAAAAGTGTTCAATTAAGTCAATTAATAATTAGATCACTTTAATATATTTTTCAAAGTTAGACTTAGGAAAAATACATTAAATATATTTGGCTTCCTTATTTAAGTCTTCTGCATTGCAAGGACACATGCAATGCAGGAAGACCTTCCTTGTTGTCACTTTCTAACAACATGACCAAGCAAACACATCGTTATATTCCCTTACTAGATTTTCAATCTCTCCTTTCTTCCAAAGTGGTGTTCTTACCCAACTCAATGATTTTTTTGACTATTCTCAGAACTAATGGTTAACTCTATGTAATCCTTAGGGTCATTGGCTTCTTTCTTGTGCTTGAAGGCATCATCTCTATCAAAGTCTCATTCTAAAGGGACAGGTCCCTTAGGGCACTTATTCTCTACCAAGACTTCAACTCCTTGGTTTTCATCTCCTTCAACTCTCCAATCATCCTCACAATTAACAAATTCTTGTAAGTTATTCATGAATCTTAGAATTTGCGAATCATCATTGAAAACATGCCAATGTTCTAGATTCTTCGGATCAGAAGGTCTACAATCTATTTCCATCCTTACTCTCCCTGGTTATTAGGCTTTCATAAGGTTGAAGGATTGAAGAAGCTATGGCTAAGGCATCAACATATGTGTTTTGATCCCTAGGGACTGCCCCAATAGAAAATGCGTCAAAGAGTTCTATCGTGTCCCACATAACATGCCTATAGTGCTTCATCCTTGCATCCCTTGTTGAAAAGACATTCTTTACTTGATGAACAATAGGGTCAGAATCATCTTTAACCTTTAAGACCTTTATTCCCATATCTCTTGCTAATTCTAGGCCTAAAAGTAAGGCTTCATACTCAGCGACATTATTGGTAGAGTTAAACTCTAACTGATAAGCATAACTAAGTTTGTCACGTTTGAGAGATGTGAAAACTATGCCTGCACCGACCCCCTTTCTAGAATAGGCCCCATCAAATTCATCTTCCAGATCTCATCTTTCTTTAACTTATACTCATCCTTTTTATCTAAGTGTGTTGTTCTTGGATCTTGGGATCTATTTGTGGGGCCACAATGTGAGCTAGGATTTCAAAATTTTCTGGACCATCATCAATAGTGCAAATGAAATCATTCATTGGCTCTTGTGGGTCCTCCACATGGTATCTCCTAGGAGGCTCATTAGGAACATCAATCACAAATATATCCATTAAGACTGAAATATCAGGATGAACAACTAAGTTAACCTTTAAGTCCTTAATTAAACCCAAGACCCCAATTTCCCTAGAATCCATGGAAAAAACATTGTGATAAGGGCATGAAGTCTTAAGGCCCAATTGATTCTTGATAGTGTTTCCGCCTAAAACACACTTGCACACGAGTAAGTCTCCCAACCGCTGTGTGTGTTCCAAAGGGCAACTATGATTAATGAACCCACTGTCACCTTGGTCCTAAACTCCCCCGTTTAGACCACAACTGCTAAAGGTCAAGGGGGTAGTTTCATTACTAAGTTTCTTTTAAGTTTTTTGGAGTTGTAAGTTACAACAGTAAAAAGACAATCAACGTGCAATGATGCAAATATTTTAATGACAAACAAACACTTTAGCAATCAATCAATGATAAAATGCAAAAGAAAGATAATTAACTAATTAACAAGACCAATGCCATCTCTACTCGGGCTATGGAGTCACAATAAATAAATCAGACAAGTACCTTTCCAAAGTATTGATTCATTCGCTAGAATATATCATGAAATAATAATTTCTAGCAAATGAACAAGTAAATGGAATATGCTTGTAAATAGATAATCAAGATGTCACATAAGCACTAAAATGAACAACTTAATGTGCCAAAGATATGTGAAACAATATTGAGCTGAAACTTAGGTACTTGAAGCAAATGTTGTGAACAAGATAGTTAAGCGAAATACTTGCGAAATAGAGAAGAGATTGTAACAATGTTGTGCAAGTGGTCCTTTAAATTTTAGTAAATTTTATGTCTCTCTTTGACTTAGGGGATTAAGGTGTTTGTTGCAAAGAAATGAAACTAATCTAGATGTCTACCCCAGGAGACTATCTCCTTCGATTAGAGTGAGAATGTCGGGTGCTCAACCTGAGAACACAAGGTTCCCAACTAGCTCCACGGGTCAAACTCAAGACTTGTTGGGTGCTCAACTGGAGGACACAAAGTGCCACGAGACCCTCCACGATCTCTACCCCACTAGTTCCACAGGTCAAGCCTTCTTTTCTCCGTTCTAGTGAAGATATGTAACCAGGTGCCTATTAATCTAGCCAACACAAATCTTTGCCCTTTCTCGTCACCGATGTTCGATTTGACTGGCGAGGGGAGAGGATACGGGGCAAAAACGGGGCTTAGGATAAATTTTATTTCTTGAAGCAAAACTAATCTAAAACAATGTAAGCCAAGCATGATATC
This sequence comes from Larix kaempferi, assembly GCA_027924585.1. NCBI lineage: Eukaryota > Viridiplantae > Streptophyta > Pinopsida > Pinales > Pinaceae > Larix > Larix kaempferi. Next base: position 4,686,797 of record BSBM01000198.1, read on the forward strand.
ATAGGAGTGACCGAGCCACTCACATATGAGGTGCGGGCGAAATGAAATTACTTGCAATAAAATTACCAAAATAAAAAAACAAGCCAAGTGCGATATCACTGGAGTGGTAGAGCCACTTCACTAGTGAGGTGCAGGCAAAATAAACAACTTAAAGCAAATTACTGGAATTAAAGAAAACAAGCCAAGCGCGATATCACTGTAGTGGCAGAGCCACTTCACTAGTCAGGTGCGGGCAAAATGAAAATGCTTGAAGTAAAAAACAACTAGTGAGCAAAACTACTTAACAAAACCATGCAAGGATGGGCATAGCTTCTTCCTTTGCATGCAACTAAGTGTAAACCAACTAAGAAAGATATGCTTTAAGTAAACCCAATAAACTCAAGCCCAAGAGACTCTCTTGGGCTTGTTACAATGATTTAATTTTCAGCACTTATTATTATGGAGAAAAGAGAGAGAAAGAGGGATTTTTAACCGTTTTTGAGTGATGGACTTGAAGTAGCCCCTCTTTGGAGTTGTTGGTGCTTGTTAATGGCCAAATTTGGGCATTCCCTCCCCTTGTAAGATCATAAACCTGCACAAAACAACAAGCTATTAGAGCCCAAATATGGTGAAAATGAGATTAAAATCAACTTGTAACTTTGAATGTGAAAAACATAAAATTTTCTAAGTGAAATATTGCATATAAAACTTGAAAAATGATGAGAAAGGAGTGTAAGAAAGGCTTGTAAAAATATGCAATAAGAAATGGAGTGTTAGTGAGATGCCAAGTCCTTTGAAAGTTGTTGAGCAGTGGGGTATTCCACCTGGAAATCCCACCCTTCAAACTTGGTAAACCTGTAACCAAACTAGTTTCACAATGCAAGATGGGGTGAGAAACCTACAAAGATTTGAGAAATAAGATACTTAAACATAAATACATTAGCTTCTCAAATACTAAGCAAACAACTCACATAGCAAGCAACAAAAAAACTTTGCTTGAGGTCCAAATGCAAAATGGAACAAGAACTTGGAACAAAATCACCTCAATCACATAGCATGAGCAGTACTTCCTCCAAAGTTTTCTTCTATTATCATTCAACACTTAAAAGTACAATGGCTCCTCTTGGACAAAGAATGGGAGCAAGAGAGCAAAAATGGGAGAAATGGGAGCAAGAGTGAAGCAAGAGTGAATGTCTAGCCTAAGTGAATGTAACCCAAATGAGGAGGAATGCCCTCCATAAATAGGAAAAATGAAAGAGAGAGGCTCTTTGCATGCTAGACAAGTGTCACAAGGGAGAGAGGGGGGCGAATTTGCTCAAGGAGGACAAAACCATGGTTTGAGATCTCAAATACGGGGAGAGAAACCTCCCTTTTAATGCTTTTAACCTTATTTTTATGTCAAATGGGTAGGAAACCACCATAGTGGGGCCCCTCCCATTGAATTTCACTCACCCAACCAATCGAAGAGAGGAGGGCACACCCCCTAGAGTGGGCAACTCAAAACTTGTTACATGTTTGCTTGGGGGGCCCCTTTGGGTCTTAAATTTGTCTTAGGAACATAATATAAACATTATAACCTTTACTTGGCCACCCCAAGTGACTATAATCACTTTTCCAAAATTTGGCTCTCTAATTAAATGCCCAATTTCCTGATTTCCATGACGGACCTGGGAAAAAGTGACCAAAACCATAGTAATACTTGTCCGATAATACTTGTCCGAATGACTTCAAACTTGACCCAAGGGTGTAGGGGGTCTCATGCCATTTGTCTTGAGTACCCATACCCCTATACAACATCAAGACGGAGCAACTAACCCTCCTTTACATTACAACAAATTGTCCTGAGTGACAATTTTTAATGACCAAAAATTAAAAAATCCTATGTAAAACTTAATGAAATTCCGCAAGACCCTGGATAATGTCTAGCATGGTAATATAGAACATTCCTAGGCCCCAATCACCCCATGGACTCGATCACTAGAACACCTTTCACCACTTTGGAGGTATTTTTGAGTGAAAAACTCAAATAATTAAAATCTCTAAAAAGAAATTTTAATTATCAAAGTGAAAAAACACTCGATGAAAGGACCTCCCTAATGACAAAGTCTTAGGTGATTAAGTTACACAAAACTAGACCCTCATGTTGACATATCCTTACAAAATCCCCTGTAGGGGTGCAAAAATTTCATGGGAAGAAGAAAAGCAGAATCGCTGCCTCGCTTGATATAATCATTAAGAACTTCATTCTTCATCTTCAAAGCACATTAAACATATGCATGGTACATGGTTGTCCACCAAGTCGGTTTTGGTGGTCAACAGATAGTTAAAGGCATAACATTAGTGGATTCGCCATAATCCGACATGTAATTGTGCAACAAGAGGTCATTCACCACTAAGGTTATAAAGAAAGGATTATGACTTCCATTTGTTCCCTCTTGATTTATTGTTTGCAATACTACAGGGCAATCGTCGTGAGATTCTTGCATAACTTCTTCAAGTCCTAGAATCTTCTTTGCTTGCTCTCTTAAAACAGGTACTTTCATTAACTCTAAGAGAGGAACAAAGACATTGATTTGACTCAACAATTCGCTGAGGCACAGGGAAATCTGGTTAGTAATATGCTAATGTAGCATTAAGACAGGAACGGGAACAAAAACAGAGTGAGAAATGGTTATCCTAGTCAAGTTTCTGATAACATAGTTGTAGAGTACATGTTAGAAGCATTGAGACCTCTTGTGTTCCTCTTTTGTTGTTGTGATATACTTTATTTTGTTTTTGTCCTATTTTTATCAGTAAAAAGTTTTAGCTTAGATATAGTATTTTCAATTTTGATAGATGCTTCAAGCACCTCTCCATTGGCTGAAAGTATGTTGATTTTTCAAGTTTTATTGACCACTTTTTACCATCCTTGGACATAATTATTAATAATATTAGAATAGCAATCTCAATTTCTTCAACCCTTTTCAAATTTCAGAAAATAGTTAATGAAATTTCCTTGAGGGAGGAGCCTACCATTTCTTTTCAAGTTATTGAGATTGATAATTTTTTTTTTTACTGTCATGCAGGTTTATTATTGCAACAGAGTTGACAGAAACAGCTAAACATGAAGGGGAGTTGGGTTTGGCTGGCATCCTTGTCTGGATGAGATTCATGGCAACTAGACAGCTCACATGGAATAAAAACTACAATGTGAAACCACGGTATAGATGACAATACATAACTGCTTCTCTTTTATGTTTGTAATTTATTTTGTTAGTTCTGAACTTATAACACATTTAGAAGAGTAACTGATTTGCAAAGACTACCGGTCTCCAGCCTAAGCCAGCCCATATTTCTATTGTTATTGTCCTGTATCAAGTGTCCTCTTACATGAATCTTATGAAATTCTCACTGAAAAAGAAATTTTCTTGTTGGTTGGTTGGTTTTTCCTTTGTATTATACTCTTCTAAATGTAATCTCAATAACATGCATACAGTTTGCATTTATTTGTTGAAATATTCGTATGATTTCTTTATGAGAGGTTTTCTGTTGCAAATTCTTAGAAAGTGGAAGGAATCAATCTGGTTCATATTCTAAATATCCAAAATAAATAGGAAAGTAATGAAAAATCCATATATTTATAATAATAAATTGAATATGATTGAATTGAATGATTGAATGTTAGATCCTCTTAGTGAAAATTTCAGATTTGTTGAGGTGATGAGAATCACTTCTCCAAATGTGTATTTGAGCCAAATAACTTATAACAAATGCTTCAACAAAAATGTAGACAACTTAAACAACATTAGTTGATTGATTCTCAACTGATTATCCAAGTATATGAAGTAGCATCCCAAGGTTGTGCAAGAGAAAATATATTGCCAATATGTGAAGTTGCAGAAGTGATTTCTAGAATAATTGAAATGATTAGGTCACTTGGTTAAGGTGAATGTACTTAGCTTAGAACAATGAATCATAATCCACCCATTAAACAAAATGAATTATTCATAAAAGATCTTGTTTTAAAAGATAATTTCCGTTATGTGAAAGAGCAAGATAACTAAAACAAAATCAGATTTCCACCATAAGTCTTTTAGCAGAAAATTAAATGTGAATTCTGAAAATTAAAGAGTACTAGCAGCCCATGAAAAATTATAGAATTGCATAAGATAAACCAAAGTAAATTTCCAGAATTGTCTTAAGTAAAAAATGATCAAATTACCACTAAAATGTGCTCTAAAACTTAATGAAATAACTCATATTTTTAGTGTAATTGATCTAGCGCAAAACCCTAATAAAAAGATATGATTTTATGGAGGATTAGGAGCAGATTTAAATTATGTTTGGTTGCTGTTAGGAATTTTATGCAGAACAGAAAATAAATCTAAAGAAACAAGGGAAAAAATTGATGCAAAATGTTAGATATTACCTAGGCTTAATAGCTTAGAAATCGGAAAAATAATTCAGCCTTGCAGTATTCAGATTTCCAGCAAGCAAAGACGAAAACTGAAATAAAAGTTTGTTTTTTATGGTTGATGAGATTGAAGAGGACAAGTGCCTTGAATCTTAGGGCTCATGGGGTCTTAGAGATAGTCCTCCTTGGGCTTAGTTTGAGGTTACTTGGATCAGGAATACCTACAAAAAATATGACAATTCCATCCAAAGCCTTTGGGGTTTGATGCAAAAAATTTTCAAGGAAGGGTCACCCTATAGACATACACCTTCAACAACTAGATCTAGCATATACCCTAGCTATACTCACTTGAACTTGCAAGACTCTTAAAGATTCCACCTACAAGCAAGCTAGCAAAACTAAAGCATATATCAAGCCAAGATATTTTCTTATACTTAGATAAAGTTAGATTCAATGGAGCAAATTTACTCATCTTTGAACTAGATCTAGAAATTTGATAATGGAAAATAAGCATGTTACCTCAAGATTAACTTCACCAAGAATGCCTCATAAAGTAAGAAAGATCTCCAATAACATAGCCAAGAGCTTTAAGACAAAAGATTGTTTTTTTCTCCAATCCACAACAACAAGATACAAATGAGAGGGGAGCCTCTTATATAGGTTATAGGCTCAGCAACCTTCCAAATAAAATACAATATCTTGGGCTAAAACCCTAGATCTATCCTAGGGAGGATCAAGATCCTCTAGACATGGTAAAAATAATAAACAATGGAAAAGTTAGGAAAATTAACTTCAAAACCCAAACCAATGGCCCAAGATGAAGGGGGCGCTCCTCATATTCCATGGTCAAATACATCAAATGGCACAAAGTGGCTCCAAAAGTGGGAGTGCTCCACTAGATATCGCCCAAAATATAATAAAATCCAACAAGATGCTTGCAAGCCCTAGAGTGCTCCTCCATAAATGCCACACATGTGGTCCAAATGAGCTCCAAGATGCAAAGTCTAGGTCCAAGGGTCAAAGAAATGAGTGGTAAATACCTCCAAGCAAGGAACACTAATCAAGAATCTCTTGCCAAGTGGGAGAATGATCCAAAGAAGGGTCAAAACCCTAGAACACCCTCCTCAAATCTCTAGAAATCACTTCCAACAAGCCACATGTGTGGTATGACCCATCAATAAAGTGCTCGAATGTCCATGTGAAGGCTCTAGAACATGTTCCAATGCTCCAAGGTGAGAGAGAATGGTCCAAATGTGTGCTAATATCCTCCACTTGCCAAGGAAAAAAGGTCATCCATCATCTAGGAAGGGGGTGGCTCCATCCCAAAACCCTAGGCACCATGTGTATGTTTCCAACTTCCGAGCTAGTGTGCAAAGGGGGCACTCCACATAATTACCTAGGCATCATCACAATGTGTCATAGCAAGTGTTGTACCAAGAGAATACATAGAGTGCTCAAGGGGTCGAGCAACATCTAACTTAGGAAATGTATCCATTTATGAAGATAATACATGAAATAATTACCATTACACACTTTTAACAACTAAATGACTTATTTAACTTTTACTCATTAAAACATTAAGCAAACCATTGTGCTACCAACATTAAACCCTCTTTCATGTGAAAATTCGTAAGCCAAATTAAATTACCTAGATTGCTTGTGAAATTTTTATGTTTAAACCCTTCATTAACAACTTCTTTAATATTTTCTTCTGTTACAACTAGCAAATAACTATATTGCAAAACTGAACATTAAAACTGAAAATACATTGTCTAAACAACCATATAAATGCACAACATAAACAAATAGCATCACATAAGATAAACAAGGATTTATCCTGGAAACCCCAGTCCTTCGAAGAAAACCAACAAATATTTGTCTTCTTCTTATTGCAGAATTTGTTTACAAAAACACTACAACAATCCTTCGGATAAACCCTCTGAATCTCGACCAAATTTCCTTGGAAAGACCTCTAGTCACAGCCTATGGCTTTTTGAGACCAAACCACACTGGAAGATGCCCCAAATCCTCTCTGCAAACTGGATAGAAAAACTCTAGATCCACCCTGGATCCAATAGACAACATAGAAGTAACTCTCCCCTGGAAAAACTGTGATCTCAAACTTAGATCTGGATTGCTCACTACAAAAGGAAACATTTCTCTTGCAACTGTGATTATGAAGTCATACTCTAAGGCTTCTTTTATAATCTCACACACATGCAAATACCATGGACCCAATACCATGGGACCTCCAATACCATGGGACACATAATACCATGGACCTTCTAATACCATTTACCTGAGGTGTTATAAATCCACCTTTACAATATATGTCTAGGAATCAGCTCGATTGTTTAATGTAATTGTAACTTCGGAAGATATTCACTTGTATATTTTATGTTGTATTTGTATTTTATTATTGTACCTCCGACGACGATGTTTATTCCTCCCGTCGGAGAAGTCATTATTGTATTTGAGTCATGTAAAGTCATTGAGGTTAACCCTCCATTGTATGTCGGGGCATTAGACCCCAGAGTTGAGTCATCAATGGGTTATTAGACTCTCCTAGAGAAGTCGGCCCAATCAAGTACAACTAGGGGCCGACCTAGTTGGGTAAAAGGTCAAGTGAAAGTAAAAGTATAAATAGAGAGGGTGCCTCTCTCATTTGAATTATTCACCCACTCATCAAGTTCATATTAGTGAGGAGGACAAGTTCGCACAAGTGGAGAAGAGAAAAGCTGCTGAAGACCATCTCTATTTTTGGGGTTTACTTTTCTGCTATTGTATTGGTGCTCATTCTATCTTTGAGGAAGTTGCGGGGTTTTCTCCTTTATGGTTTCCCCGAGGAAAATATTTGTCTCTTGTCTCTTGTGTTTAAATGCTGTGCATGTTATTCTCTCAGATAAGATCCTAGATAATCTTGAATTAAATTATGAAAAACTAACATGGTATCAGAGCTAACCTGAGAAGAATACACTGTGCAGCTACATAAGCTAGGGATTCTTAATTTTTGGGTTTCTCTCCACAGATCATCAGCAAAAGGAGGCTAGGCCAACTCGCCTAAGGAAGGTGCATCTTTCTATCGAAGCAGAAGTTGATTCTGAGCATTTTCATTTTTTGTCCTGTCACTACTGTGGGAAATTAGGGTTTTTCACAGAAGAGGAATTTTGGAGTGTAATCAACATAGGGATGTGCTCCTCAGCAAAATCGAAATTTAGAGATCAAGATTGAAGTTTTTGGTTGGGTAAAACTCTCGGAAAGTCAAACCCTAATTTGACTCTGGACCAGAAAAAACAGAAAACCAGAAAAAGCCAGAAACTGCAGATCCGAAATTCGCAAGTCAATTTTCAAGGGTGAATTTTTGGAATCTTCAGAAACTAAGTGTACCAGCATACTTGCCTCATCCAGGTGCATCTTCCTGTGAAAACATAATTCAATTCCGAGAATTTTCATTTTTCGGTCCGTCACTACTACCGGAGGAAAACTAGGGCATCAGATATTTTGGGTTTCTGTTCACTGATTTAGGAAAGTGAGTACATTGGACAACTTACCTTGAGGACGTGCATCTTTCTATCCATTCAGAAGTTCCAAATTCCAACTTTGGAAAATTAGGGTTTCTTTGACAAACCCTAGCCAGCTCCAGAACTAGTTTCAACAAATCAAAGTGGTAAGACCTAAAAATTTTTATATTTCCATTTGAAGTACTCATTAAAGATGTCTCAGCACACCAAGCTTGAGGATAAGCTTGAAGGGGCTGATAACTTCCAAGCATGGAAATATAGGATTGGGCTTGCCTTAGAAGAGAATGAATTGGACACCTATGTGAATGAAGAGGTTCCAATTCCAGAGGGAGATGAGCCTAAAGATTTACACAAGAAGAACTTGGTTAAGGCCAAGAGGATCATTGCTGATTCTATTAAGGATCATCTCATCCCACATGTGTCATCCTTGAAGACACCTAAAGAGATGTTTGACTCCTTGACAAAGCTATTTGAAGGAAATAATATAAATCAGAAGATGACCTTGCGAAACTAGTTGAAGAATGTGAAGGTACAAAATGCAGAGACCATGTAGTCCTACTTTACAAGGGTCTCTCAAATCAAGGAGCAACTTGAAGCTGTGAGAGAAGATGTAGAAAATGGAGAAATTGTGATGACCACCTTGAATGGTCTCCCTAGATCATGGGACTCTTTCATTCAAGGGATTTGTGCTAGAAGGAAGTTAATCACATTCAATAAGCTGTGGGAGGAATACTCACAAGGAGAAGCTCGACTTATAGCTTGAGAAGAGAAGATGGGAGCAAACGACGATCAAGCTCTCACAACACACTCCAGGAGGAATAACAACAAGAGGGAGAACCATCATCACAGTAAGAAAGAGAAGCATCACCACCAAAGTTAGAGGGAGAACTTTAGAAGATCCAGAAAAGATCTATCTAATATTAGATGCTATAAATGTGATGAGAAGGGACACTACTCTAGAGATTGCCCCAGAAACAGAAGTGTCTCCAACAAGAAGAAGACCAACAAGAAAAGACACCATGCTCACACCGCGGAAGACGATGAACTTGCAAGAAAGAGAACGAGAGAAGAAAGTGACGATTCTTCAAGTGATGAAGAATATGTAGTGTAATGAAGGGAACCAGTTACATGGGTCCATTCAGAAGGTTCCATCTCATAGGGTGAAGCTAGAGATGACTTTCAGTATTACATGAAAGGAGTAGAAGAAGCTACTGCAGAGTTGGACTCCGGAAATCAAATAAAATCTATGGAAGAACCTCTCATCCATTTTTAGCATTGGTTAAGGAAGCAAAAGATCAAGAGGGAGCACACTCCAGTAGTTCCTGCAAGGAAACAAAGATTGAGAGGGAGTCCACCCAACAACCAAACAAAGACAAGTATTTGAATTGTCATTTCTTGTATATCTAATTACTTAAATAAAATTGTTCAGTCATGTACATACTTATGCTCCTAGATTTAGGATGTATATCATGCATGTTAGAGAAGTTGCATTAATGAACAAGATACTACTAAATATGCAAGTAATGGGTAAGTGGCCTATGGTAGTATACAACATCCCATTTCTAATTATCTAGAATGAAACCTTTTTGCTGACATGTTGGGAGTAGTGCACACTCTTAACAATGTTCTGGTAGAGATGGAAGGCATCTAGGAAGTTACCATATGAATACAGGATATGGATGAATGTTGTGTTGAATCATTGGCTAAGATAGTTGCATGACTGTGTGACTTATGTCTTTATGCATAAGAATTTGTTTTGAAAAATTATGAAATGTTTCTAATCATGCAACTAAATTGACTTGTAGGAAAGATCGTGTACTACAAGAGAGACTTGTTTCGAAGAACAAGTGACGATGATTCCGCTAGAATATTTATGAAGTCAAGATGAATACACTGAAGAACCTGAAGTTCCCAGGATCAGAGAAACAACAATGGAAGGAGTAATTCCTGAAGACCATGAAGAATGTGAAATAGAAGAACCACAAGAACTTGTAAATCCACCACGTGAGAAGAACTCCCACAAGAGGAAGCCAACATGGGTACAAGAGGCATTACAAGATGCAGAGAGGCATGGCGATCCAGAGGGAATGCACAGAGAAAGCAAGAGACCTAGGCCATACTCTAGCTATGTAGCCTTGCTGTGTGACATCATTGACAAAGAATCTTCCAACTATGAGGAAGCAGCCGAGAAGAAAGAATGGAAGGATGCCATGATCGAAGAGTACCAGTCGATTATGAAGAGTGATGTCTGGGAGGTAGTTCCGAGACCAGTAGGGAAGTCTGTTGTGACTTCCAAGTGGATCTACAAGATCAAGCATGCTGCAGATGGAAGCATAGAGAAACACAAGGTGAGATTTGTGGCACGTGGCTTCTCCTAGAAGGAAGGGATAGACTATGAGGAGACATTTGCACCTGTAGCCAGATACACTTCCATCAGATTAGTACTTGCTCTGGCTGCAGTGATGAAATTGAAGGTACAGCAGATGGATGTCAAGACAGCTTTCTTGAATGGTGTAGTCGAAGAGGAAGTGTATGTTGAGTAGCCACTCAGATTTGAGACACATGATAGGGAGACTCATGTGTGCAAATTGAAGAAGGCCTTGTATGGATTCAAACAGGCACCCAGGACGTGGTACGATAGAATTGATCGCTTCCTGACTAGTTTGGGCTTTACCAAGAGTAAAGTAGATTCCAACCTTTACTACAAGGTTGAGGAAGGGAACCCAGTGATACTTCTACTTTATGTAGATGACCTGTTTGTGACAGGTGAGGATGGGCTTATTGTGGACACGAAGAGGAAGCTTGCTACCGAGTTCGAAATGAAGGACTTGGGTATGATGCACTATTTTTCTAGGTATGGAGGCGTGGCAGAGTGCGGATGGAATCTTCCTTGGACAAGGGAAGTATGCAGTAGAGATCATGAAGAGGTTTAGGATGATGGACTGCAAGCCCATGGCCACACCTATGGCATCGAACCTGAAGCTAATGAGTGATGCTTCATCAGAGTTGTTTGATGCCACACTGTATCGTCAGATGATTGGATATTTGATGTACCTGACAAATACGAGACTAGATATTTGCTTTGCTGTGAACACATTGAGGCAGTTCCTGACAGATCCGAGAAATGTTCACTTGATTGCTGCATAACATATTTTGAGGTACCTGAAGGGTACTGTTGATTATGGGCTCAAGTATGATGCGAATCAGAAGATTAACCTGGAGGGTTATGTTGATTCAACATGGGCAGGTAGTGCCACTGATAGGAAGAGCACTTCTGGGTGCTGCTTCAGTATGGGATAAGGTGTGATCTCTTGGTTTAGCAGGAAGCAGTCCTGCGTGGCACTGAGTACAGCCGAAGCAGAGTATGTCGCAGCTTGTTCCGCTAGTTGTGAGGCAGTATGGTTGAGGAAGCTGCTGTTTGATTTGTTTGATCTCTAGTTGAATGCGACTTGTATATATTGCGACAACCAGAGTCGTGTGAAGTTGTCTGAGAACTCAATGTTTGATGACAAGTCGAAGCACATCGAGATCAAGTATCACTATATCAGGGATATGGTGCAGAGAGGAGCAGTGAAGCTCTAGTATGTTGCGACAAATGAGCAGATAGCCGGTGTGTTGACCAAGCCACTGGCCAGAGTAAAGTTCGAGTACTTCAGAGAAGCTTGGCGTATCCCAGATTGAGGTTCCTTCCAGGGGGAAGTGATGAGTCCGGAAGACGTAGATGCATATGAGCCATTCTTGCATGGTTGTAGATGTGTCTTCCCATGCCGATAGACGTGGGACATGCATCTGGGATGTGCTCCGTTGACGATGAGATGATCTTGACATGATGACTTGACAATAGGGTACACAGGTTTTGCAAAGGCAATGTAATCAATTCTGCAATGTACACAGGTTTTGCAAAGGCAATGTAATCAGTCCTGCGATGTACACAAGTTTTGCAAAGGCAATGTTATCAGTCCTGCGATGTACACAGGTTTTTGCAGAGGCAATGTAATAAGTCCTAAGCTGTACCTACTTGATGGCTTGCTCGCAGAGATGATGCAGACCTACATGGAGGCTAGGCCTACATCCAACATGAAAAAGGGCTGGCTCTATAGAACTTCCTATGACGAGTAGATTGGAGATTAATGGTCGAGATGATGAGGATAGCAGCAACAGTGACGATGATGATGATCCAGCACTGAAGACTTGTGTCTATATGTATTGATGTCTGTGTCAAGAGAATACCTTCCTAGTTAAGAGGGAGTGTTAATGTAATTGTAACTTCGAAAGATATTCACTTGTATATTTTATGTTGTATTTGTATTTTATTATTGTACCTCCGATGGAGATGTTTATTCCTCCGGTCGAAGAAGTCATTATTGTATTTGAGTCATGTAAAGTCATTGAGGTTAACCCTCCATTGTATGTCAGGGCATTAGACCCCAGAGTTGAGTCATCAATGGGTTATTAGACTCTCCTAGAGAAGTCGACCTAGTCAACTACAACTAGGGTCCGACCTAGTCAAGTACAACTAGGGGCCGACTTAGTTCGGTAAAAGGTCAAGTGAAAGTAAAAGTATAAATTGAGAGGGTGCCTCTCTCATTTGAATCATTCACTCACTCATCAAGTTCACATTAGTAAGGAGGACAAGTTTGCAAAAGTGGAGAAGAGAGAAGCTGCTGAAGACCGTCTCTATTTTTGGGGTTTACTTTTCTGCTATTGTATTGTTGCTCATTCTATCTCTTCTGAGGAAGTTGCGGGGTTTTCTCCTTTATGGTTTCCCCGAGGAAAATATTTGTGCTTTTGTCTCTTGTGTTTAAATGCTGTGCATGTTATTCTCTCAGATAAGATCCTAGATAATCTTGAATTAAATTATGAAAAACTAACATCGACTCCTTCTATGTTGCTAGACACTCCCAACATAGAAGTACCTGCCGAGCTACAAAAACTAACACTTCCTCTTAGCGAGGAAGATACTTCTGGAGAAACATCCACCAGAATCAAATGCATCCTCTGTTGTTGCATATGCTGGACTTTGATCTGGATTCTTGTGCTCCTCCTTCAGTGTCATCTCAAACAAGATACTGGATGCCATCACTACAAACTCTACAGAAAACACCATGTAACTCAGCCAATCATGTGCTCCTACTACTGTAGCCATCATTGCTGCTACTATGCTCACCACCTCTACCAGCATCCACGTGTCCATAACAGCTGTAAAAAATTTACTGCCCCTTGCTCGGAGTTTCCTGGGAAGTTTTTGGGTTGCCCTTAGGGCTTTCTGCTCCTGCCGAAAATTTCTTTTACCTTTTAGTTTTCAGGTACTTTTTCCCTTGCCTTGGGCTACTCGGTCTGCCCTAGGGCTACCCAGGTTCTGTCAGCTTGCCTGCGGCCTTCTATTCTCCCTTTGGCTGCTTTGCATGGCAGCTATAGCCACGTCCTATCTTTGTCGGCGGCTGTAGTTCCTCTTGTCGGAGACACTTGGCGGCTGACTGCGCAGCCTCGCACATGTCTTAGCACTCATGCTGGCCATGTCCCTACCGGCTCCAAGTTGTTGGCGAACTCCACCCATCGTTCATGCCCGAGCCTCCGCATGACTCATCCATAGCAGCCCCGACTTCCGTCATCGCCTGCGTCCTCTTCCTTGCCGCGGCTCTTTTCTTCTTCAAACACTCACACTCATGTGCTCCGTGTTCCTTCACGTCCGAACAACTCGCAGCTTGTCTGCAGCCCTATCTGTAATATCCCAAGACAATCTTGACTAAATTTTTTCCAAGCAATCTACTGATTTGGCTAAAGATTTTGTAAACACCTTGGACTGTTGGAGATTGCAAATCTGATCCACAATAATTTCACTAAACACCTTGTACTTGTACAGCTGTAGCTTGTGGTTGGAATAATCTAATTTTGATGTTTCACCAAATGCTTTGGTTTCTTACTGCTGTAGGTTGAGTCATCTACTTGAGATCTGATTTTGGATACCTATGATACTGGATTTGGTTGAGACTTATAACAAACAGTTCAGATGTTTCATGCTGTAGCTAATTGCCAAGTACCATACTCCTAAGAAAAAACTCTGTTTGGTCTTTGAGTTGAATGTTGTTGTTTTACAAGTTAAAGTGGGTGGCATTCAACATGCATAAAATTGTTACGAACAGTAACTAATTGCACATAAAATTAGACTTGAAAGAACATTTCAGATTTGCATATTTGCATATTTGCATATTTCATTAAAGAGAAAACATTACATGCCTGGGAATAATGGATCGAGAGTGGAGCAGATCTGAGTTTTTTTTTGTGTACACCTCTGTCTCAATAACATAATCCTTGAATGCTGTAGCAGACACCACAAGCTATGGAGATATAGATGGTCCAATATTGAATATTTTCCAGTCCTCTAACAGTCTGAAGCAGCTCAAATAACCACTGATATAAACTACAGTAACCCACTGCCTGATGGAAAGTTATCTCCTCTGAAAAAAACGCAGCAACAGTTATGTGCAAGAAATATCTCCACAGATATTCTCTAACTCATGTTTGCTTCAAGTAGGTTGTCGTGGACAACTCAGGTGACAGCCAACACTCTAAATTTCTTTGACAGAGATGAAGTTCATTAAGTGGCTGCCTGTAGATGCATGGTACGCTCTTCTCCTCAGCACAGTGATTCGACCTCCTCCAGTATGCACAACTCTTCCACGATTTGGGCAAGAATATGGATGCACCCTTGCTTGACTTCGGTTTCTAATGAGATGAGGGGAGATTCCTCTTAAAAATGGCGGCCTTTCTCTTGTGGGCAGAGCACAGTGTAGCAGCAAGTGTGCCCTTCCTCTTTTATCTGGCAGTGTGGAGTTGTGCCTCCCTTTACTAAGTGGAATCGACCTCCTCTTTTGAACAACGAATTCTTTACTTCAAATCACATTCTGCTCCCAATCGCAACGAGTTTCCTTTACACATACTTCAAAATCTGAGATGGCTACTGTGTATTAAAGAAAGCAATGAAGCACAGATGAGAAATCTGAGATGATCCCTCCTCAATCAATAGCTAGGATAGATAGTCTCACCATCGAAGCCATTCACCTCCTCCTAGGGTTTCGTCCAAGAGAAGCTTGAAGCTCAAAAGCTCTTAGTTTCGAAAATGTAATGACAAGAATGAATGAGAGAGTGGGCTCTCTCTCACTTTTATAACTCTTCTTTTTCTCTTGTGACTCTTCAACTTCCCTTTCTCCCATTTTCTCACTTTTTAATTTAAAATTGATCTTTTAGTGAGAAAGTAGTTTCTATTCCTTCGTTGACCCTTTTTGGCTTCATTTTACCTTTTTGTGCCATTTTTAACTTAAGTGACTTTTATAAAGTCACTTTAGGGAATAATTATTAAATGTCACTATATAAAGTTCTTTTGAGTCAAGGTGACATTAAATAATTAACCCATCCTCTATTACCGCCGACTATATCCTATGGGGATTGATAGGCTAATAAGTCGTCCAAGGTGCTACTTGGAAGGGGACATGACACTATCCACCTTCGGCACCCTAGCTCCGGGCTATCCCCCAATCTGTTGGCTGCATCACCATTTCAATAGCCTCCCGTGATCACACTCACTATGGAGTCTTCCATTCCGTCGGCTTTGCTCTAGTCCCATGGAACACTAACCTCCACCACGCCGTGCCCCCGATAGCTCTTCTTCGCTCGTGCATGGATCCTACTACCACTTGTGCTGTCGTTTGTTCAGCTGCCTTGGATCAACCTCTACTCTGCCACACCTCCGTCGTCTTCCACATGACGGCTCGACCTTGCCTCCATGCGATATTTACTCCACGAGCCCGGCTCCTACGTGAACTATGCCGTCGATCCGTTGTGCTCAGCCTGATTGCTGGCCCAAACTCCACCATGTTAAAGAAATGTAACCGCGAAAGATATTCTATTTGTACTTGTCTATTGTATTATTGTATTCCTCCTTCGAGAGATGTCATTGATGTAATTAATAATGTAAGTGTCATTGAAAGAGTCAATGTAAACCCTAAGTCTTGTGTCGGCCTAGAAGAACCTAGAAAATATTATTATATTTTGTATTTGACAACTCAGCCCAGTCAGTTAGGATAAGTCGACCCAGTTGGGGAAAAGTCACTCCAACGGAAGAATATAAATAGAGGATGAGTCTCTCATTTGTAATCACTCAACTCACTCACACAAGTTTGCATAGGAGAGAGGGAGATGTTCGCACAAGTGGAAGAGAAGCTGATTTTGTCTTGGGGTTTATTTTTGTACTTTGTGAATTCTATATTGATGAAGTTTTGCTAGGGTTTTCTACCTTGTCGTTTCCCCGAGAGAAATATTGTGTTCATTGTGTTTGCTGTGCTTGTATTTCTTTCAGTGATAGATTGTTTAATGTTATTATGCTAAACACGTACACAAACTAACATGGTATCAGAGCAGGCCTGAAAGAAAACATTGTTCATCCTCCATAACTGCAGAAACTAGGGCTTCTTGTTCCGGGAGCTCCCTCCACAGATCAGCTGAAAAAAAGGGTGCATCTAACTCGCCTCACTAGGGCGCATCTTTATGTCGAAGTAGGATTCAATTCTGAGAATTTTCATTTTTGGGTCCCCCACTATAGCCCGGGAGAACTAGGGCATCAAGTTTTTGGATCATCTGCTCACAGAATTGGGAGGAGTACTTTGCTCAACTCACCTTGAGGAGGCGAATTTGCTCATCCAACTAGTTTTCCAAAATCCCAAAGTTGGAAAATTAGAGTTTCTTTGACAAACCCTAGGTCAAGGTAGAAGTAGTTTTCAGAAGGACAACTTTTCTGGTAAGTCTCAAATCTATTCTATTTCCATTTGAGGTTCTCATATTATCAAGATGACAAACAATACTAATCTTGATGAGAAGCTTGAGGGAGCTGAGAACTTCAGGTCATGGAAATATAGAGTCATGCTCATTCTTGAAGAACATGACCTAGAAGACTTTATAGAGAAAGGACTTACAGAACCAGAGGGAGATGAATCCAAAGCAAGGCATAAGAAGAATATGGTCAAGGAAAAGAGGATCATTGCTGATTCTATCAAAGATCACTTGATCCCCCCAGTGTCTTCAAAGAGGACTCCAAAAGAGATGTTCGATGCCTTGACCAACCTGTTTGAAGGAAAGAACATTAATAGGAAGATGACCTTGAGAAATTGTAATGTCCCTTATTAGGAATTTTATTAAAATTGCAATTTTTCACTTTTTTTCCCTAGTTCGACCTTTGACTAGTTTTGATCTCTAGGTCCCAAATTTGCCCCAAATGATCCCAAATCTTCTAAGAAGGTATATGAATGATATTAGAACATAAATATGTGTTTCAGGGATGCCTTTGGACCTTTAAAATACTTCTACAAATCCTCTTTCAATTCTGATCAATGTAGGTAACTTTACTAGTGATTTTCCTTTGACTAGTATTGGTCTCTAGGTCTCAAATTGACTCCAAATGCCTTCAAATCTTCAAGGAAGGTGTATGAATGATATTAGAACTTGAATATGATGTTTATGGATGAAATATGTCCACCAAAAGACCTCTACAAACTCTCTTAAGATTTTGGACCAATTATGCAATTTTACTAGTAATTTGGGGTTCAAATCCCCCTGGGGTAAGTACTGAAAATGGCTTTCCAAATGCCTCCAAACCCACTCAAATTTATGAACAGAGGTATGTAATGTGTTAAGTATTTTATTAAAGTCTCATATTCACCATTAATGTATTATTACAACTGTTCTCACCCTCTCCCATTCAACTGCAAAAATCCCCAATTCGACCCTTGGGGAAATGGCACTATTTCACCTCCCAATACAACTAAACTGAGTAAAAATGCTTCAAATGCTCAAGTACAATACATGAAACTTGTAGAAGACATCCATGGTAGTATATTTATCACAAATATATCAAATAATCATCCATTCATTCGAAATCATCATCAATACATTGACTCACAACAAGGTAGTAGGGAAATGGCATTGTTCTTCCATTAAAAATGAGATTTATATATTTCTACTTGGAATTTCGACCTGAAACTATTTGGAGATGAAGAACAGAGTATTTACTTCATATTAGAAAAGAAATGGGGCATTAAAATCTTCCCCAAAGAGTACAATAGCTCACCAAAAACGCCCTCCCTCGAGGATCAAGAATATGCCATCAAAACTGGAAATGGTTGAAGGAGTGAGCTGCAAAAGAAGAAACCATGAGCTGCCCTGTAGCTTACACCTGCAAAGAAAGACTCCATTAAAGCTCCAAATGAAAGGTCTGAATGGCCTTTCCAATTACCAACTTGGATGGGAATCTTTCACCCTCGAAATTGGCTAAGGCAAGAAACTAGTCATCCACTAGCTCTCCCTCTTCACAAATGCAATTGCAAATTCTACAAATGATCAAAAGCTGGTTTCATTCTTTGTTATTGAAATTTATAAACTTTTAATGTCCTCCATGGGTCGAATTCCTTCCAAGAGACTCATGCCAACTCATGTTGGGAAGAGATTCCAAAGAACGCCACTTGTACAACAATTCCTAGTCTCCCACTTCCACCAAATCACATGTGGAAGCATCTTAGCTGCCCTAACACCCTTGAGCGCCCTCTTGGAGTCTATTTTTAGCCCTGACATGTCATATATGTCATATGTCAGCCTTCAGGTCTGATTTGTGTCATAGGTGTCATAGCATCTTCATCATTGTTGTCATAGAGCTAGGGAATCTAGCCCAAGTGTCTCACTAGCTCCAAATTGCCTCTTCCTCTTCCATGGGAGTTACTCTTCCTCTATATTTTGACTTTGGATGAGTCATGCAATGAATAATACCTTTTGGACTCCCCCAAGTATGTTACCATTCACCTTGAATTCGAATTGGTGAGAGAATGATGCCAAATGTAGTGGGGAAATCTAGCCATATGTGGGTCCCACTTCCTCCATGTGTCTTCATGATGAAATGCCACTTTGATTTTCACTTGTATATATTTATTTAGCTCCTTCATTAAATATTTATGCCATTCTAATGTTCAAACATCATTTATTATCCCCATTATTCCAAATCCCAAAGCTTCCACCCCAAACCTAGGAAACTAGTAATTTTCCTCCTTGGCAATTATTTGACCTTTAGCATCAATTTGACAAACTCTAATGAATAGGGCCAATGTGATTAGGCCATTGTGACCCAATACCAAATTTGGGACATGACAGAAATCAACTCAAGGGAGTGAAGATCTTGAAGTCTGAGTCCATGCACTCATACTTCTCCAGAGTGTCCTAGATCAAAGAACAAATAGAAGCGATTGGAGACACTGCAGAAGATGCTAAAGTTGTGATGACCACTCTGAATGGTCTCCCCATAGATTGGGAACCATTTGTTCATGGCATTTGTGCTAGAAAGAAATTGATCCAGTTCAGACAGCTATGGGAAGAGTGTGTGCAAGAGGAAGAGAGAATAGCGGTGAATGAGGAGAAACTAAATGACAATGAAGATCAAGCTTTGGAAACTCATGCCAAAGGTGGAAGGAAAAGGAAGAACGATGTACGTTCCCGTGAAGACTCTTTAAGAAGATCCCAAAGACCTCAAAAGAAAAAGAAGTTCAAGAGAGACCTAACTTCAGTTGAATGTTACTCCTGTTAGAAGACAGGACACATTGCGAGATATTGTCCACTCAAGTTTGGACAACATAAGAAGCAGAAGAAGAGATTTCATGCTCATGCAGCGGAAGATAGTGAATATGATGAAGAAGTCAAAACCAAAGAAGATGAAGACTCCAGTGAAGAGTATGTACTAATACCAGCCCTCACTGGTTCAGTTTGTCATGGAAGTGATACTTGGCTAGTAGATAGTGGAGCTACAAAACAGATACAAAGAATCCCTCTCACATCTCATACAAAAAGAATCTCCACACAAGGTAAAGCTTGGAGATGACTATCAATATCCCATCAAAGGAATGGGAGAAGCATCTTACAAATTGGACTCTGGAAAGTCCATGAACATGAAGGATGTACTTTATGTACCAGGTTTGAAGAAGAACCTTCTATCTATTTCAGCATTAGATAAAAAAGGTCTTTGAATTGCATTTATAGATGGTGAAGTCCTTATGTGGCGAAAGGGGAAGACTATCACTGATGCAGTAGCCATTGGAGTAGACGGAGGACTTTACAAGCTGAAGGGTCATGCAGATACAACATTGATGACCAGTACCATGAGACCCTGTGATCTATGGCATAGAAGATTGGCTCATGTACACTACAAAGCCTTACCAATAGTAAGTAAGGTGGTGACTGGACTACCAGAAATCTAGGTTGATCATGAAGGAGTATGCAAAGGATGTCCTAAAGGAAAGAATACGAAGAATCCATTTCCAAGCAGTGACAACAAAGCTAAAGGTATTCTAGATATTATTCACTCAGACATTTGTGGACCTATGTCCACCACTTCATTTACCGGGTATGTTTATTATGCTTCTTTTATTGATGATAACTCCCGCAAAACATGGATTTATTTTCTAAAGAATAAGAATGAAGTCTTTAAAAAGTTTAAGGAGTTTAAGGCTCTTGTAGAAAACCTCTCTGAAAAGAAGATAAAGATTCGGAGGACAGATAATGGAGGGGAATACACTTCAGGCGATTTCAAAGATTTTTGTAAACAAGCAGGGAATCGGGATTAAGAGGGAGCTTACTATTCCCTATAATCCACAATAGAATGGTGTAGCTGAAAGGAAGAACATAACCATCATGGAAGCAGTGAAGGCTTTGATCCATGATCAAGACTTACCCATGCATCTATGGGCAGAAGCAGCTAGAACCGCAGTATATGTACAGAACAGGATCTCTCACAGTGCTCTTAGCAACAAGACCCCAGAAGAGATGTTTACTGGTATGAAGCCTGAAGTTTTCCATCTAAAGATATTTGGATGTCCAGTATTTATTCACATTCCAAAAGAGAAGAGATCGAAGTTGGAACCTTCATGAAAGAAGGGAATATTTGTGGGCTATAGTGAGCAATCAAAGGCTTACCGCATCTACATCCCAGGATTTCGCCAGATTGAACTCATCCGGGATGTTACATTTGATGAAGACACAACCTTCAACAAATCCAAGAAGACTCATGAGGATGAAGCTCCTAAAATTACAGAAACGAACAATGTACCTGAAAGAAATGTTGAAGAAGAACCTATTCCAGAAGATCATGATATGGCAGAACCTCAGAGACCTGAGGAGACACCTCATGTAGAAAATCCAAGAAAGAGAAGACCAATTTGGGCACGAGAATTAATACAAGATGCATGAAGGTATGGTGCCCCAGAAGGATCCAGTAGAGAAAGCAAAAGACCAAGGCCATACTCCAGTTATGTAGCCTTGTTGAAGAGGAACTGACATGTTTTGAAGATACAGCAAAGAAGAAGGAATGGCTGGATGCTCTGAATGAAGAATACCAGTCCATCATCAAGAATGATGTTTGGGATGTGGTACCAAGACTGAAGGACAAGTCGGTCGTTTCATCAAAATGGATCTTCAAAACAAAACACTCAGTAGACGGAAGCATTGAAAAGTACAAGGCAAGATTCGTAGCTCGGGGGTTCTCTCAGAAAGAAGGAATTGATTATGAGGAGACCTTTGCTCCTGTGGCCAGATATACTTCAGTTAGAACCATTCTTGCCTTGCCAGCCAAGATGAAATGGAAGTTACATCAGATGGATGTAAAGACGACGTTCTTGAACGGGAAGATAGAAGAAGAAGTATACATCGAGTAGCCTGAAGGATTTGAAACAAAAGATAGAAAGTCACATGTATGCAAACTAAAGAAAGCATTGTATGGGTTGAAGCAAGCACCCAGAGCATGGTATGGAAGAATTGGTAGCTTCCTGATGAGCTTGGGCTTTACCAAGAGTAAAGTAGATTCTAATCTTTATTAGAAGATTATGGATGATGAACCTATGATACTACTATTGTATGTGGATGATTTGTTCCTAACAGGAGAAGACAAGCCCATCACTGAATGTAAGAAAAGGCTTGCAACAAAATTTGAGATGAAAGACCTTGCTATGATGCATTATTTTCTAGGTCTTGAAGTATGGCAGTATCCAAATGAGATTTTCCTGAGTCAAAGAAAATACACAGTTGAGATCCTAAAGAGATTTGGGATGATGGATTGTAAGGCCATGACTACTCCTATGGTGACAAAATTGAAGCTCCTGGATGATGCTTCATCAGAGATAGTAGATGTCACCATGTACAGACAGATTATTGGGTCATTGATGTACTTGACCAATACTAGACCAGATATATGTTTTGCTGTGAACACATTGAGCCAGTATATTGTGGAGCCCAGAAATGTTCATTTGATTGCAGCAAAACATGTGATGAGGTACCTTAAGGGTACACTGGATTATGGACTTAGTTATGCTTCAAATAGTGAGTTCAGGCTGTACAGGTACACAGACTCAGATTGGGCTGGAAGTGCCGAAGATAGGAAAAGCACTTCAGGGTGTTGCTTTAGTTTGGGATCAGGCATGATCTCATGGCTTGGTAGAAAGCAGCCCTGTGTTACGCTCAGTACAACAGAAGCTGAATATGTAGCAGCTTGTTCATCTTGTAGCGAAGAAGCTGAATATGTAGCAGCTTGTTCAAGTCTTCGACGGTTCACTCGGAATCCACTAAATGCAATTTAGTGGATAACACTTCCAAGTGAGCCAACATATCATAAGAAACCGTAACTTGAGGATATGGAGCACTTACCATTCCTGTACATTCTTCAGTTTCTTCAACCGAGGCGTCTTGTTCTTCATCTTCCGTAATTACTTCGATTTTCTGGTCCTGAACAATAGTTTCTTCAAGTAAACCTTCCGAGACTTGATCTTCGTTAGGGACTGTTTCTTGCTCCTCTAATACTTGTTCGTTAATATCTGTATGATTGTCCTTTACAATCTTCATGATTTCTTCTTTAGCATTGGGATCCCATTGATCGTTGAATACTTCAACTAGTTGGAAGAAGGAAGATATGCCCTTGGGAGGGAGCCCTTCGTACCAAGCATCCATATCTGGATCACCACCTAGCTCGAAAGACATTGCGAACAACTGTATAATGGTGTCCTCATCTGTGATATCCCATGTCGTCAAAACTTCTTTGAATTTCATGACATGTGCTGTAGGTGTATCGTTTTCCTTGTGGAACATCGAGATAGACTTCAAGCAGCGGTGTTTGTTGAACTTATTACGATATCCCAGAATACTTGAGAAGTCGAACGGATCAAGGGTCACCATATCTCTTGAATTTCAATTTTGCAGAGTATTCCTTTATATTTTCTTCAGTCGGAGTCGCTAGGAGAGACCTGCCAAGTTAGACTTAAACAAATCTCACCGAAAGTACTAAACAAATATGTACCTGAATCTGGTAAGACTAAAAGGCATTTTTGAAGGGTGAAACTTTGCAGTTCTCAATTTCTGAGTATACCAGGTTGATTAGCTCATTAAGGCGCATCTTTCTATCCTCTCAGAAATTTGAAATTCACATTTTGAATTTTTAGGGTTTCTCTGACAAACCCTAATTCAGCTCCAGATCCATATTTTTGCAAATCAAGTGGTAAGACCTAAATATTTTCTATTTCCATTTGAAGTACTCTTTAAAGATGTCTCACCACACCAAGCTTGAAGATAAGCTTGAAGGGGCTGATAACTTTCGAGCATGGAAGTATAGGATTGGGTTAATCTTGGAAGAAAATGAATTGGATACTTACATAAGCTCTGAGGCCCTTGTCCCAGAGGGAGAAGAGGCTAAAGCCCTTCACAAGAAGAACTTGGTCAAGGCAAAGAGGATCATTGCTGATTCTATCAAAGACCATCTCATTCCACATCTGTCATCTTTGAAGACACCCAAGGAGATGTTTGATTCCTTGACCAAGCTATTTGAAGGGAAGAACATAAATCGGAAGATGACTTTGCGGAACCAATTGAACGGGGTAAAGCTTCAGAATGGAGAGACCATTCAATCCTATTTCTGTAAGGTCTCTTAGATCAAAGAACAACTCAAAGTTGTGGATGAAATTGTGGACAATGTTGAAGTTGTTATGACCACACTGAATGGCCTACCTAGGTCATGGGATTCCTTTATTCAAGGAACTTGTGCAAGAAAGAAACTGGTCTCCTACAGTAGACTGTGGGAGGAATGTTCACAAGAAGAGGCTAGGCTTGTAGCCCGAGAAGAGAAGATGGGTAATGAAGATCAAGCTCTCACAACACACACTAAGAAAGGAAAGCCCAAGAGGGAGCCATCTCATAACAAGAGATCTTCACACCACCATTATCATAAGGATAAGAAAGATCTCAGATGCTTCACATGCAATGAGAAGGGACACTTTGCTGCAGATTGTCCTAAGAAGAAGAAAGACAACAACAACAATTTCAACAAGAAGAAGAAGAACAACAAAAGGAGATATCATGCTCATGCTGCTGAGGATGATGAACCTCCCAAGAAGAAGGCTAGAGCAGAAAGTGATGATTCATCAAGTGAAGATGAATATGTTCTAATATCCGCCCTCACAGGTACTATCTCTCATGGATGTAATGATTAGCTCATTGATAGTGGGGCTTCCAAACACATGATCGGGTTTAAAGAATCTTTTGTAAATTTATTTGAACATGAATCACCCCATAAGGTGAAACTTGGGGATGATTATCAATATCTTATCAAAGGAAGTAGTGAAGCCTCCTACAACCTAGATTCTGGAAAGTCCTTGAAGATGAAAGATGTGTTATTTGTACCTGGGCTCAAGAAGAACCTACTCTCCATACCTCCATTAGATGCAAAAGGCATGAGGGTTGCATTTGTAGATGGCCAAGTCCTAATGTGGCCAAAGGGTAAAACTATAGATGATGCAGTAGTGATTGGAGAGCAAGAGGGAGGATTGCACAACTTAAATGGACAACTTGAACATGCCATGGTACATGAATCCATGGAGCCAAGTGAATTTTGGCATAGAAGGCTTGTACATGTGCACTATAGAGCACTACCAATTGCAAGTAAAGCTGTAGAGGGTCTTCCTGAAATCACGTCAAAGCATGAAGGTGTTTGCAAAGGATGTGCAAAAGGAAAGAACATTAAGAAGGTATTTCCAAGCAGTGAAAGCAAAGCAAAAGGAATCTTGGAAATTATCCACTTCGATGTATGCGGTCCGATGTCATCCAGTTCTTTGAGTGGGTATGTATACTATGTCTCTTTCATTGATGATTTCTCTAGGAAGACTTGGGTCTATTTTTTGAAGAACAAAGATGAAGTATTTGACAAGTTCAAGGAATTCAAAACCTTGATGGAAAATCAAACTGATAAGAATGTCAAGACCTTCAGATCCGACAATGGCGGAGAATTCACTTCAGGTGATTTCAAGAAGCTATGTAGTGATTTAGGGATTAAGAGGGAGTTGACTGCTCCCTACAATCCACAACAAAATGGAGTTACAGAAATAAAGAATAGAACAATCATGGAAGCAGCACGGGCAATGCTGCATGACCAGGATCTGCCTATGCATCTATGGGCAGAAGCAGCTAGGACAACTGTATATGTGCAGAACAGAACACCTCACAAGATATTGTACAACAAGACACGAGAAGAAGTCTTCACTGGTAAGAAACCTGAGGTCAACCATCTCAGAATATTCGGTTGTCCAGTATATACACATGTTCCAAAGGAAAAGAGAACAAAGCTAGATCCTTCAGGAAAGAAGGGTATCTTTGCGGGGTACAGTGAAAGCTCGAAGGCTTACAGAATATACTTTCCAGGGTTCAAGAAGATTGATGTCAGCAGGGATGTAACATTTGATGAAGACTCAGCTTTCATCAAGTCAAGAAAGGCACTTGTTGAAGATCATGAAGAACCAAAGGAAACCAGATTTCAAGATACCACCATGACTGAAGCAATTCCAGAAGCAGATCGTGAAATTGAAGATCCAGAAGAACCTGTAGATCCACCCCGTGAGAAGGACTCTAACAAAAGGAAACCTGCATGGGCTAGAGAGCTCATTCAAGATGCAGAAAGGTATGGCATTCCAGAAGAAGAACACAGAGCAAGGAAGAGAACTAGATCTCACACCAGTTATGTTGCCTTACTATGTGACACTATGAACAAAGAACCTTTCAGTTATGAAGAAGCAGCGGAAAAGAAAGAATGGAAGGATGCCATGGTTGAGGAGTATCAGTCGATCATGAAGAATGATGTTTGGGATGTAATCCCAAGACCTGAAGGGAAGTCAGTTGTGACTTCCAAGTGGATCTACAAGATCAAGCATGCTGTAGATGGCAGCATAGAGAAATACAAAGCAAGATTTGTAGCTCATGGCTTCTCCCAGAAAGAGGGGATAGACTATGTAGAAACTTTTGCTCCTGTAGCTAGGTACACTTCCATCAGATCAGTACTTGCTCTGGCTGCAGTGATGAAATGGAAGATACACTAGATGAATGTCAAGACAACTTTCTTGAATGGTGTAGTCGAAGAGGAAGTGTATGTGGAGCAGCCACTTGGTTTTGAGACACATGCCAGGGAGTCATACATATGTTGGTTGAAGAAAGCCTTGTATGGCTTGAAGCAAGCCCCTAGGACTTGGTATGGTAGGATGGACAGCTT
The DNA here is from genome assembly GCA_027924585.1 of Larix kaempferi. Lineage (NCBI taxonomy): Eukaryota > Viridiplantae > Streptophyta > Pinopsida > Pinales > Pinaceae > Larix > Larix kaempferi. The sequence continues at coordinate 4,713,291 of BSBM01000198.1, forward strand.
TCTATCCAGTTTGGGCTTTACCAAGAGTAAAGCAGATTCCAACCTTTACTACAAGGTTGAGGAAGGCAATCCTGTGATACTACTCCTGTATGTGGATGACCTGTTTGTTACAGTAGAGGATGGGTTGATTGCCGACACCAAGAGGAAGCTTGTAGTTGAGTTCGAGATGAAGGACTTGGGGATCATGCACTATTTTCTAGGCATGGAGGTGTGGCAGAGTGCAGATGGGATCTTCCTTGGACAAGGGAAGTATGCAATAGAGATCCTGAAGAGGTTCGGGATGATGGACTGCAAGGCCATGGCCACACCTATGGCATTGAACCTGAAGCTTCTGTGTGATGCTTCATCTGAGCCGATTGATGTCACTATGTATCGTCAGATGATTGGGTCCTTGATGTACCTGACGAACACAAGACCAGATATTTGCTTTGCGGTGAACACATTGAGCCAGTTCCTGACAAATTCGAGGAGTGTTCACCTGGTTGTTCTAAAGCATATTCTGAGGTACCTGAAAGGTACAGTTGATTATGGGCTCAAGTATGATGCAAATCAAAAGTTTAACCTGCAGGGTTATGTTGATTCAGACTGGGCAAGCAGTGCTGCAGATAGGAAGAGCACTTCTGGGTGCTGCTTTAGTATGGGATCAAGTGTGATCTCTTGGTTTAGTAGGAAGCAGTCCTGCGTAGCACTGAGTACAGCCGAAGCAGAGTATGTTGCAGCTTGTCCGGCTAGTTGTGAGGCAGTATGGCTCCGGAAGCTACTGTCTTAGTTATTTGATCTCCCATTGGAGGCTACTGGTATCTTTTGTGACAACCAGAGTTGTGTGAAGCTGTCTGAGAACCTGGTGTTCCACGACAGGTCAAAGAACATTGAGATCAAATATCACTATATCAGGGATATGGTGCAGAGAGGAGCAGTGAAGCTCCTGTATGTTGCGACGGATGAGCAGGTTGCAGATGTATTGACGAAACCACTAGCCAGAGTGAAGTTTGAGTACTTGAGAGAGAGGCTTGGTGTTCTTCAGATTGACGACACTTCGAGGAAGAAGTGATGGACACATTTGCTGGAGCCATTCCAAGCTGGATGATGAGCATCAGGATGATGCTCCAGTTACTGCTCTGTATATGCATCATGTTGGATGCTTGGTATGATCAGTTGGATCATGTATATGTATATGCATCATGTTGGATGCTTGTTATGATCAGGTGGATCATTTATTTGTGTATGTATCAGGTGGATACATTGTATGATCAGGTAGATCATGTATGATGATATGTATCAGGTAGATACTTGGTATGCATCAGGTGGATGCACAGTATGATCAGGATGATCATGGATGACGAGCTTCACGATGTTGCTCCAGATGATATGCATCAGGATGATGCTATGATGATGATTAGGATGATCATGTGTTGATGTACATTAGGATGATGTATGGTGAGTATCAGGACGATACTCTGTGGCCGTGGACAGGTTGTGCAGATAAGCATATAATAGCGCCCTAGGAGATTTGCAGATACTCTTTCGAGGTTTTTCCTATGGCATATAATAGCGCCCTGGGATATCTGGCAAATGCTCTTTCGAGGTTTTGCTTGGAAGGACATATAATAGCTCCTTGGGAGGTTTGCAGATACTCTTTCGAGGTTTTGTCTATGGCATATAATAGCGCCCTGCGATATCTGGAAAACACTCTTTCGAGGTTTTGTCTTATGGCATATAATAGCACCCTGGGAGATCCGATAGGTTGTGCTATGTGCTCGTAATCAGTCTTGGGATGCTCTTTCGAGGTTTTGCCATGACCACATATAATAGCGCCCTGGGAGATCTGATAGGTTGAGCTATGTGCTCGTAATCAGTCCTGGGATTCTCTTTCGAGGTTTTGTGGTGGGGTCACATGTAATAGCTCCCTGGGAGATCCGATAGGTTGGGCTGTGTGCTCGTAATCAGTCGTGGGATGCTCTTGCGAGGTTTTGTGATGCACGTAATAAGTCTTGAGGATTCCATAGTATGGCTACTGATGATGAAGACCTGCAGGTGGTGGGCCTACATCCAATATGAAAAAGGACTGGCTCTGTAGAACTTCCTATGACGAGTAGATCGGAGATTGATTAAGATAGCAGCAGCAGTGACGATGACGGTGATCCAGTGACGATGATCCAGAGAAGAAGACTTGTGCTAACAGATCTGTGTTGAGAAATACCTTCCTAGTTAAGAGGGAGTGTTGATGTATATGTAACTTAGGAATGTATTTCACTTATGTATATTGTACTCCTATAGAGATGGTATTATTCTTCTATACGGAAGTGTCGTCATTTGTATTGACAAGTGTCGCAAGTGTCGTAACTTGCTGTGATGGGTTATTAGACCACCTATTGAGGGGTCGGCCTGGATTAATGTAACCATGGGTTATTAGACTGAGTTAGATAAGCCGGCCCTGCTAGTTTATTAGGCAAGTCAGGATAAGTATAAATAGAGAGCGGGAGCTCTCTATTTGATCATTTCATTATTCATTTCTACATCACTCAGAAAGTGGCGCACTAGTGAGGAAGGAGGAGTAACTGCTAGGAGAAGACTATCTCTTGTACTTGGTTGTATCATTGCTCTTTCTATCTCTAAGGAAGTTGTGGGGTTTTTCACCTTTATGGTTTTCTCCAGTGAGACTCTGTGTGTCTATTGTCTCATGTGATTGATATGCATTGTTATACTTGATATGCTGTACATGTTATTCTCTCAGTAAAGATCCTAGGACTATATTGAATTAATGCTCAAAACTTAACATAGCAGGCAAAACACTGATATACTGTTCTAAGAGAAACAAATTTAGCATTTCAGACTTGAGACTGGTGTTTCCTTTCTGTTCATAGCTATAGTTATTTGTCGGATATATCCGAACGAACTATTTACATAAGAGAAGGCAAAAAAACACTTGACAGCAAAAAAGAGCAGCAAATAAACATTCTTGAGTCTAAACAGGTGGAATTCCTTCGCGGGTCTGCGAGTTGTCCTCCATGAGAGAGCTTTCTTCACTGTGGTGCCCAGAGTTCGCCGGTTCAGTGAGCTTCCCCATATCATCCTTCATTTCTTGCATGGAGAACTCCAGCTGAGCCAAACGGGCTTCAATCCTGTCACTGCTGTCCTGCAGGGTGTCAAACAGCTAGCGCTTTAGGGAAACGAGGAATTGCTTGAGTCCTTCAAAGTTTGAAAGCAGAGACCCTTTAAAGCCATTGAACTCCTCCGAAGCTCCTCAAGCTCTCCCACCTGAACCCGAGCATTGGATTCAACATCCTCCATGCGCATATCAAACCTGATAATGTCCTGTCCAATGAGCTTACTCTCGTCCAGAGCAGCCCTAGCAGCTTCGAACGCATTACGGGCATGTTTTTTGATATGCTGGTGCGCCCCTCTCATCTCTTTAAGCTTCGAAGCCATTCTCTCCAATTTCATCCTGAAACGCACATGAGAGAGCCTAGGAACAGAGCAGAGTTCACCCACAGAAGGAACAACGTTGCAAGTGAGGTCTTCTAGGCCCATTATAACCTGCTGCAAAATGATGCCATCCCTAGGGGCAAATACGTGCGAGCTGAAACCTCGAGGCTTCGTCATAACTTCGCGTGCATCCAAACTCCTGCTGCACCTACTCCTTTTAATGCCGCTGGATGAACAAGGCCCGTCATTAAAACAAAGACGAAGGAAGGAGCCACATGTCCTCGAGGAAGGGAAGGGGTTGTGCATGAGTGCCCCCAACAATACGAAGTGGGTTAAAAACATGGTGACCAACACAAGTGGCTAGGTCCTTGGTTAACCACCCTATTCCCTTCTTGAAGCCTAGTTCCATGGTTTGCCATAAGGTCAGCTTCGGAATTGTTGTGCCTAAGGATATGAAAGAAGTGGATCCTAGAAATATCCATGATGGAAACAATTCTCTTCTGGATTCTGTTGAGAGCCTTATGATGACCTTTCTGAATATTGATCATTTTCCGAATAACGATCTTGGAATCCCCCAGGACGCTGAAGCGTTCAATGTGCAGCTACTTCATGATGTCCATCCCCTGGAGAAGAGCAGCCCACTCAGCGTGATTGTTGGTTCTCCTACCTAAACCCCAAGCGAATTGAGAAACCTTGTTTCCTCCGGGGTCGAAGATGAACCCCTCCCGCACCTGCCACCCCTGTTTTTTTCTCTCTGATTGGTGAACAGTGAAAACTAATTAATTAGTGAAAAATTACTGATATGTTTTCATGATGCTCAATAGTAGATTGTATAGCATAATTAATTCTGGAAACAAACAATATCTTGAATGAAAAAGTGTTAATTTATTTGTTTCTTGGTATTTTCTGCTTGTCTTATAAAAAAATATCTATTATTTAGTTATTTTATTTTAAAGTATATTTTGGTTAACATTGTTTTTCAATTTGTTCTAGCTTGAAGGAGGATTTCTGACATTAGGAATGACATAATGCACTAGTTTCATATTCTTAAAGAAACACACAGATGTAGGATTGCTAAATTTTGTCCATTTGTATTCACTTTTGTAGGGAGATTAGCACAGCTCAAGACAAGCTGACAGACCTATTGCAAAGAATCTATCAAGATCAACCAAATAATCGAGAAATTGTACGACTCATTATGTCAACAATTGGTCGTGGGGGTCAGGGTGATGTTGGCCAACGCATCCGAGATGAAATCCTTGTGATCCAGGTAATGCCTACGTTAGAATAATTTTCTGGTCTTATTAGAGAGAAATTTGTAGTAAAATATATATGACAGCAATGCTACTGAACTATGCAGCGGAACACTGACTGTAAAGGGGGAATGATGGAGGAATGGCATCAAAAATTGCATAATAATACCAGTCCAGATGATGTAGTTATCTGCCAGGTAAGTAAACATTAAACATTTATATGTCTTACAAGAGTTACAATTTTGTAGATCTTATGATGATTGATGCAAGAATATTCTCAAGATAAATAGTCTAAACATTGTATAATTACAGGCTCTTCTTGACTATATCAAAAACAACTTCAAAATAGATATGTATTGGAGGACATTAAACATGAATGGCGTGACAAAAGAACGGCTTGCTAGTTATGATCGTCCAATTATCTCTGAGCCATCTTTTAGAAGTGATCAAAAGGAAGCCCTTCTCCGTGATTTGACAGCATATATGAGAACGTTGAAGGTCAGTTTCAAGTTTTGAATACAATAGAGCTTTGAGTTATTCTCTTATTACAGTACACTATTCTTGATATATTATTAGAATAATCTATGTTTTATCCCTCATATGCATTAAGCATAAAACTAAACATAATATTATCTGAACGTAGTGGCTTAACACATTTGTCTGCTTTCATGCATCTTTTTGTTACTTCCACATGAGTAGCCCATTCTATTTGTACTTATTTGATTTTCGATATGATGTGACATAAGAAACTAAATGATACTCAATTAGCTAAGCTTTTGCCTGTATTGTTATGTTATAACTATGTTACCGGATCCGTCTGGCTTGGGGACTGGATCCCCGGATCGAATACGGATTCAGAACCTAATCTGCCTAGGATCCGCTTCATGTCACATGTACTCCAGTCGTGTGAAATGCTAGCATTGTTTAATCCAAATGGGAGAAATTAGCCGACGAAGAGCAGTCGATCATGGCCCTAAATCTAAATGTCCGCTCAGAATCCTGATTCGAGTTGATTCACCATATGCTCTATATTTCTCGAATGTTTTTCTGAAACATGTCTGGAGCTCTCGACAATCTTTAGAAAGGAATTAAAAAAAAGCCAGAGATAACGGTGGCGGTGATGTTTATTACATAAGTCTAATTTCTCCAATGGTTTTCCGAAACATGTCTGGATCTCCCGACGATCTTTATGAAGGGATTTGAAAATAAAATAGAGAGAACGACGGTGGCGATGTTTTATTAGAGTTACAGTAACTTTAAGTCAAACTTATATGTGGAGGCATTAATATATTAATACAAAAATTCAATACCCACACAATTGTATTTTACCTTATACCCAGTCATGGTAAGACAATTTTAATATTTTACATAATTTAAATATATTCAAAAGTACAGTTTACAAACCCCAATTACAATACTAATAAAATGTAATTCCTTCCATGCTCATCTTGGAACTGACACGTGTCTTTTAAAATATATATATATATATATATATATATATATATATATAAAATTACATGTCTGGTCAAATTAATTTAAAACATTTACAACCATATATATAAAACTACACAAATTAGATAAATTAAAACCCTTTGTCAACACTTGCATTCTAAAAAGAGATTTGCACTTGGAGAGATTTGATCCCTCTTGATAGATACCCTTTAGATGGATTTATGCTGGTATATTTAACAAGTGAAATTAGCAATAAAGTTGCTTAAAATATCTACCTCTTAGTACAAGTTTAATAAAAAATAATTAGAAGCTAGGTAATATATAAGTAAGAAAAATATATTGTTATTTAAAAGTAGTAAAGATATAGTAAATACTAAGTTTAGGATGTATTATATGTGTCACTTAATTTTTTCTAAAATTTAATATATATATATATATATATATATATATATATATATATATCAAAAACACAAGTTAATTCTATTTAGAAAATTATAATTTTTTATTAATTTTATTATAAAATATATGTATAGAAAAATGCAGAAAAATGAAGTACATGCAAATCTATTAACAAATCATTAATGATCACTTCTTCTTATTGAGTAGATAGAAATGTATAAATCATTACATAAAATGATATACAATTATAATAAAGAAAAATAATAAGTGTAATTAGTAATATTGAGTTGAGTATAATCTAATTTAAAGTGTATAGAAAAAGAGTAGATTGATTTCGTTACATGAATACTAAGTATTTTATAGATTAACCAATACATTAATAATCTATTGGAAGTTTAGTGGGTTATTTACGAGTATAAACATTAATAATCTATTGCAAGTTTAGTGGGTTAGTTACGAGTATAATTTACTTTTATAGTATATTAATAATTGTATAAATGATTTTAAAAAAAATTGGATCACTAACAAGTTACATAAGTTAATTCATATACATATGGTTTAAACAAGTGAGTTTCAACATTAATTCATATGTAAACTAATTTAATTAGAAAGAAAATGCATTTGTTCAATTGACATGTGAGGATTAAAAACCTATTTAATCATTTATTAATTATTTTATAGAAACTAAGCCATAATATTAAACAATAACTCCCAGGTATTAGATTATATGAAATGTTACAAGTATTAAGAGAAATAATATTTATGTTTTTAATCATTATTCATATAAATAAAATAAGGTTCAAGGAAAACACATGCCAAGTTGTTATGAGAAAGGGTTATGATATTATGATGATTGTTTTTAGAAATCTGTAATGTATTAGTTAGCTATATAGCCTAAAGCTAAAATGATTATAAATATGTGATTTAATGAACACATTTTTTTTATTGTGTATTGCTTACTTTATTGTGTATTGCTTAGAAGTAAGGGAAAAACTACATAGTAGTTATTATATTAAAGAAATTTAGGGATTAGTAACTATTAATAAAGTATTGAACATAATAGTGTAGATTGAACAACACAATATATATTTAACTATAAAAACTTAGTATTTAAAAACTTTTATTTTAAATTCATTTATTTTATATCAAACTTTTCTTAAAAGATGCAACTTCATTATTAATTATTAATTAAAACTATATAATTTATCTCATGAAATTGATTTTGCAAATGGTCCTATAAATTTTAATTGATTTTAAGTCTCTCTTTAGCTTAGGGGATTAATTTTTTTGCAAGAAAAATAATACTACTCTGTGTCTACCCCGAGAAGTTGTCTCTTGATTTGAGAGAGATTGCCGGGTGCTCAACAAGAGAACACAAGGTTCTCAACTAGCTCCACGAGTCAACCCCAAAACTTGTTGGGTGCTCAACAGGAGGACACTAAGTGCCATGAGGCTCCCAATAGCCTCTACCCCTCTAGCTCCACAAATCAAGTTTATTTTTCTCAGTATCTAGTCAAGATCGACTTCTGAGTGCCTATTTATTCTAACCAACACAAGTCCTTTCCCTTTCATGTCACCCAGGATCGGTCGAACCGGAAAGGGGAGTGAATATGGGGCAAAAATTGGGGCACAGTTTATTTTAACCTTTAATAAATAAACCAAAAACAAAGTACAATGCAAACCAACGCGATTTTACAAGGGAGACAAAGCCTTCTCACTTGTAAGGTGCGGGCATAATAAATTAAAGCAAAATAACTAGGAAACAAATCTAAAAGACAACACAATATTACATGGATGGGCAAAGCCTCTTCTTATGCAAGGTGTGGGAAAACAAAAAAGAACTAGCCAATGCGATTTACAAGGGAGGCAAAGCCTTCTCACTTGTAAGGTGCGGGCAAAATAAACTTAAAGAGAAGGAAACAACTATACTAAACCCAGGCCACTCAACAATTGCTATGCAAGGGTGGAAATGCCTTCTTACTTGCATGCAATGGATGACAAAGAAGGAAAAATGGAGAACTTGTGCTTGAAAAGAAAGCAAGAAATCAAGCCCAAGAGACTCTCTTGGGCTTGTTACAACAATATAGATTTCAACACTTAGTATTATAGAGAAAATGAAAAGGAAGAGAGTTATTTTGACCGTTTTTTGCAAGTTGCTGAAAATGGTAGCCTGTAGGTGCCCCTTATGCTTGATGATGGCCACATTTGAGTAGAATAACACCTTAAACTGTACAAACCTGCTAAAAACAAGCAAGCAATAAACCACATAAAATGCGCAAAATCACTCTTGGGCAATGTTAGTTGTATGATACAAAATGGTACGAAAAATTCTGAAATTTTTATGAGTAAATTTGCATAGCATAAAAGCTTATAAATGAGGTTTAAAATCAGATTTCAATATGGAAAAAGTATGCAAAAATAAAAGTGCAGAAATTTTGATAAGAAGAGGAGTTTGTGCTCTTTGCTCTTCAAGTACTTGAAGTAGTGGGGTATCCAACTGAGGAAGTCCACTCTTCAACGCAAGTAACCTGCAACTTATGAGATATTTGCTACACAACTAAAAGGAAGGTGAGATCCAAATAATGAGTTAAGAAATCATAAACTTCAACCGAGAAACGTATGAAGTTTTTAACTACAAAACTAAAAAATCACAAAATCTATGGCAAAAATACCACAAGTCTTCCCAAAGAAGAGAAATTTGTTTGTTTGGCCTCCCCAAACTTGAGTAGTTATGAAGTGTAGAAGCAAACCACCATAGAGCAACACCAACACAAGATCTCCTCCAAAGAATTTTATTAATAAAGCCAAATGGCTAAAAATTACAATGGCCCAAATGGGAGTAAAATGGAAGCACAAGAGTGAGAAAGAGCAAGAATGCAAGCGCATGAGAGATTCTAACCCAAAAGAGGAGGAGGAGCCTCCTTAAATAGGAAAAGAGAGAGGGGAGAGTTCCTTTGCATGAGTGACATTTGTCACTTGGAGAGAAATGAGGCCCATGGAGGGGGGTGCACTTCCATGGGTTAAAAATAACAAACAATGGGGGGGAAAAACTCCCCACTCATGTTTTATATTTCATTGTTACGCCAAGGGTAGAGAATCATGAAGGTGGGACCCCCCCTTTTGGCTTATTTCAATTTATCAATGTTACAAAACTCGGTGCAGTGAAAAACTCGGCAAGGTCCAGGAGACATCAACTTGGGATTTCTCGGCAACACATCGACAATAACTCAGGAAAATTAAAAAATACAAAAATAATATTTTTTCTTTCAATTTTTTAAACATCTAAAGCAACAATAACATCAAATAAATACATTGCCACATGAATATGGAAAGAAAACTGATATATAAGATATATAAGATGTCTAGAGATACATCACACATAAAAACTACTAACTAGATCATGTCCTGAAGCCCGCGTCATAAAAAATATAACAAATGCATCTCATGATCCTCATCATGACTCATGAGTCATCTACAATGAAATCAAGTAAATAAACCATCGATTCCCTCTGGCCCTTTTACAGGAAAAGGTAATCGCTGTGGAAATGGCCCTTCCTCTATAACTAGAAGTAGGTGCTCTTGAGGCTTGTGGGCCTCGTACTGGAGTGCAACGTCCTCTAGAAGAAGACCCTGCAAAATGACCTCCTCTAAAAACTGGAGAAGGTGGCCAAAACTGATGTCCTGAAGAAGAAGTAGGTCGAGGAGGCAGTCGTCCTCCTCCATGAGTATCAGTACTAACACCGCCTCTATCTCCCTCTATCGCTGACTGTGGCACACTCCCAGAATCAACCTGAAACTCCTCTGGAATTGGAAAATCCTCATCCAGAGCCTCTGTATCATCATCCTCATCACCATCACCATCATGATCATCCTCTAGCCAATCAGGGGCTGCCTCCATAACAGGGTCCTCACACTCCGCCCTCCATGCAGCAATGGTGTCAATCCCATCCAATGAGATGGCCTTCGCATCAACTTTTCTATCAAACTGCTTCACCCACAACTTGAGATTGTAGTGGACGTAGACCAAATCATTTAGGCGTGGAGTATCCAACCTGTGGGAGGATAAAAAATATTATAATTAAATTATAAATTTACAACATATTAATAATTTAATACATAAGTTAGAAGGTAAAGGGGCATAAAATTATAAATTAGAATTTAGTAATTTATAATGAATTTGAATTTTGAAATTCTCTAACCTGTTGCACTTTTTGGAGTGTACTTTTCAAATACACTCCAGTTGCGCTCGCAACCAGAAGAGCTACATGTCTGGTTGAGCACCCTAATGGCAAGCCTCTGTAGAATAGGTACACAACTGCCGTAGTTCTCCCACCATGTATCTACAACGATTTAAAAAAAGTCAAACATAAAGACAATGAAATTTAAAACAAAGTATTGGAAAGAGAAAATGAAATTTGAAATTTGAAATTTGAAAGTTGAAAGAAGGTGAAGCTTACTTGGCATCAGGTTGGTCCTGTCATTTACTGCAATATCAAAACCAAAGAATCCTGTGCCTCTCTTATACTCTTCCAACTCTTGGGAGGGCTGTATACGATCATCTGCACTAGACACCATCCTCTGGACACACTCGTAGAATCCAGACATAACCTCTCCATCAAATCTAAAGCCATATGAGTAAGCAAACGCAGGGTTGAGGTACAACCCTGCAGCATGAATGGGGCAATGGAGTGTGTAGTTCCATCGCACATCAATCACCCCCCATATCCAGTAAACAAAGCCTTGAGCTAGAACCAAAGTGAGAGTCAGAGTTGTAGCTAGGAGACAGAGTTAGATCTATGTTCTAGAGCATCTATTGGCTTGTGTTCATCCTAAACCCAACATTTCGTAGAAGACATCAGTTCTGCTAGTTATTAGTTTGTAGTCATCCAAAACCACCATTTAGTAGAAGACATCAACTTCAGCTATCTATTGGTTTGTGGTCATCCAAAACCACCATTAACTAGAAGACATCAACTTCTGCTAGCTATTGGTTTTCTAGTCATCTTTAAACCACCAATTCAGAGAGCACTTCAGTGATATTACATCTTCACCAACTTGGCAATTGATCAGATTGGAAATGTTCATCCCATTGGCAGCTATTCACTTCCAAATTTTAGCTCTCTTTTAAAAAGATTCTTGGACTCAGAAAGACTCCTTCAGATTAAGGGGGAATGTTGGAAACCTAATCCTTAAGGTTATGGTAAAGTATATTGCTACGTTGCAGGAAACGCCTAGGACCCCCCCGTACCAGCCACGTTTCAGTAGGGAAACGCTGAAACGTGTATCAAACACTCCTGAAACGCGTTTTAGACTGTACAACAGTGTTCCACGTGTGGGAAACGCGTGTTGTACGGCCTGAAACGCGTTTCAGGCACGTATCATCCTCCGTACAACGTTTTTCAAAAACGAAAAAAGCCTGTACGGGCCCCCAAAAAAACCGAATCATTTAATCATGGTTAAAATCACTTAAGTTGGGTTTGAAAAGGTCAATTAGGGTTAGGTTAGCATTGTAGCCTCATATATAAAGGCTGATTTTGGATATTACTATTTTCCATTTGACAACCTGCATTATATAATAGAGATGGAGTGATGGACTTATGTGTGAAATGTGATGAGTAAAAATGTGATTTATCACTTCTAGTTGTCATTTATGTTTCACATTTAATTTTTTAATGTCCTTCCTAATTTTAAAATTTAAAATTTAAATTATATATATATATATATATATATCGCGTTTCCCCGTTTCCTAAATTTTGGGGGGTCACGTTTCCAATGCATTTTCGTTTCCCCGTATCATGCAACTTAGGTATATTGTATTATTATTACTATTCACATGAACAGTCATAGGTGAAGAGGAATAGTCATAACTTGGAGTCCAAGAGATCACTTGGAAGATGAAACCAATGATCGTATCTCATTGTATTTGTGTATCATATTAATGAAATGCATCTCAAGCTTATCTTTATTCCGAGATTTCTAACACGTCTTATGAGCTATAATCCACTAAAGATTGCTCCAAACCTCTATCCCCATTGCTGCAGGTTTGTAGATCTACTTCCTTCACAACCTTGGAAGAAATATTATGATCATGGGCCTGATTGTTGACCCCCTTCCTTTTCTAGTATGTTGAGTCCCTTCTAAGGAAGTCACAAATGATATACCTGGGTTTGTGACAAAACCTACAACAAAAATATAGCTTTTGATAGTCAAGCTCTTGATCCATTCTTTCTCACTCCACACCAACATGATCTAAGCAAGGGTATCCTCATTGAGGTTCATCAAAACCAAAATTCGAGGCACACCTTCCATCCTTCCATTCGCCAGAGCTGCATATTGATAAGAAACCAAAGAGTCATCATCAAGCTAGGATCATATTTTGAGAAAGAAAGAGGATATGTGATGTACCTCGCTTACAATATCCAAATCTTCAAGATCTAATGAAGAAATTCAATTGGCTGCCTTGATAGTTACTCAATTTTGTTAAATTAATGTAACTTCAAAGAATATTCTACTTGTACTTTATTATTGTAACTCCGTCGGGGATGTCATTATTACATTTGGTCATGTAAAGGTTATGAGGTTAACCCTCCATTGTAAGTCGGGTCGTTAGCACCCAAGTAAATGTAATATAAGTGGTAATTAAGTCTCTCTAGAGAAGTCGGCCCAGTTAGGATTACTGGGGCTGACTTAGATGAGTTAAAGGTTACGTCAAAAGTAATGTATAAATAGAAGGAGAGAGTCCTTCATTTATTCATTCACTCACTTGTGCAATTCGCATTAGTGGAGAGAGAGATATCTGTGAAGGAGGAGGAGTGGCTTGAGTCCAGAGTTTGGTCTTCTTGTCTCTCTTATTTGTGAGACATATTTTTGGGGCATTGTACTTGATCATCTATATTGAGGAAGTTCTTGCTAGGTTTTCTTCCCCTTGAGGGTTTCCCAAGGTATATTGTTTTTGTGCTTTGTGATTGTGTATCTTTCAGAGATCGTGATTATGTTGCTATTGTGAATAATGTATTGAATGCTAGTGAATTTGCAATCTAGTCTATGGTAGCATATAATCTTAACATGGTATCATAGCTTTCTTGAAAAGAGCAACTTTCACAAGGTAAAACTCTCTCTCTGGAAGTGAAAAATTAGGGCTTCTTACAGAAGTGGAATTTTTGAGTGCAATAAGCACAGGGAAGTGTGCCTCTCCAAAAGCAAAATTTTGATACCAAGATCGAATTTTTTGAGTGGGTGAAACTCTCGGAAATTCAGACCCTAGTTTGACCTTGAACCAGAAAACCAGTGAACCAAAAAACTGCAGATCTGAAATTTGCAAGTCAATTTTGAAGGGTAAAATTTTGGAATCTTCAAAATCCAAGTACACCAACATACTCGCCTCAGTCAAGCGCATCTTTTGGTGAGTTCAGTTTTTCATTTGGAGAAATTTTGATTTTTGATTATTTTTTGCTCCCCGGGTTGCAATGGCACCAAGCACCAAGCTTGATGACAAGTTGGAAGGCATAGAGAACTTACGTGCTTGGAAGTATAGGATTGGTCACATTCTAGAAGAGAATGACCTTACCAAGTTTGTTAAAGAAGTTGTACCTGTACCCAAAGAAGTTGAAGCAAAGGAGAAGCAGAAGAAGGATATGATTAGGGCTATGAGGATCATAGCAGACTCCATTAAAGATCACTTGATTCCTCAAGTGTCCTCTAAGAAGACTCCAAAAGAGATGTTTGATGCCCTAACGAGAATGTATGAAGGGAAAAACATAAATCGGAAGATGAATTTGAGAGCTCAACTCAAGAGCACAAAGATGAGCCAAGGAAATTCCATTGAAGAATACTTTACAAGGGTTTCCCAATTCAAGGAACAACTAGAAGCTATTGGAGACACCCTTGACGAAGATGAGTTGGTAATGACTGCTCTCAATGGTCTTACTAGACCTTGGGACTCCTTTATCCAGACCATGTGTGCAAGAAAGGAAAGTCTACTATTTGAAGCTGTATGGGAAGAATGTGTCCAGGAGGAAGCTAGAGTAGCAAATCGAGAAGCACTACTCAGGGATGATGATCAAGCTCTAGCTACCCATACAAAGAGAGGAAAAGGAAAACCTCATTTCAAGAAGGAAAATCATAAGGAGTTCCATCCTCCAAAGAAGTTTCAAAAGTATAAGAAAGGAAACTACAAACAAAGAGACTACTCTTCTGTCCAATGTTTCCGTTGTGTTAAGATGGGGCATATTGCCAAAGATTGTCCAAAAAGAAAAGACATAAAAGAAGATTACAAGAGGAAGAGCAATAAAACACATCATGCTCACCTTGTCGAAGAATCAGAAGATGAAGACCCTCCTAGGAAGCAAGCAAAGGAAGAAATAGAAGAATATGTTTTATTCTCTGCTCTCTTTGGGTCCGTGACACCTGGAGATGATACATGGTTAATTGATAGTGGTGCTTCAAAGCATATGATAGGTCAGAAGAAGACTCTCTCTAGTTTAGAAGAGAAGAACTCCCATCAGAAGGTGTCATTAGGAGATGATTATCAATATCATATTAAGGGAATAGGAGAAGCTACCTACAAGCTTGATTCAAGAACCCCGATGAAGATGAAGGATGTACTATATGTACCAGGCCTAAAGAAGAACCTACTTTCTATCTCAGCTTTGGATAAGAAAGGATTTAGGGTTGCCTTTATAGATGGAGAAGTTTTCATGGGGCCCAAAGGTAAATCTATAAAGGATGCTGTTGTTATTGGGATATAAGAAGGAAGTCTATACAAACTCAAAGGACATTTAGAAGCAGCTTTGATTCATGAAACTGCAAGTCCATGTGAACTATGGCATAGAAGACTTGCTCACATAAGCTATAAAGCACTACCACATGTAAGTAAGGTAGTAACAGGTTTACCCGATCTAAAGATTGATCATGAAGGAATTTGCAAAGGATGTGCAAAGGGAAAGAACATAAAGAATCCATTTCGAAAGAGCGACACCAAGACGAAAGGAGTATTGGAACTCATTCACTCAGACGTATGTCGTCCAATGCCTTCAACATCATTAAGTGGGTATGAATATTATGTTACTTTCATTGATGATTATTCCAGAAAGACTTGGGTTTACTTTTTGAAATCAAAAGGTGAAGTGTTCGAGAAGTTCAAGGACTTCAAAGCCTTGATAGAAAATCTTTCAGAGAGAAAGATCAAGATACTCAGGTCAGATAATGGAGGAGAATATACTTCAAAAGATTTTGAATCCTTTTGCAAGGATGCTGGGATTAAGAGGGAGCTTATCACTCCCTACAACCCTCAACAAAATTGTGTTGCCGAAAGAAAGAATCGATCCATTATGGAAGCAATGAAGACAATGATCCATGATTAAGATCTTCCTATGCATCTATGGGTTGATGCAACAAGGACAACAGTATATGTCCAAAATAGAGTATCCCATAGTGCACTTGGGTTCAAAACCCTCGGAGAGATGTTCATAGGAAAGAAACCAAAGGTAAGTCATCTCAAAATATTTGGTTGTCTAGTGTTTGTGCATATTCCAAAAGAGAAAAGGACCAAGTTGGATCCTTTCGGAAAGAAAGGAATCTTTGTTGGATACTGTGAGGTCTCCAAGGCCTTCAAGATCTATATACTAGGCTATCATCACATGGAGATTAGCAGAGATGTGATATTTAATGAAGATGCAACTCTTAAGAGATCCAGAAAATGCCAGCATGCAGAAGTATATGAAGAAGATATACCTCCCAGAGGTTGCACCCTCTCCCGATGATGAGACTCCGGAAGATCATGATATGTTGGAGCCCCAAGAACCTCCATCCATAGCTATATCGCACAAGAGAAAACCAGCTTGGGCTCGTGAAATCATTCGAGATGCTGGGAAGTATGGAGCTCTAGAAGGCTCCACCAGAGAAAGCAAGAGGCCAAAGCCATTTTCCAGTTATGTGGCTTTGATGTGTGATATTGTAGATAAAGAACCTACCTGCTTCGAAGAGGCCATCCAAAAGAAAGAATGGGTAGAAGCTATGACGGAAGAATACCAATCAATAATGAAGAATGATGTATGGGACATAGTTCCCAAACCAGAAGGTAAAAGTGTGGTATCTTCCAAATAGATATACAAGATAAAACATGCTGTGGATGGAAGTATTGAGAAATACAAAGCTAGGTTTGTGGCTCGAGGATTCTGTCAAAAGGAAGGAATCGATTATGAGGAAACATTTGCTCCTGTAGCAAGGTACACTTCAATTAGAACCATCATGGCACTGGCTATTTGACGGACAATCCACTCAAGCAGACGCGAGCCGGATCTCCCTAGCTCAATGTGAGTCTAGAACAAATAGAACAGACTACAAATGGATTTCCTAGATCTACTTAAGGATCAAGTGCTATATGTCTTACCTTTTACTTCACAATCCTTTCTCCTGAATGTTGCTCCACGTCCAGCGGTCGTCAGATCTCAACTGCAAGACCTGTTAAGACACAAAGAACAACACAACACGAGTAAAGAGCATCTATACAATAAGAGATCTAAGTAAAGAGTTAAGCAGGTAAACTATTCAATATCATCACACGTTAACAATATTGGTGGAAAGCATTTGTATTATTGTAAAGAGGGAAATACATAGTAGAGATAGAGAACTACAACCAAGGCTTAACGCTGCAGCCCTTCTCCATCCAAGCCATTTGCCATATCCTCCCAAGGAAGTATGAGTCTCCCAATTGATGAGTAGAGATCTCTCAAGGATGATTTCACCAGCATGTAGACATAGACTTCCTCCCTTTGGAGAGGGGTAGAGCTTCACTTATATAGGACTAAGTGGATAGGGTACGGATAGGGTAGGTTGAGATATGGTAGGAGAGAGATAGGGGATCCTTCCAAGAGGTTAGGAACCGAAGGCCAGCTCCCCCAACAGGTCAGGGATAGGGATCCAAGTTAGAAACCTTCGAGAATGAGCTCGAAGAAGCTATTTTTTCCATTTAACTGACTTCGTCACACCTTGTAATGGAGCAAGGTGCGACGTCGCAGGTTGCATGAGTGTAGCCTGCGACGACCTCTCAAAACCTAGCAGAAGCACAATGATGTCCCTTCCAGGTAAATGACTTAGCCAATGGAACTTCAAGGATGTATACACTGAATCTAATGGTGGTAAGATTTTAGGTGTAACAAAATGCCCCCCAAAGCATGAAGCTATTTAAAGATTGGACAGGTGAAATGCTTTGATAGAAAGAATGGCAAAATGGACTTGTCGGATGAAAGACGCTGCTGCGGTACAACTAACTCTAAACTGACAATCTCATATGATGTACAACATGGCTGCCGACCAATACAATGTAGATCCATGGTAGTAATGACCGACTGAACACAATCATGGCTACTGGACACAAGCATAGATCCATGATGAGATGGTAACACATCCACGACCAATACAAATGTGGATCCGTGTAATATGACTCAATACAAACTCCAACGCAACCTGGGTAAAACATGACTCCCCAGGGTCTTCAAGCTGAACCCACAATGATACGAATCTATCCATGTGATTACAAATGTCTTGACATCGAACATGGTAGAAACCACTTGATTACCGATCATTGATGTATACCGTTTGCGAGGGAAATCACCATTAATGTCAATGATCCCCAAGATATCACAGTACATATCATCAAGCGTGAATAAATGAGTTGAAGTTGAACGCAAGATGAAATCTTTCGATCAAGAGTCAATGATGTAAACTCATGTCGAAAGCGAGGTAACTTGCCATTGAGGCATGCAGGGCCAAGGTACTTGGTTGGTTTCTAGATTCAATCCTTGGATGATGTGTTGAAGTCGACAAGGATAAATCCGTTGAAGGAGGGCCATGATGAATTCCCCATCATCGACACAAAACACGACAAAGGATGTGTAGAGTGGATTAGATGGTACAATAATATGTGAGACTAACTCAGAGTAGACCGACATGATTGAAGGTGTACTGACTGCAAATAGATGAATAGTGAAAGTATTCTTGAACATGGGCATGGCATGACTTGGCAGTATTGACATGACGAGTATGACACAAATTCCTAATGCAATTGATGATGGAAGCTTTCTTTGAATGACTCAAAGGAGTAACAAGACTCAGGAAGTAAGTGGAACTCGAGGACAAACAGATGATCCAAGTGTTGTATGCAAATGCAGATGAGTGCTAGTTCAAGAATGACTAGGTACTGCCACTGATAAAGGTGTAATACAAAAGATTTCATTTTTCCCCATCATGAATGATGAGTGCCTCATGTGTTTTTTACGAGCTTGATGAGGGTAACCAGATGCTCGGTAAAGCTCATTTCATAGATGAGTCCAATCCCAAATATTTTCCGAACCTGGGATAGGAGGGGTTCGTCCCATTGCAGGCCCTTTAATGTAAGAATTTAACGAGTCCATAGAAGGTAAACTCGGTCGTCATTTCATGTTTAGAGAGTCTGAAAAGAACTAAAGAAGACTCCAATGGTCCTTTTTCGTAAAGTTAGCCTCATTGCCCGAAAAAGAGTAAAACAACGCGGGAGAGGACTCTTCTAGTCATGATTGGCTGGAGTATACCTTTTTCGTAACTAGTGCCCTCTGGTCTGAAAAAGGGGTAAACTATCACCAAGAAGACGACCATTCAAATTCTTTTACAAGCGTGAACGTGACAAGTTCGCTTGGTAATCTTTTTGTATTTCGAGAGCCTGAAAAGAGCTTAAAGACAGACTTTGGGGGGGTTCCTTTTCCGTAGGAGTTTAACGAACCCGGAAAAGTGATAAATCGTAACTCGGTAACGTATTCTCATAGTTTCAAGAGCACGAGAAAGAACAAAGAGTAAGTTCATAATCATTAAATAATTACAATCTAATGAAATGGAAAGACGAACGACAAAATACACAAGGGGTGTTCATACCTGAGATGACCGTTCCAATGCAAAAATGGCGTAGAAAGACACTTCAGAACTCCTGCACACTCGAAAACTAGGTCAAATAGTCAACCGAACATTCAAAAATAATAAAATCGATCCAAACTATAGCTAATGGCATAATGGCATCAAATATTTGAAAAAGGAATATTGCATTTTGTTTATAAATAGAAATAAAAACCAAATATAGTCACCATTGTTCTATTTGCCAAATTTGGGAGGAGTAGTGCCATTTGGAGCCAAATCTTCACTCGTCGATTCTAGGAGCTACGAGCCGCCGTTTCACTCGCCGTCAGGAGCAGGTAACCCTAAACTTCATCCAGCATGATTGTAGTGGTTTACATTTTTTAATTTCAGTCATTGTTTTGGGTTTTAGCTTGATTTGGGAAGGGTCATTGCGCCCTCAGATCGTCGCAGTTTTCCCTTTCGGGAACTGCAACGAGATTGAATCGTCGCTAGGGTCTCACAGCTGGACTGCGACGACGTCGCTCTGTTTGTTTAAATGGGGTGCGATGACGGCGACGTCTATCCCCAAACTCAAGCCAAGCTCAAAAGGACTTTCATTGGTTGAAGCAAGTTCTAACATTGTTAAAATTCTCGTATTGACAGGTTCCAAGCATCCAAAATGGTTTTGGAGTGGCAAGAAAGGGAGCATGAAATAGATGCAATGCATGCTGCAAATGATCTAGAATGCATAGAAGCATTGAGGAACTGTGGGCTCCTCAAGTTCTTTCGCATCTAGGGGATGAGATCCCAAATCCCACTATTGACTCATATGCTCCGATGCTGGGATGCGGCCCAACAATACTTCGTGATCGGTGAGCACGAGCTTAGCATAGATGTCGAGGACATCTACTTTCTGACCGGATTGTTCCGAAGGGGGGACAATGTGCTACTTACTGGATCACGCGGGAGTGGTCGGACTGTGGATGATATGATCCAACAGCATTGTAGTCCCCACACCCGTGCATCTAGTGGGAAGATTCCCATCAAAGATGTACGTGAACGTCCATTACGCACCATACTATTCACCATTACGAGGATGGTGGGGAGCCAAGCTCCTCACTTAGCCACCAGGGCACAGATGCTTTATGCGGAGGACTGTATGTCTCTGAAGATCTTTACCTAGTGTGAGGGAGTCTTTGCAAACATGCGAGCTCAGCTGACAAAGTGTCGGTGGGGAGAGCTCAAACAGTTTGGCTATGGATCAATAGTGATCTCGTTCTTACTGGAATGGGTTCCCCTTTTGCGTCCTCAGGTACCACTGGAGGATAGGGATCCTAGAGATTCTCACATGGCTAGGTGGACCGATGTGATGGCTCGACATGGTGGGGGCCCCATATTGGATACCCTCCTGAGTTCTTCACTTGGCTGGAGGGCCAGTTATTGATGGTGGAGGACTTCCCATACAGTGGTACGGACTTTAGAGATGACCCGGACTTGCCGCCGCCAGACGGAGCAGCATGGGGAGACCTCGGTAAGAACAAATGACCCTTGTACTTTTTAAGTTTTGTGCATTTATGATTTTTTTTTTTGATATAGTGCTGATGGGTGAACAACATGTGTATGCAGATGTGGGGCTTGTACGACTAGTGGGGACCTCCCTTCTTGATAGGAGAGAGAGACGAGGGGGAGCAGTTGTGGGTCCGGCTGTGCACGCTGCCATCGTAGAGATGGATAGAGTCTATGCCAACTTGAGTGGGTTGACACTAGACGTTCCTGAGCCGACGGTAGATGAGGTGCCGCGGCCCATGTAGGTACACACAGTTGGAGCTACTACGCGCTTCAATGCACTGCTTCGCAGGGTTGCGAGAGCAGTCGACTGTTTCCACACTCAGCAGGCTAGAGCTGCTAGACTTCCTAGGGTTGTACGGGCCAAGCGATAGGCCATATGTTGTTACTGTGTGTGTACTGAGAGCTTAGAGGCCTCAGAGTTTTGTACTACTAAAAGCTACGAGGCTTTAGATTTTGTAGACTCACTGAAAGCCGTCGTGCTTCAGACTTTTGTACCAACACTACCTTTTGAGATTATATATATATACAGACATTCCGACGATTTATACATTATGTGTTTCAAATGAGTGAATGATGCGGTCTTGCTTATAAAATGAATTAATTACATGTTATGTCTACTTTTAACAGTTCATGAAAATGCTTATGTGTGTGCAATGTATCAATCTAAGATGAAGTTGGCCATAGAGTCAGCAACTGTGTTAACGTCTCGTGGAATGTGCAGGTACCTAATGGACTTGAAGGACCTTTCCAGAAGATGGACTCGTTGATATAGACGGAGTAAAAAATGGTTGCAAATGGCGTAAACTCGGTTAAGATGAGAGACCACTAGTTGAGAGTCCAAATGGATGACAACGTGGTCCATACCCAAAGAAATGGCATCAGTTAGGGTTCCAATGATTGCTTGATATTCCGCAACATTGTTGGTTGCGAAACCTAGACACATTCCCCCTGAGCTGATAAGCTTGCCCGTATGTGAATAGAGAACCCAGGCTGCCGAAGCAAGGTTGCGGGTATGCCGACTGGCACCGCCCGCGAATTCGAAACAAGTTGCCATCTGCACACGCAGACAGAACATGGTATAAGAAACGAAACAAGACCTAAACACACAAGAAATCAAAGCGTCACACCACAGAGAAAACACACACGCACGCCATGTACAGTATATGCAGAAGTACTCATGCATGAAAGACTCAAGCATAGTACCTCTTCAGGTAGAGCCCGTTGCGGGGCCCACCCAAAGATATCCCTTCATAGTCTTCAAGCTCATAAGCTCCCTTCTCTAAAACGAATTTTACTATGTAAGGTCCATGCCACATGGACTCAAACTTGCCTGCCCCAGCTTATCATGTTTTTGGTCGTATGTAAGGATCAAATCTCCTTCGTTGTAATCGCGGGGTTCTACCGACTTATCGTACTACGCTTTGATGCGTTTCTTATGAGCCTCATTGGCAAGAGCGGCATCTCTGCGAGTTTCGTCGAGTTTAGCTGGGTAGAGGAAACGTTCTTCCTCGGCAGTAGTGTTTGGGAGAAGTTCGATGGCGAGCTTGAGAGACGGAATCTCACACTCTATAGGGAGGACTCCCTCCAATCCATACACTAGTTGGAAAGGAGTAAATCCAGTGGCGGTTTTAACAGAAGTCCTATAAGCCCAAAGTGCGGAGAAGAGCATATTATGCCAGTTGGACTTATGCGTACCTACCATTCGTTGGACCATAGTTTTCAAGACCTTGTTGATGGCCTCGACCTGTCCATTCGACTGTGGGTAGTATGGTGTTGAGTTTTCATGGAGAAAACCCAATCTATTGCTCAACTCGTCAACCACGTGGTTCATAAAGTGAGAACCATGGTCGGTAACTATCGCTTGAGGAACTCCAAACTGCGCTATTACATGATTGAACATGAAGAGTGCGGCGGTCTTGCCGTCGTTGGTGTATGTAGGCATTGCCTCGGCCCACTTTGTAAAGTAGTACACAGCTACAATGACGTAACTATTCCCCCTGGTCGAGGCAAGCTTACAATGCATGAAATCTATGCCCCATTTAGGGAAGGGGCCAACGACAATAACCGAGTGTAACGGGGTGGGGTGGGTGCGCTTTTTCGTATGAAAGTGTTGACATGGAGGACATTTTTTGACGGCCTCAATACAATCTTTGAAGATAGTAGGCCAATAATATCCTGCGTGCAAAATCTTTTGGGTTGTAGCCATCCCAGAGAGGTGACCGCCACATGCCCTAGCGTGACAGTCATTTAGAACGTGTTCAGCCTCATCATGAGTGAGACAGCGTCGAAGAATGGAATCGACACCACGACGGTACAAGGTATCATTGATGATCAAGTAATACTTTGCATGCTGGCGTATGCGACGACGGTCGTCACGAGACAGTTGAGGACTGAAACGTTGGGTTTGAAGATACAATGTGATATCTCCATACCATGGGTTAGACGTACTAATAAGAAACAATGACTCGTCCGGAAAGGA
This sequence comes from Larix kaempferi, assembly GCA_027924585.1. Classification (NCBI taxonomy): domain Eukaryota; kingdom Viridiplantae; phylum Streptophyta; class Pinopsida; order Pinales; family Pinaceae; genus Larix; species Larix kaempferi. Next base: position 4,736,733 of record BSBM01000198.1, read on the forward strand.
GTCATTGGGCTCAGACTCTTCATCAGTACGGGGGAGGTCGCAGATGAGCTCGACAAACACCAATGATTTTTTAGACTTGGCCTTTTAAAAAAGAAGATCAAATTCTTGCAGTATCACGATCCAACATGAATACTTACCCCCAAGCCCCTAACGTGTCAGAACGTGGTACATGGGGTTCAAATCGACAATGATGGTGGTGGTGCGGAGCAAAATGTAGTGTCGAAACTTCTGCACAGCTACGACGGCCACGAGAGCAAGTTTTTCAATATGTGAATACCGAGTTTCAGTGTTAATGAGACCTTTGTTGGCATAATATATCACATGTTCCTGGGCGTCCTGGTCTTCCTGAACCAAAACCATGGCGATAGTGGTGTCGGAAGCAGCGAGATATAGAATGTAATCCCGATAGTAATTCGGCGGTTGGAGCACGGGGGCATGCGTGATGGCATGCTTCAAACTATCAAAAGATTATTGAGCGCGGTCGTCCCAAATGAATGGGACGTCTTTCTTCATCAATCTCATGTAACCCTGCGTCTTTTGCGCGAAATTACAAACGAAGCGCCGTAAATAAGTCGCTCGTCCTTGCAGACATTGAAGTTCTGTAATATTGGTTGGAGGTGGAAGAGCGACGATGGCTTCCACCTTTAAGGGATCAATGCGGATCCCATCTTTCGAGACAATAAACCCTAGGAGGCGTCCAGACTTGACACAAAAAATACACTTATGAGGATTCAGACGGATATTGTACCGCCTGCATCTGAGGAAAACAACCGTCAGATGATCGAAGTGGAACTCACGCTGCTTCGAATGGGTAGGGAGATCATCCAAGTAAGGTTCCACAAAGTCCTTCACATCGTGGAAACCGTACGACATGGTCCGCTGGAATGTGGCACTAGTGTTTTTAAGACCAAACGGAAGTTTGCGGTATGCAAACGTTCCCCAAGGACAGATGAAAGCAGTCTTGTGTTGGTCGGCGGGGTGAATCTCAATCTGGTTGTACCCAGAAAAGCCATCCATAAATGAAAAGATGACGATTTCGGCACAATTGTCGATAATCTGGTTGATAAAGGGAGTCGGGTAGTTGTCCTTGGGACAAGCTTTGTTGAGATCTCGATAATCGACACAGACGCAAATAGTACCCTGTTTCTTGGTAACAGGGACGACGTTAGAGACCCACTCTGTCAATGGGACAGGGTAAATGAAGCCGACCTTCAAGAGTTTCTCAATTTCTGCCTTGATTGCCGCAGTCTTCCGGGGGTGTACGAGTCACAACTTTTGGCGGACAGGTTTGATGTCGGGATAGGTTTTGATCTCGCGCAAAACAATGGAGGGGTCTATCCCAGGCATCTCCTCGTAGGTCCAAGCGAATACGTCTCAAAATCGCTTGAATAAGGCCGTAGCAGTAATGACTTCTTCAGGGGAACACTTCTGGCCTAACTGAATGTGTTCCACTACACCAGGTTTAATCGAGATATCGATCAAAGTGGTAGGCTCAATGTTGGCTAAGTTGGCTTCATAATTTGTTTGACACGCGAGTATCAAAGACTAAGAGCCAGAAAGGACATCTGGTGTAGAGATGGTGCGAATGTTGTTCTCTACAGTAGCCAAAATAGGAAGGGAAGACGAACGATGATGGAGGTCTTCCCATGGAGGATCATCCACACTCATGATTTCCATGATGGACTCATCAGAATGAAAAGTCCGTAGGAAGGGATCGAATGATGTCCGCTGCAAAGAACTAGAGGTGCAGGTCACGGCTAAGTGATCCTTCGGGGCTGACTGGATAGCCTCGTACATAAGTTCGGCGGGTGACAAAGGCATAATGTCTCCAATCAGGTGTGTGGTGGCTTCATCAGGTACAAGCCATGAATCAGTGAAGTTGGGAATGAACGAAGTCTGCGAGATCATGTTCACTGTGGGAACATGGTTGGGGCGATCCGGAGTAGGAAAAAAGCCCATAAGGGATGAATCCTTAAGGAGGCCAACCCCCATACTCTCATACTTCTGCGAAGATTGTCCAATGGAAGGAATGTTATCGCCTAGGTGAGAAGTGGTGTCAGGTGCGCATAAATCCAGTTGGTCGACTGTGACAATTCGACCTTGATGGGGGAATTGCACTATGCGGAAGACTGATGAGGCAACTGCGGTTATGGCGTAAAACCAATTACGACCAAGCAGAATGTTGTAATCTAACAGGGTAGCGACTACTTCCACGTTACTAGTTGTGGTCTTGCCCCCCAACTCGGCAGGTAAAGCTTGTAACAACCCATGAGGTTGAAAGCCACGTCCGTCAAAGGCTCTCAAAGTGGTAGGAGAACGGTTGAACTCGGGAGAGCCAATGGCTCTCCAACATGAGATCGGCATGACTGAAGTGGAGGTGCCCTCGTCCAAAACGGAACGATGGGTTGTCTTCCCAGCGATGTTTGTGGCAACTTGAAATGCCAACTGATGGGAGAGCCTCGGTTTGAAGTATTCCAGCCGGAACATAATAGTATTCGATGAGTCTGGGTCAACAGCACCGATGGCAACAAGGAGAGTTTTGTGCTGATTAGGACAGTTTTGCAGAACCTCCAGCGTCGATATAGCGCAGGGAGCTTGCGCTAGATCCTCTACAATGTTGTAGTTTTGAGCAGCCCAAGCATTAGGATTGAAAACCGATTTTCTAATCGTGCTCTTGGGTGGACGCAATACTGACTCTAGAGAGGGATTCTCTATGGTGGGAGGAGCAGTTGGTACGGTGACTTCAGGCATCGAGGTGGAAGCTTTTTCAATATTACTTCCAAAAGGTTCTTTAGCTGGGACAGAGTCATACGAACGAGAACAGGTGTTCAAGTTGATTGTCTCATTTCGCACCATGAGAACATGTGCGGTGTTGGGTGCTTCTCCTTGGGAAGAAGAAGTGTGAGCGATCGACTGCTGATTTTGAGTAGGGAAAGGATCGTTGAGAACTGCGGGTGTGGGTTTTCCCTTAAGAAACTTTTGAACTTCGTCTCTATGGGAGCACTACTTAGAGAAATGGTCATCAACACACAGTAGACAAGGATACTTTAACTTCCTTTTCTGTTTGGTATCATCAGGGTGCTCCTTTGTTCTTGCTGGGTGGAAGACTTCTTAGGTTTCCCCTTGTTCTTCTTCTTACCACCAGACTTTTGAGGTGAAGCTAATGAAACAGAATTCACTTCTTCGGTGACAACAGGAGTGGGTGATTTGGTGGTGCCGTGACCAGCCTGTGTTGGTGATGGGGAAGAACCCTGGGGGTTCGACGAACCAACGGTTTGAAAAGAAGGTTGGGTGGTAAGGGATCCGATGATGCCATAATTTTGGGGTCCCTTGGGAGGTTTCGCGGGGTCATAAGTGTTGCGGGGTGCGTCAGGAAGGATATCAAACAACGTGTCGGACTGAGCGTAGACTAAGTCTAGTAAATGGGCATGTGCGATGGCTTGTTCTTCAGTGACAGCACCGCCCATGGCAACATCTCGTGCTATGGTGGGTTGGAGAGACTTCGTAAACCAGTGCGCTAGGAGTTGATCTGGAATAAGAGCCTTAATGAGACGTCGTCTCCTTCGCTACTCATGTATATGATCCGATATGTGAGTGGCGGTATTCTGACGGAGCGAGGTTAAAAGCTCTGTACCAGTTTCGTACCATATAGGTAGCTGGAAGTGAGTAAAAAAGTTCATGTTATTCAGTACATAGCCAAGAGTCATGATCTATGTAACTGAATCAAGGATTAATGGTAACAATCATCAACATGATTATCATAAGAGGTTTTACCTCACTAATAAGTGGAAATAAATGTACTAATATTATTGGTTCTATTACAAGGCTAGACTTGCCTTTTTGAGTCTTGCTAAAGTCACCCGGCCGAAGAAGAGGAACGGTTTAGAGCGAACGAAAGTTATGGAGCAAAGCCATCTCGGTGATAAGTGAATTCAAGCAAATCGAGCTCTTCCACGTCCTAAGAAGCCTCAATATGAAAGAAGCTTATCGAAGGAAGAGAAATGGAAATGGAATAATCAAGGCAGAATCATACTTTGAGCAGGGGCAGCAGCTATACCTGCAAGAGAACCAAAATCGGGAAAAGAATGCGGTGGTAGTTCAATATACCACTTGGCAGCCGAACCGGTAAGAGTCCTTTGAAACAATCTAAGACAGATCGAGTCGTCCATCAGAGAGTTAGATGAACACCATAAATGGTATGTCATCACATGATTTTTAGGATCCTCACCCGGCTTGCCATCAAATTTCGGGATATCAAACAGAAGTTTCACCGGAATAGGTGGCTAATTAGTTCTGTGGTAAATGGGGTCGTTGGTCAAACGAGACAAGTCAGGTAGGTCCAAAGTAGCCAAAAAGAGCAGTTGTGGATTAGGCTGCGAGTACTGATAGTATGGATAAGGCGTATAAGGACCTTGCATTTATTGACCATAAGGTGTACCAGGAGGAAACTGGCCGTAGGGGTATGTGCTGCCCGGACCAAATGGAGGTCCGCCGCCATAGTAAGTTGGTCCATTACCATAATAAGGTGGCCCAGGACCATAAGGTGGTGGCTCGCCTCCGTCGCCGGGAGGGGGTGGGCCGCCTCCAAATGGTGGTGGTCTGCCACCGCCGCCAAGGTAGGATGGGCCTCGACCGCCTCCGCCAGGAGGAGGTGGTGGTCCACCACCGCTGCCAGAATAGGACGGGCCTCCACCGCCTCCGCCAGGAGGAGGTGGTGGTCCACCACCGCCGCTGCCAGATGGGTAAGGACCTCCTCCGCCACCTCCACCATAGTACGGTGGTGGTCCACCACCGCTGCCACCAGGATAAGATGGTCCTCCACCTCCTTTGCCAAGATAGGACGGTCCTCCACCACCACCTCCAAGGTGGGAAGGTCCACCACCACCACCTCCAGGGTGGGATGGTCCTCCACCACCGCCTCTGGGGGGTGGTGGGCCATGATGACCAGAATGAGGTGGACCGTTCCCAGAAGGTAGGGTTCGCCTCCTCCAGAATTATGTGGGGGCCCGCCGCCTCCAACGAGAGGTGGGGGTGGATCAAATGTGGGTGGAGGGACTTGAGGGACTGTAAGTGGGTGTCCATGTTGTAAAACATTTTGTTGTCCCCAAAGAGTGTAAGGATTACTGGGGTATGGTACCCCGTAGAGTGCATTTCCGGGATTATGTTGACTCGACACAGGGTTAAAATGACCTAGATACGCTTGACTCGATGGAGGTTGGATTACGTTGGATGGTCCCCCAACATGGGATAGTCCCGAAGTGGAAGGTCCAGGAGGTAGGAAAGTTCCAATGGAAGGATCGATAGGAACTGCGACTGCGGTATTATGGTTTAGAGACGAGGGTTGCCCCCCAGCAACAACTTGCTGACCACTAGCTAAGGGTTGACCCAACACTGGTTGTTGATTATCCGCCGTAGGTTTGACGTTATCTGTAAAAAGGGTAGGGGATAAAGACTATCCTCCCCGCGATGTTTGGGGTGGGGGAGGGGCAGGTAATGTAACCGTGATGGTCACAGGTGTGTTGGACTGTTGCTGTTCAACAAGTTGGGTAGTAGGAAGTACCGAACTGGTCTCCTGTCTAGGAGGTACATGTGCAAGGATGGATGGTTGACCAGTTCCAGAAGTGGTCACGTGTTGCGTGGATGATTCTGGTGACTCGAAAGATAAAGAGCAACCTGGGATTGTTCGATCGTTGAACCTTATTTGAAAGTTCCGACTTCAAAACTCCTCACCCATGGCACGTAAACGAGCCAATTGCTCGCGATAAGGTGTCAAGCGGTTGTCGGGACTAGCCTGACTGGGTGGGGGTGCAATGGCAAAATGGGCCACTAGGTGACCGGTAGAAGATGTCCAATAAGCTGCTGAAGGACCTGTTATCACACAACTTGTAGTTGCCCCTAGAGGTATCCCATCCGGGACGGTAGAGGAGATAGGCAACTAAAGAGGTGACCCAAGAGATGCCACGGTTCCCAATGCAATGTGGGAGTCACGTCAACCGAGGCACTCTTCGCTTTAGGTCAAGGTATAACTAGACCAAGGGGGAGACCCTATGCCCCAATCACAGTTGATTGGACCCAAACAAAGGTTTCAAAGGATATATATAAATGATGAGTTACGGAAACCAATGCAAGGCTAAGCGGACCTAAGGGTTAAGGAATGGTTGAAGGTGGTATAATGGATAATAAGTGTTTCAACCTATGTATGGTTTAGGCCACATGATGGGGTATGATTACTAGGTGTAGTACCATGTGTTTACACAAGTGGGTCTTGTTGTCTTGGGAAGTGTGAAATGGTTCTAGGTGGACCCACAAGGTGAAGTTAGGTGTGAGGATGGTACTATAGGTTAGATCTAGGCTAGATCTATAAGTTGGAGTTGGTTCTAGGATTACCCATGTACTAGATCTAGGGTTTGACACTAATCCCAAGAAGTGCGCCTTGCTTGGAGAAGGACTAGTGCCTTGTTGGATGGGCTAATGGAGTCAAGAAGGATGTCAAAGTGTAGATCGGGACACCTAGAAGCCAAGTCAAGTGGATTAGGTGAGATCCAATGGTTGGATCTTACTAGATCTAGGTTTTTTAAAAGATGACCAAAAGTGGACCACAATCCCTTAAAACAAGGAATGCAATCCCCAAGGCGGATCTTGACAAAAGGACAGTATAGACCTAGGTTTCAAGGCATGGGCATTCCAAATCCACAAAAATCTCCAACACCCACTTCCTAGAAGTGGACCAACTCAAAAAATCAAGGGGGTGCGACTTGCTCAAGGAGGGTCCAAAAATGGGTTTTGGTGGACCAAATCAAGTCCAATGGCCACCAAAATGTAGATCCGGGATGTTAGTACCCCGATCTATGTTCCTTCAAAGTTTCAAGTGAATCAAGTGGCTAGATCTTAGTAGATCTAAGTTTTAAGATGCCAAGAAGGTCAAAAGGGGGTTTCAACCCCTTAAAACATGGAGAGATGTCCACAAGGTAGTTTTCACCAAAGTAAAGATATGGGTATAGGTTATCAAATGTCTAGATGTCAAATCAAGTGGGATCTCACCTACCCATGTGCTAGATCTAACCCAACAAGCTTCTCTTAAGAAAATCGATTTAGGTTCAAGAAGGCTTTTTGCATTGAAAAGTGTGTCAATTTTTAGCCAATCACCACCAAACTATAGATCCAACTAGGGGTGGATCCTATAGAGGTGGGTTTTTAATATCTTTTCAATTGCAAGGCTAGATCTAAGTGGATCTAAGAAATACCAAAGTTGGGGTTTTGATTTAATTGGGGTTTTATGACCAATGAAGATAGAATGGATGAAAGAGGAACATACCTTGTGGATCTTACCTCAATTGCTTATGGCCACCTTGCAAGTTGATAGCATTCTCCTATGTTTATATTCAAGAGTGAGATCCAAGTGCTCCAACCAAATCGCCCTTCTCCAAGATAGCCAAATCGTCCTCCTCCTACAAGACAAGATCAAAGAAACAAGTCAAGCAAGATGATTATGAAAATGGTAGAAAGATGTAATAGAAAGCATCAACTATGTCACGAAGATACAATAATGATACTCCCTGTCACAAGATCAACCCAAGAGAGAATATGTGGATCCCTCCAACAATAACCCTCAAAAAGTCGCCCTCCTCTCTCCAATTCGACTTTCCTGTCAAAAGGTTAGCAAAACCACCAAAATCCACAATGATACATAGAAGAGATACTTTATATTCAATATGCAAGAGAATCCACAATGCAAGAGAGATGTGCTCCACAAAAAATCTTCTATTCCAATATTCCAGAGCTCCAAAGGTGAGCTTTACAATGGGGGGTCTCCTCCTTATATAGGATAATAAAGACCAAAACCCTATACCACTTCATAATACTACATCAAATGAGTGGTTGAGGTTATAAGATCTCATCATACAATCAATGGCTAAGATGACCCATAACAATATATCACATGGATCACTCAAAATAACAAAAGCGCCCTCACTAAATGGTACAATGGAGGGTGACGTCATCCCACTAGAGGGGTAAAAAGTACAATAATCCACCTCATGATGACTAGGACATAATAAAATAAGCACAATAGGACATAATGGTGGGGCTAGGAGGCATCAATCCTTACTAGCTCACCCCAAGGCACAATAAAATAATAAAATATGTCCCATATAATAAAAATGACCAAAACTGTCCTCAGAATCCATGACAGTCAAGCAGTAAATGTCCTCCTGTGATCAATCCGGGCATACCCACATGGTGAAAACTGGCTGGAAGGTAGTGATGCCACCCTGGAAGACCTATGTGAAAACCAAATGCCAAAACCTTGCCTCAATTGCCCAAATCGATTTCCTCAGTGACCACTTTATCCCATTTTTTAACTGCCTCGGGAACTGTGAAAGTGCCAAAACTTCCTCCTAGGGTGCTAGCGCTGTCCATCTGAGCCCACCAGGCTCTCCGGGAGGGGGGATAAATGGTAATAACAAGTGGCTGGACAACCCCCTCCATCATCAGCGCCCTAGGTGAACTGGCCTCTCGGGGCCCCTGCTGCTCAGGCTGGGAAATCAGCCCCAAATCTGGTCAACAAGTGTAAAACTGCATCAATCACTGTCAGAAGTGCCCGGAACTGAAAGATAAGTGTCTCAATGGATCCAGAAGACCCAAATCCACTAGGAATGAGTACTCATACACCCTGGGTTGCCCTAATGGGCCAGCTGTAGGGTCCACCATATATGGACAATGTATAATCTACTGATCTGAAATAATAATAAACCTGCTGAACTGGATCAAACATCATCTGCATCATATGTCCATCATATGATATCATCATCAAACATGTGGAACCATAAATCATCATCAATAATCATCCATACATGGCCCACATTATCACGGATCCCAAGAATATATAATCAAGGATAAATCACATCAGTAGTCTAAGACAATGTTTCTCTAATCATTCCCACAGCTAAGCTCAAAGTATAAATTCCATTCAGTGGCATTAATCAAGTTAATATATTCCGCGATTATATAAAATTACTTGCACAATAGTTCAAATGACAAACTCACCCATTGGACATGGTCAGACTGCTAGTGAAGGATGAAGGCTAGGAGCAAGGTTGGGCCAAGGGTTTGACTTGTCTAACTTAACTCAAAAATACTTTGGACTGGGAGAAGGGGGAAGCTACAAACTCTGTGCTGGACAAAAGAACACGGGGGATGGCTGTGCCTCACAAATGGATAAGTTGTTTAGAGAGTGCTTATTCAACTTAGGCATCATGTCTACATCAAGTTGATCCAGGTTCATTAGGATCATTCAATTTCATTTCCATGGCCTTTTTGGCCTACATAACCCTTCGGATTTCAGATGTGCTGAGAAGCACAACTAGTTGCAGCTTGCATCCAGGGCATGTTTTTCACATATTTATAAGGTCAGCAATTGTTTAGATATAACTTTTAAGAACCATTGCTTTTTGGACCTTTCTTATACTCTTCGAGGAGTATTTTTAGCTTTTCATTGCTCTTGCCCTTTTTTTTGTTTCCATGGGCGAATTTTTAGTTTCCATAGGTAGAACATGAGCTTTCAGTTTTAGCCAACAACATCTCAAGTGACTAGGGGGAGTTCGAGCCAATGCCAAACATCGGGACAACCGACCATAATGATTTAGGCCTACAATCCAACTCACCAAAGGTAAGTTCTGTCACCAACTCAGAGCCGAGACACTGGATAAACAGGGATGCGGTCCAAACACAGAGGTAGAAAAATGGGGAAGTCCTCGGTATCAGAAAGTCAAATGAGACAAGTCAGGGTTTAAAGTCAAACAGGAAGGTCATGTATGGATGGAGACAAGTGAATATGGAGCCTACACTAGCAGACAACCAGTGTCGGGAAAGACCATGTCTATGTAAGGTGAAATACCAGTAAGTTTTGTTAAATGACCTAAAAGTGCAAGCAATTGTCCATTTTATGATTTACAGTTCATTTTAAATAGTTTGCCACATCAGGAATAATATACCAAGCACATGCCATGATCATGACTAAATCAACAAGATAATAATCTACAGTCAGTGAGAACATATCCATAGATCATACATCATCATAATAATCATCATCATGCATCATCTGAAACACTGCTGCAATATATCTCTAGGCACTGAACTGAAACTGTAACGGGATAAGTGGTCACATCAGTCATCAAATCTGAACTCTCAAGGCTCAGCCTTGACACAAGGTCATAAAATCTGAATAATGTACTGCTCTGATCATGAGTGATCCAAAATATATAGCCATGCTCTGGAATAAAGGAAGCTCTGGAATGTGCAGATATCTGCTGTACAAAAATAGTAGCCCTGCTACTATGGTGTGATAACAGGACCAACAGCTGCTGTGGGGTCATCCTGGGGTTGATTTATCCATTCCAACGATCCAGGCTCTCTCGGAGCGACGGGAGGTAAGTCTTGTGAAGTGGGAATTTGTGCTTCTTCATCTAGTGGGGGATGAGAGGCAGGTGAATCTGGAAGAGTATGAGGAAACAAAAGTCCTCCAACATTCAAAGTGGGGTTTTCCACTTCATGTGACCTGACCCTGGCGTGTGGATCCATCCTCACCCTCGAAATTACCTCCTGGTTAAGGGGATATTCGAGTGGCAAGTTTTGGATTCTACGAGACCTTCTCCAAGGAAAGTCAGCCAGAGTGACTGAAACGAAAAGTTTCTCCTAAGGCAAGCTAAAAGAAAAGCAGACCAGACAAAACCCTACACAAACTAAGGCCACAAGCAAACTTATGTGATAAGAGTGGATTCAAAGTCTTGTCCAACAATATGACGCGACAAGGAGGATTAGGACCGCACCCTTGCCTGCATACCCGATTACCTGGACGGTACGTGTGTAGTAGCTCCTCGAGTGCTTTTCTCGATGTATTGCTCCGCCAAGACTACCAAAAGGTTAACTCAGTTGGTCTCAGGAATCCTAGTGGTGTCTCCCGATATACGCAAGGTACGTGGGAGATCAAACCCGTAGTGGTGCTGTCTAATGCACAACCGTTCGGCAAGAGACCTTCCGATATACTACCGAGTACGTGATACACCCTTCGATATACGCCAAGTACTCAAGGTGACTTGGTGGGTACGTGAAGGATCTCGATATACCGATAAGTACGTGGAAGACTACAATACCCTCGGGATACAGTGCTGGCAAATAATGATCACGGCCACGCTTAACGATGCCGTAACACGTCTCTAACTTACATAGAAGTTTCTAAATATTTTACCCTAGTTCTACCGTTAATTTTATCTGGACGGTTAGGTGAATGCATGAGGTGAGTACATAATCGGAAACATAATGCAGGCCCTAACTACATGCAAAAAGTATGCTTTTCTTTCGATGAATGCTACCTATGGGAAGGAGAAATCTTCTTTTTCTTTCCAACAATTTTACCAAAAACAATGCAATGCAACGCAATCCCAAATCTACGAAAAATGATATTGAAATATTCTTTTCCTTTTTCAACGAAACATAAAAAATTTCACAACACTACTAAGCCAAATCAAAAGATGTTTTTATTTTTCTTTTGTCTTTTCAAAACGAAAATGAGGTTAAGTAATGAAAAGAGAGGATTTCTAAGCAGAGTGTGCAAACTTTTCACTTTCACTATGATGGCCTAAAAGCATGAAAATCAAAAGATACAATGCAACTTTCCAAGCATGGGACTACTTTTGCAAAACTTGATGTCTATTCGAATTTTCCAAGAAAATGAGCAACTCATAATTCATGAAAAACACAAATAATGCAATTTTCTTTCAACTTTTCCAAAAGATTCGTAAATGAGACATTCCAATGCATATGCAATTCTTCAAATGGTCTTGAAAAATAATGGAAGCAAAGTACTTTTGATCTTTCAATGAGTGCATCAAAATGACAATTTGATAACAACTATGCTTTCAAACATGGGTACTTGAATTGAAAAGATGACTTGCAGCACTCTAACAACTCAGAAAATTCTCAAGAGAAAGCAAGCACTCAATGAACTGAAAATACATTCAAACACTCAAAGTCAAACAGTAACAAGCAGCACTAAAGCAAGCAAGACTCACAAATGAAATGCAAAATGAGGTCTGGAACTGATCCAATGCACTTGATCGGATCAGGCTAGGAGAGGAGGGAATGCAAAGGTGAAAATGATGAAGATGGGGAAGACCAAAGTATCCACCACTACCAAATCTCAGATTTGTCCCAGATGGAAACCCACAACAACTCCAATGAAACCAAACGACTTAATCACACAAAGCAAAAGGGATCTCTGACTGGATCATACAGTGACTGGATCTCTGCATACAAACCACACTCAAAACAGAAGAGGAGAAAAGTTGCCTGTATGGCAAAAAAGGTAGATCGGCGCACTCTGTGCTTGTACACAGTGCGACGTCGCGGTTCACCAATGCGGGGAGTGCGACGGTGTCGCAGAAGGACAGTGACAGGGTTGCGACGACAAGCCAACAGACAAAGAACAGAGACCAAGAATGACACAGTGTCTCTCTGTGTATATCACCCAGGTGCGACAGGCAAGATCTAAGTTCAAAAAAGAGTCAAATCTCCAAGTAACGAGCAATAAACAGGTTTGGGAATAGGAATGCAGATCCAAAGGAAGTTGATGGGAGTCTTCAAAGTGAAGATCTGATGGTGAAACCAACTTAAGAAGCAAATGACAAATAAAAAGGCTTGGCAAGAAATCAACTGAAAATATCATTCAACTTGACAACTAGAAAGCAATGTTTTCTCCAGTATGGTCGCCAGATTTGTTTGATGGTCAATCTACTCGAGCAGACGCGAGCCGGATCTCCCTAGCTCAATGTGAGTCTAGAACAAATAGAACAGACTACAAATGGATTTCCTAGATCTACTTAAGGATCAAGTGCTAGATGTCTTACCTTTTACTTCGCAATCCTTTCTAGATCTCAGCTGCAAGACCTGTTAAGACACAAAGAACAACACAACACGAGTAAAGAGCATCTATACAATAAGAGATCTAAGTAAATAGTTAAGCAGGTAAACTACTCAATATCATCACACGTTAACAATATTGGTGGAAAGCATTTGTATTATTGTAAACAGGGAAATACATAGTAGAGACATAGAACTACAACCAAGGCTTAACGCTGCAGCCCTTCTCCATCCAAGCCATTTGCCATATCCTCCCAAGGAAGTATGAGTCTCCCAATAGATGAGTAGAGATCTCTCAAGGATGATTTCACCAGCATGTAGACACTATAGACTTCCTCCCTTTGGAGAGGGGTAGAGCTTCACTTATATAGGACTAAGTGGATAGGGTATGGATAGGGTAGGTTGAGATATGGTAGGAGAGAGATAGGGGATCCTTCCAAGAGGTTAGGAACCGAAGGCCAGCTTCCCCAACAGGTCAGGGATAGGGATCCAAGTCAGCAACCTTCGAGAATGAGCTCGAAGAAGCTATTTTTGCCATTTAACTGACTTCGTCTCACCCTATAATGGAGCAAGGTGCGACGTCGTAGGTTGCATGAGTGCAACCTGCGACGACCTCTCAAAACCTAGCAGAAGCACAATGATGTCCCTTCCAGGTAAATGACTTAGCCAATGGAACTTCGAGGATGTATACACTGAATCTAATGGTGGTAAGATTTTAGGTGTAACACTGGCAGCCACGATGAAGTGGAAGTTACACCATATGGATATGAAAACAACTTTCCGGAATGGTGTTATTGATGAGGAAGTGTACATAGAACAACCACAAGGTTTTGAGGTTGAAAACAAAGAGACGCATGTCTGCAAATTGAAGAAAGCTCTGTATGGGTTAAAGCAAGCTCCAAGAGCTTGGTGTGAAGGATTGACAGTTTTTTGACAAGCTTGGGATTTACTAAGAGTAAAGCTAATCCTAACCTTTACTTCAAGGTTATGGATAATGAACCAGTCATATTATTGCTATATGTGGATGACTTGTTCCTGACAAGTAATGAGAAGAGAATCTCAGAGTGCAAAGAGAAGCTCGCTGCAGAATTCGAGATGAAAGACCTTGGCTTAATGCATTATTTTCTAGGTCTCAAGGTATGGCAGAGCCCAGAGGGAATCTTCCTTAACCAAGGGAAGTATGCAGTGGAAATCTTGAAAAGATTTGATATGTTGGAGTGCAAAGCTATGGCCACACCCATGTATACCAACTTGAAGTTATTATTTGATACTTCGTCAAAATTAGTGGATGTGACTCTATACAAGCAGATTATTGGGTCGCTGATGTATCTGACGAATACGAGGCCAGATATATGCTTTGTTGTCAACACTTTGAGTCAATATCTGGTTGACCCCAGATGGGTGCACATTGTAGCTGCAAGGCATGTGATGAGGTACCTAAAAGGTACAATAGACTATGGTCTCAATTATACTCGAGACCATGAGTTCAAACTGTATGGTTATACAGATTTCAATTGGGCTGGAAGTGTCTCGGACAGGAAGAGCACTTTAGGTGGATGTTACAGTCCGGGGTCAACCAGGATCTCATGGATAAGCAAGAAGTAGTCCAGTGTGGCTCTCAACATTGTAGAGGCAGAATATATTGCAGCTTGTTTTGCGAGTTGTGAAGCCATATGGCTTCAGAAGTTGTTATCAGGTCTATTTGATCTAGAGTTTGATACCACAGTGATTCTATGTGATAACCAGAGTTGTATAAAAATGACAGAAAACCCTGTGTTCCATGAGAGGTCAAAACACATATAGATACAGTATTTCTACATCCGTGATATGGTGTAGAGGGGAGCTATAAAGCTCCAGTACGTGAGCATGGATGAGCAGGTTGCAGATGTGTTGACTAAACCTCTGTCTTGAGTGAAGTTTGAGCACTTCTGTGACAAGCTTGGTATAGTCCGAAAGGACTTCCCTCGAAAGGGGGAGTTGTGCTGATGATACTGAGTTGCAGTGGGATTGATCATCCCTAGACAGAGATTTGCTTAAATGTTGATCTTGAGTTGTGGTGGGATCGATTGTCCCTAGACAGAGATGTTTTAAATAATTGTGTTGGGTTCGATTGTCCCTAGACAGAGATGTCTTAAATAATTGTGTTGGGATCGATTGTCCCTAGACAGAGATGTCTTAAATAATTGTGTTGGGTTCGATTGTCCCTAGACAGAGATGTATTAAATAATTGTGTTGGGTTCGATTGTCCCTAGACAGAGATGTCTTAAATAATTGTGTTGGGATCGATTGCCCCTAGACAAAGATGTCTTAAATAATTGTGTTGGGTCCGATCATCCTAGACAGAGATAGTCTTAAATGATTGTGTTGGGTCTGATCATCCCTAGATTGAGATAGTCTTAAATGATTGTGTTGGGTCCGATCTTCCCTAGATTGAGATAGTCTTAAATGATTGTGGTAGGATTGATCATCCCTAGATAGAGAAATTGAGTTCCAAAAGGAAGGATAGTCTTAAATGTTGATCTAGTGTTGGACTTAATCCCTAGTTCCAAAAGGAAGGATCATATGTGTACTGCAGGTGATACTCCTAATGGTATTCCAGTACTGTAGATGAGGATGCTCCAATGCTGCAGAAGATGAGGTGCCAGGATGCTCCAGTGCTACAGATGATGTTCTAGTACTGAAGATGAGGATGCTCCAGTGCTGCAGGTGATGTTCCAGTACTGAAGATGAGGATGCTCCAGTGCTGCAGGTGATGTTTCAGTGCTGAAGATGAGGATGCTACAATGCTGAAGTTGTTGATGTTCCAGTGCTGAAGATGAGAATGCTCCAGTGCTGAAGATGAGATGTTGAAGAACTTCCAATGATTTATAGATGTATCAAATGATGTTGTTGTTGATGCCCTCCTCTCTCCGATGATGTTGTGTAGAGTTACACATGCAGATGTTGTTGTCAGTAGAATACCCTTCTTGTTAAGGGGGAGTGTTAAATTAATGTAACTTAAAACAATATTCTACTTGTACTTTATTATTGTAACTCCGTTGGGGATGTCATTATTACATTTGGTCATGTAAAGGTTATGAGGTTAACCCTCCATTGTAAGTCGGGTCGTTAGCACCCAAGTAAATGTAATATAAGTGGTAATTGAGTCTCTCTAGAGAAGTCAGCCCAGTTAGGATTATTGGGGCCGACTTAGCTGAGTTAAAGGTTAGGTCAAAAGTAATGTATAAATAGAAGGAGAGACTCCTTCATTTATTCATTCACTCACTTGTGCAATTCGCATTAGTGGAGAGAGAGAGATATCTGCGAAGGAGAAGGAGTGGCTTGACTCCAGAGTTTGGTCTTTTTGTCTTTCTTATTTGTGAGACATATTTTTTGGGCATTGTACTTGATCATCTATATTGAGGAAGTTCTTGTTGGGTTTTCTTCCCCTTGAGGGTTTCCTAGGGTATATTGTTTTTGTGCTTTGTGTTTGTGTATCTTTTAGAGATCCTGATTATGCTGCTATTGTGAATAATGTATTGAATGCTAATGAATTTGCAATCTAGTCTATGGTAGCATATAATCTTAACAAATTTTTAACCTTATTTTAGAGGAAAACTAAGCTCTATTAATTCTAGGAAAATGAGAATTGGTAATGAGAAAGAGAGTAATTTGGATCAAAGAAAGAACTGCTAGAAGATATATATAAAATTACTAACATTTAAATTTACTAGATCCTAGTGGAAATATGTTTTAAACTTTAAAGAGCCTCTGCAGATGTCTTAAATGCAGCAAAAGAAGTGATTGTTTCATATGAAAAAAATACTGATGGATTTTCAATGAAAACAAAAAAATTGCATTCCAGTGCTGTTTCTGATTAAATAAACCTATTTTCTTTTAACCTTTACTTTTCGCCAAATGGGTGTTGAGAATTCTTCTATGCCAATCATTTTAGCTGACGGGAACAATAGTAATGTATATAATCAGTATTAGAAATGAAGAATTTATTTTGCTAATCTTCTACTTGGGCATGATACATATTTGTAAGGATGTTAGAAATGCTATACTTGTAAGTTGCACATATCGTTGAAGGCAATGCCAATATGATGTATTTTTTTCTTGAATACATGAATTAATTTGTTTCTTTATAATAACATCCTTCAAATGTTTGAGTTGAAATATGCTTGCTTCAGCCAGTTTGAATCGAAGAACACATGACTGACTTAAAATTGATACATGACAATAACATTTTCAGGCTGTCCATTCAGGAGCAGATCTCGAGTCTGCCATTTCAACTTGCCTGGGTTATAATGCACAGGTTATACTGTTGACATGAATTCCCACTTTATTATATCACTCATGTTATGTCTCTTTTGAGTATAGAATATATGATCAGTGAAAACTTAAGACATCATTTTACTGTAGGGTAATGATTTTATGGGAGGACAACAACTTTGTCCTATCAGAGGGCTGTCACCTGAATTGGCGGTGATATTTCTATTTCTTTATATAGTAGATGTAGAGGATTTTCTTATTGGAAAGATTCTGTTTTTTTCTAATTTTTGGTTTATATTATGGGCCATGTTCTAATTTTGTCAAAAAATTGTGATGCTTTTTCCATTATAATGAAGTTTTTCTCTCATAGAGTGGTCATATTGATTATTAACCATAATTTTAGGGACTACTAAAATCTGTTCTAGAGCATGTTGAAGACAAGAATGTCGGTCCACTCATTGAGGTGAGTAGTGTGCTCTATTTAGATCTTCAAATTTAGGATTTTCCTCATAAAATGTCTAGTAAAAGTTCAGTCTTTTCCATTTATGAATCCCTATAAATTTTTTAAACATGACTGCCTTATTTGATTTTGAATCTTATTACAGATACTTGTAGAATCACGACTCGAACTTCGTCCTCTCCTACTTGGACAACATGAACGACTTAAAGATCTTATTTTTTTGGATCTTGCTCTAGACTCAACTGTTAGAACTACTATAGAAAGAGGATATGAAGGATTAAACAATGCTGACCCATTGGTATATACATTTTTTTTTTGCAATTGGGAAAATAGCATTTGAATTTAAAATTGATCTTTCTCCGCAACCAAGGATTGTATTTTTTAATTTTAGTTCTATACTTGGATAATTTGATGTAATACTTGTCTGATTTATTATCTCTTTTTTTGTGCAGGCTATAATCTATTTCATTATTTTGGTGCTTGAGAACTTGTCTTTATCATCGGATAATAATGAGGACCTCATTTATTGCTTAAAGGTATTTCTCTTTGTGCTAACTGCAAAAAAATAGGTGAATGAAGATGTATAACCTCCTTTTCCCATACCATGATGTTATATTATTTATCTCATTTAATCTAATAGACAAGAATCTCATTTAATCTAATAGACAAGAATGTGATTGGTGTTTTCTACTTTGATTTACATGTTCGTAATTGACAGCGTGTTGCATCTTATTGAGCAAGATCCTTTATATTTCTAGAACTCTCTGTTTCTTAGAAAATCCCCCTTTGGTCTTAGTCAATACTTGGATTTAGAAATATCTAACTACAATGTTATATTAGATGGCTACGACCTATTTGCCTTCGGTATGGGATTTGTTACTCCTTATGTTGGAAAAGGCTTGCATTTGTGATTTTCATCACAATGCATGTGATTTTTATTACAAGGATCAGTCTTGCAGGATGACATTTCTAGATGATGCTTGTTACAACACAAATTGACGTCCCTTGTGATAAAGCCCTAAAACACATGTATGAACCTAGGTTGAACTAAGAGGGGGCCACTGTTAGCTCACCACCCTCTTCTACTATTTAGTGCTAGTTCTCCTCTAGCACAAGGGAGGCTTCCCTCCTACTAGGATTGCTAAAGGCTAAGAGTGATGTCTTAAGGAGAATGTTGCTTTAGCAAAACAAATTGAATATTTATATGGAATTAAAAAGCTAAGTGATGGTAGGATGAGACTAGTGCTTATAAGCCATTGGGAACATGGGGGGAACATACACTCTCATACATGATAGGGTGAATCCATGAAGATGGGTAACACTTTTTGGCCAAAAGTGACGGTGAAAATTCAATTTTTTACCCATTCATTAAATTGAAGCCCTCAAAAATCATATATTTCCTTACGAATTTTACCACGCAACAATAAAACAAATTGTAGGGAATTATGTTGTCTTTCCACCTATATATATATATATTTTAAATAATAAAATTATTTAATATGCCAAAATTGCATTTAATGATAGGTTTGTTCTTATAAATTTCAGCAAAATTTTACAAGTGGATTGTGTGCACGTAAAATAATTTAGTGATAAATGCATAATTTTTCAAAAAAAATATATGAACATAATCTACACAAAATGCACTAGGGCACACATATTGTTTTTTATGAAAATTTATGATGAAAATTTATATTTTTCTAAAAAAGTTTTGAAACTGACCATTTAAAATTTTAATTGCATTTCTCACACGTGTGTGCACGTAAACTTTTTTTTATTGGTTACAAAAATAAACAAATAAAAAATACTCTTTTGAAGAGAACGTGTTGGTCTAGGGCGTATATATTTTTTGAAATTTTTTTGTTGTGTACATTTTCGATTGTTGATTTTTCTTTTCCCTGATTCGAAGTTGTTGACATGGTTTTATAAGTGTAAGTTTCAAAAGAAAGTAAAAAAAAATTATCATATGAACTCAGGAACTTGTAAATTGTATGCCATTGGATAGACAATTCATTGATGAATCCATTGGTATGAAGTCCACCATTAAAGGTGCATACTAGGATAGGCTTTAGGTTTGGCAAAAAGAGTAGAAAAAATATTTCTTTAGAAAAGGGGGCTAAAAGCCTATTTTAAAGCCCTTGGTCGAGCTATTAGCTCAATCGAGGGTTTTAAAACCCTCAATCAAGGTTTTATGCACATTTTTTAGATACCTCTATTGAGGGTTTATGTGTGGTTAAGATAAAAGCTCGATCGAGCCTTTAACCATTAAAAAACTATATTAATTCAAATATGGAAAAAATAATTATTAATTCAAATACCTCTATCAATGTATTTGGATTAATAGTTTTTTTGTTATTAAAAATAACTTGCCTAAAAAAAATTATTTTTACTTATATCAAAATATAGATATAATTTATTAAGAGCAAAAAAGATAATAAAAAAAATCATTTGGTACATAGAAACAAAATTATAAATATAATGCACGACATCAATACCATTGGAAAATTTACTACGGGATATCAAAACCATGGGCCATAAATCACTGACCACAAACATTAATTAACGATAATGTTTGTTGTTAGTGATTTATGGCCCATAATTTTGGTATACCATGGTGAATTCGCTCATAGTTTTTGATGTCGTGCATTATATTTATGATTTTGTTTCTCTATGTTGATATCCCCACCTAATACATGTTAATAGAGCAAAACTATCAAATAAAAATATAACTATTAGAAAAAGAATATGAATTAGCAAAATATTTTTTTTACCATAACTTTTAATTTTTTATGTTGACAAACATTTTAAAAAAATTCCTGAAAAATATTTTTTTTACTATAACGTATATCTTTATGTTGACAAATCTCTAGATCGAGCTAATAGCTCTATCGAGATATTAGCTAAAACTATTTAAAAAATAAGTTGTGCTATACATTATATCAAATCCTTGATCAAGTTAATAGCTCAATCAATCTCCACAGGTTTAGCTAATCTTCCATTGAGCTCCAAAGCTCAATTGAGGGTTATTTAATCCCTCGATCGAGATATTTGAAAAAGCTCGATTGAGGTCCTTAAATAACCCTTGATCGAGCTCGTGTTTTGGGCAATCCATGCCCACATATTGCCAAAAAGTGTTACCAATCTCCCTACTAAAAAGACTAGAGGGCTTAATTAAATGGTTATAGTGACATTACTACAATAAGGATTCATTATCAATGGAAGCAATCTCATTACATAGTCCTAGCATTTTCTATCTTTGAAGACAACACAAAGGAAGTAACTAAATCTAGATGGCATGGAATGTAGGAAGGAAGAGCTTTCCCTACTTAACAAAATCAATTAATGAAGAATTTACCCAATAGAAATTACTCCATGCATGAATCCATCATAATGAAATCTCTCTAGACAAAATTCAACATCAAGACACCAATTGTTTTAGCTCCAGTAATCTCCACTAACACTAAATGTATTTACAAGAGTAGGGAGTCTGTCTTCAAAACCATCCCGTCTCAAGTGAAGTGAAGAAATCCTTATACAGGTTTTAGCTCAACTTCCTTGTACAATAAAATAAAATAAAATAATAGTTTCCCTTTCTAGATCCATTATTTGTTTAACCAATTTTTCCAAGAATAACAAATTAGTGGTTAGATCCACTTTTCTCTCCAAGGGAAACAATAAAAAAATAGTTTTTCATGTAACCGACTCTTTGAGAAGAGTTCGACAAGAATAAAATATTTAGTTAGTTATCTCCACTAATCTCCCAAGATGATTGACCATGTCAATAAGTTCCAAAGACCTCTAGGGTGCATGAACAATGTATATAGGGGGCCTCTAAAATAAACTTCAATAGCATAAGTTAAATATCTTCCATGAAATGGTGACCCATGTTGATATCTTCAAGTCTCAATAAAAATCCATAGGAAATGCATGATTATGTGTGCTAAAGGGAACCAAGTCATGCCTTAAAGGGGATGCCGCCATTCTCTTGATTTGGCCAATATACATAGTGCAATGGCAGCTTCAACATATGTGTTACCTCTCCAACTAGCAGGTGTGATTAAAGTCCAAAAGAAGCAATACTAGCCTAAGGGGAACTCAAGAGGGAGGTCAATGTTACCACACCAACCCTCTTCTTACTTTTGGTTGTCTCTTCTCCAAATGAGGATAAGATATTTTTGTTTTGTTTACACACCAATAACCAAGACAACTCTTGGCATTTACAAGGATTACACCTCTTCTTTGGCTCCATACTTGACCTTTCCATCTAATTCATACCACTCCACCTTGTGTTACCATCCCATTGGCTTAAGAATGATAGTGACTTTTGATCTCCCCCGCTATGTCCCCTTCACCATGAATGCCTCCATGTTTTCCCTGTGTCTTGGGCCCACTTGTGTTGTAGTGACTCTTCAGTACATGACGCTTTTAGGTAGATCCTTGTGGCTGGCTGTCAATAGTCAAGAAGAACTACCATTGAGCAATGTTTCCCCTTACGTTTGAAACATGAAGACCATCCCCTCACAATGCCTCAAAAAGGGCACTTGAGGACAAGCTCTTAGTCCAAGACTCCTTATACTAGAAGCTAGTGTAAAAGAAAAACCTTCACCAGATCCAAAGAAAATCAGGGATGAGCAAGACAAATTTCAAAATCAAGCAATCCAAAGAAAAAGAAGCAAGTCCTACTTGCATATGCCTTCAAATAAAATCAAGGCCAAGGTCCCTTCATCCAAGTGTACAAGAAGAAAAAGTCCAAGACAAGTCCAAGAAAAGAAGGAGATAACAAAGAAGAAAGCAAAGAAAAACGGGATTCTGAATGCTAAGGTCAAACAGAGGAATACCTCATAACACAAATCCTTGTTAAGGTACAATACTATTGTCTGCACTAGTGGTGAAGATCACAGAGGATCCTTGTTTCCCACATCCTTGTTAGAGTTTGTACTTTAATTCAATATTATCTAGGATCTTTAACTGAAAGAATAACAAGCACAACAAAACAAAATAGACACAATAGTTTTCCTCGGGGAAACCATAAAGGAGAAAATTCCGCAACTTCCTCAAAGATAGTTTCATCACTAATACAATATCAAGCCAAAAGTGGAAAACCCAAAATATGTCTTTTGCAGCTTCTCTCTTTTCTCCACTAGTGAACTTGTCCTCTCTCCCTTGCTATGCGAACTTGTGTGAGTGAGTAGCGTGTCCAAATGAGAGAGCAATGCTCTCTATTTATACTTTACTTTTAACTTGACCTTTTACCTAACTAGGTCGGCCTCAACTAAAACTGACTGGGCCGAATTCTCTAGGAAGATTCAATAACCCTATTACATTTGACTCTAGGGGATCTATCGCCCCGACTTACAATGGAGGTTTTACCTCAATGACTTTGCATGACCAAATGTAATAATGACATCCTTGATCGGAGGGAAAACATCTCCGTCGGAGGTACAAATAAAATACAATCGAATATCTTCCGAAGTTACATTTACATCAACAATCCTAAGTGACTCAATCTACCCAATCCAATTCACTTGACTAACTTTTGGACTATCCATCCATTCCGTCCAAAGAAGAAATAATCCTTGTAAATGTTTTGATGTTGGCATGGTTTTGATGTGTTCCTAAAACATTTACCACTAGTCCTTATGAAACCTATGCGTCATGATCTAGGGTAAGGCTATATGATGACTTATATAAATAGTCTATTGTATGTAACCTTGACTCTAGTACTTCTTCAAATTGAAGCATTAAGAAGTAGCAAAATCCTCATTTGAAAGCTATTCAAAGGTCAAGAGATTCATTGGTCAAGTTTGACCAAGTTTGACTTTTTCAGTAGTTTGACTTGTTCAACATGATAGTTTGACTTCATCAACAAGACTGAACCAATAGAGCATACACCTAAGTCATCATCATTCAGCTATTGTATCACTTTGGAAGCTAATTTGATCCTTTGGAAGCTTATTGCTCAATCGGACTAATAAGCAATTAATTGAGCCTTTCTTAAGGTTTAATTTAAAATTGCCCAAGACCAAATGTAATTATTTGAATCAGATTATGAATGGCATTTACAAAGGGATTTCAGCTATGGATTGGATTGGTATTGTTACCCCCCCAAGTTTCACTTGGATGGACTTGCAGTTGAGCCGCCAAAACATTGAACAATTGCTTGTTCAAATTCATAAGTTCAGAAGTCCAGCTAGCCTTTATGGCCCTATTTTCTTTCACACATGTTCCATACCCCCATGCGGGAATTGTAATAAAATGATGTAGCATGATGACTCTTTGTAACACGATTAGCCTACTAAGACTTGGCCATTAGTACATTACTCTAGAGTGTTTTTTTTACTTGTTAATTATATCTTGCGTTTAGCGATTTATAATTTTCGAGTTTTTTCACTCAATCCTCCAAAGCTGAAGTAATTGTCTTGATGGTTAGGCATTGGTGGGTTATTAAACCCTAGTGTCTGATGTATATTACCATGCTAGTCATTATTCTAGAGTCTTATGGACATGCGTTAAGTCCCCCTTAGAATTTTTTATTTTTTTCGTAAAAAAATCTTTCTCGTAAAACAGGATATTTTAATTGTAAAAGTTGAATAAGTTAAAAAGTACTACTAGGAGGCATAATATGCCATGGGGGTGCTCGTTTTCTAACTTAGAGCACCCACTATACCCATGTACCCACTTTGAGAGTGAAATTAGTGATTTTTAATCACTTAATTTTATTTTCTCTCAAAAAAGTGAATAAAAGGCAAAATAATGGGAAAATCAACATCCCAAAAATCGAGGAAACATGTTGGGGACATGTTTTGACTTGTCTCAAGTCTGGTGCAGTGGTGGCGATTTGGCATAGAGTTAAGGGTGACCTAGTTGAGTTAGCTTTCAACTTGGCACATGATTGAGATCTCTTATGAGGGGGGTGCATATCTCAAGGAGGGGGTGCATCTCTTGATGGAAAGATGGCGCATAAGGAAGAGAGGGGTTTCCAACCTCTTGATAGGTGGCACCTAGCTCTCCCATTTTAACTCCACTCACTTCTAGTTCACTCCTCGCTTAACTCAACACTTCTCTACATGTGGCAATTCTCCCTCCTTGGGCAAATTCGCCCTCTTGGGCTATATAAGCAAGTGCAAGCCTCTCTCATTTGGGGGTTGGAATGTGGAACCTGTGCTTAATCTTTGAGCTGATTGTAATAGTGTTTATCATTTGAATAGAAAGACTGTGGAATTCCATAGTATGTTACTCTTCAGTGTGTGGATGTATTGTCAATGGTTTATGAGATAATTGTAGTGTTGTTGCTTTATTTGTTTCTCTTGTTATTAATATGGCCTTTGAAGGATTGCTTTCAATCAGTAGAATAGAATGAATTAAATTCGGCTGTTTCTTTCATTCTATTGTTTATCTATGCTTAGATATCTAGGATTTACATTTAAAATTTAGTTATATGCATGTTATTCTAATCCCATGTGTAGGTAATACCGGATATAATGCTTTTGTTGCAAGTATTCTCAAGTTGTGTAGGTTTCCTAGCTTGAAAAGGTGGTTGAGCTCGATTGTTTCTTCCATCTTCCTCAACATTTTCAGAAGGACATAGTCCCTCTGCTTCCCACCAGTTGACTCCATTGCTCTAGAATTCCCATTCTTAAGCTCTTTTCTATCTCTCCTTCCTTCATTATTATAAATCTTTCTTGGTTACTGTATGCATGCTAAATCTAAGTACTTTTTTCAAGATTATATCAAAAGCTATTTATAAGAGTATGCATTCTTTTTAAAATTTAGATCTAAGTTCTCTAAAGGTTTCATATTTGCAAGTAGATCTAGCTTCTTAATCCTTACCTTTAGCTTAGTTAAAAATGTTTATCTTTCAGTACTAAAGGTTAGGAGTTGTATTTGAGCTTTTAATTGACTTATTTCCCATCTTTAGTGCCTATTAGTTGGGTGCTTTTTACCTTTTGATGAATAGGTAGGAGGAGACTTTGGCGAAATTTTGAAGATCTAGGCCGTCCAGGACCCCCTCTTCTTCCTACCTTTCTTCTAAAGTAAAATTCTTCCAGAAAATTGTAAGTTTGTTGGTCTTGATTTATAAAGGACCACAAACACTTTTGATAAGCTTGTAATCCATAATAAAATTAGTGAGCTACCCAGTGTTTGCATTTTTTTTGCTTTCAGTTACTAACCAAGCATAAAATAAACCGTTTGTTGGTCCCGAACCACAAACTCACTACAAACATTTCATTTTATTAGTTTGGAGTAGATTAGTTTCTTTTCATTTGTTTCTTTTTGCTTAAAGAGTAACGAAACTAGACTTGTGTCACCTACTATGATCTTTGGTTTTAATCAGAAAAGGGACATCTAGTGTCTAATCTAATTAGGGAAATCCATTAAACTCTTATTGTCAACTTGAGAGCCTGTATTGAACCTGGAGTGAAATCAGGGGGATACTCATTGAGATTCATTCTCTCCCTGTTGGACATCCAACATTGTTCTCTACACTCACTTTGAGGATAAGTTTAGTTGGCCAAACAAAAATCAATAAACCCACTTTAAACAACTCATCCTAATAAGTTAGAACTGTCAAGGGCACTACATCACTTCCCTTCGACAGTGCTTACTTTATTTCTGGCATTGGTCTACATTTTGCTTAATCATGTACTTTTATGCCATGATGTGGTTACAATTTATAGGTTGCTAGTTTAGAGTCTTAGACTTGATTATTTCTCTTGCTTTAAACTCCTAGATTTTTTTTTCTATAGCTTGCTTATCCTTAGTTTATTTTTATTAGGGATGTTATGAATATAAAATATATCAATAAATAGATAATAATAAAAAATAATAAGATTGATAGTTAATAATAAATGATAATAATTATTGTTATCTAAGGGACGCATCCCTTCATAAATGGTTATGGTGCCTTTAAGGTTACTATACATGTGGCACCCCCTATTGTATTTCAATAATCTTATCTTTCATATTACTCATTATTTATATATTTTGTCCATTATGGATTATTGTTCCTATTCTTACAATTATCTCTCTTGTGAATCAGGTTGGTTCACAACATTGGTATCAAATCCCTTTTCTCGGGCTTCCGCTGATTCCAGCCCTTGGCCATCACTTCTCAGAGCTTCTTTGAACCTCGAATTTTGGCCAAAATCTTCATAGTTTCTCTTAATCAAGGTCTTTGACCAAATATAGGCTTCTGGCCATTTATTAAATCCTTATTGAAACCCCCCCCTCCATTCCACCTTCACGCAACTCAACATTCCCTCACCCTTCCACTAACCTACACCCTCGACTTCACTCCCTACATGCTTACCTACACCCATTCCCCCTCTCCCATCTCCTACACACTCACTCCCTATGCATCTTACCTTCCACCCTCACATCTCCACACGTTCCTCAAATCCCTCATCACTCTCTCCTCACATCCCACGCTCCTCCCTTCACTCACTCCTTCTCCCATCCCCCTACCGTTGCTCCTCTCCTGCAACACACACCACCTCTTACCCCTGTACTCCTCACTCACCCATCTCTCCTCACGTGCCTCAACCCTCTTCGGCACCATCCACCATTCTGCACTCCTCCTCATGTCCATCCACCCCCACACTCTTGTGGCTCCCCACCTCCGATCAATGCTCCTCGCCAGCTCCCTCTCATGCCTCCACACCACAAACCACTTCCCTCTACACCTGAGCCCGCGCCTCCCCACCTCCGATCACTGCTTAATGTCAACTCCCCCCCCATGCACTCTGTTGTGCATGGGGGGAGCCGACGCGGTGCCCCTTTGCTTCACTGCACTCTCCAACACTAGACCCTCCTGCACTCAATCGTTGCATACTACACAATCCCACACTGCCCTCTTGTTCCCACACTACCGCGCTGTCCCACGCACGGTCGTCGCATCTCTCTTCCTTCCTGGTATCGCCTATGCTCGACCCCTCGCCTTACCTCCACTCCGTCCCTCCTCAAGATCCTTCCCCCCCACACTCCATTCCTCCTCAAGGGCCATTACTCCATGTTGCCGCGTAAAACATACTTGATCACAGGTAAGTCTCCCAATCGCTATGTGTGTTCCTGAGGACAACTATGAGTTAAGAACCCAATGTCACCTCGGTCTTAAACTCCTTCGTTTAGACCACAACTCCTAAAGGTCAAGGGGGGTTGTCCCTACTTACTAAGTTTCTTTTTTAGAGTTTGTTTTTAGGAGTTGTAAATTACTAAAAATTAAGATGACAGTCAAACGTGCAGTAATGCAACAATTTTAATGACAAGCAAACCTTTTACAATAAACCAAGAATGGATGCAAGAGAGAAATAAACTATTAAACAACAAGACTAGTTCCTTCTCTAATCGGGCTATGGTGTCACAATAATAAGTTTATCAAATACTTTTCCAATAGCAATAAAACATTCCCTTAACAACACATCACATTAAACATTTACTTGTAGTAAATAAACGAATTAATGAACCAAAGATGTGTATACAAGATTAAGCTCAACTGTGAAATGCTTGCAAAGTAAAGAATTGTAAATGATTGTAACAATGTTGTGCAAATGGTCCTGTAAGTTTTAATGTATTTTAGGTCTCTCTTCAACTTAGGGAATTAAGGTTTTGCAATATACACTAAGCTACTCTATGTGTCTACCCCAAGAGACTATCTCCTTCGATTTGAGAGAGATTGTCGGATGCTCAACCTAAGAACACAAGGCTCTCAACTAGCTCCGCGGGTCAATCCCAAAACTTGCTGGGTGCTCAACTAGAGGACATAAAGTGCCATGAGGATCTCAACAGCCTCTACCCCACTAGCTCCAGAGGTCAAGTCTCTTTTTCTCAGTTCTCATGAAGATACGTTTCCGAGCGCCTATTAGTCTAGCCAACTCAAATCCTTTCCCTTTCTTGTCACCTAAGATCCGACGAACTGACAAAGGGAGAGAATACAGGGCAAGAATTGGGGCTTAAGTTAATTTTTAACCTTTAAGCAAAAATCAAAGCAAAACAAGCCAATGTGATTTCACAAGAGAGGCAGAGTCTTCTCACTTGTGAGGTGTGGGCAAAATAACTTAAAACAAAACTTTAGGAAATAAATTACAAGCCTCAACGATTTTGCATAGATGGGCAGAGCCTCTTCTCATGCAAGGTGTGGGCAAAATAAATAAATTGCAAGCCAACACGATTTCACAAGGGAGGCAGAGCTTTCTCACTTGTGAGTTGCAGGCAAAAATAATTTAAAACAAAACTTAAGGAAATAAATTACAAGCCTCAACGATTTTGCATGGATGGGCAAAGCCTCTTCTCATGCAAGGTGTGGGCAAACAATAATAACAAATGCAAATGAAAGCATAAACTAAACCTAGCCCCTCTACACTTGCAATGCAAAAGTGGGCAAACTCAACTTCTAATGTATGCAAGGGATGGCTAAAAATTTAAAGAGCTATTGTTAGAAATAAGGAAGTAAAGAACCAAGCCCAAGAGACTCTTGGGCTTGTTACAACAAAGGAAAATTTCAGCCTTATTATATACAAGAAAATGAGGTAAAAAATGATAAATTTAACCCTTTTTTGGTGAGGGACTTGAAGTGGCCACTCTTGGGTGATCTTTGAGCTTACTAGTGACCAAATTTGGGCATCCCCCCCCCCTGTAACATAAAAAACCTACACAAAACAACAAGCTAATATTGTGCAAATATGATGAAAATGAGTTTTGAATCAACTTGAAAATATTGCATATAAATTTCAGAAAATTGTGAGTACAATGTAGCATGTAAAAATAATGTGAAAAGGTGATTTATGAGTGAAAAATAAGCAAATAAAAATCTGCAAAATAATGTTAGTTTGAAGATGCCAAGTCCTTTAAATGTTGTTGAACAATGGGGTATCCCACCCGAGAATCCCACTCTCCAAGCTTGAGCAACTTGTAACAAACTAGCTTCAACATGCAAATGGGGTGAGAGATCAAACAAAGACTTGAGAAGTCATATATTCAAACTAGAAATCCATGAATAACTCAAATGCTAAGAAGATAACCCACATAACATGTAACCAAACTATTACAATGTTATTCTCAAGCAAAAGTTGTATATTCAAGTTGCAAAGATACCCATCAAGACTAAAGAAGCAGATCCACAAACATAGTGTTTTTATTCCAAGTTTCCAGAGCTCCAAATGGTGCCTTTACAATAGGGGGTCTCTTCCTTAAATAGGATGAGGGAGACAAAACCCTAAACCAATTTTGAAATGAGTGGTGGAGATCAAAAGATAAAATAATACAATCAACGACTAAGATGAGCCAGTACAATATAACATGGATCACTCACATGAGGGGGGTGCGCACTAGCCTGAAGATGCCCTAGGGGGGTGCGCACCACATAAAAAGTGACAATAATACAAGTGTGCCATAAAATATGACAAGGACAAGTGACTAGGAGCACATGGTGGGGCTAGGAGGCATTACTTTCCTTCACTAGAATCACCCCATGGCACAATAATATAACATGACTCAATGACATGTCCAAGTGTACAAATGATCAAATCCTGCCCCCCTCAACTGAGAGAAGAATGCATCAAAACAAAACCTTGTGACTGTGTGGACCCCACTGAATGCTGCAAGCTGATCTGGAAGGAATGGGATACACCATAGATGACCTCTAAGAAGACTTCATGCCAAAACCTTTCCTCAATTTCCCAAATCGATTTCCTAAATGACCTTTTTATTCCATTTTTATTCCACCTGAAAAACCACAAAACTGCCCATAGCCCACTGGCTGGTGCCGGGGCCCAAAATCTGACTGTACCATCATGTCCGGAAGGGGAGTAATATGGTACTAACAAGTGGTTGGGCCACCCCCTTCCTCTATAGCTCCCTAGGAAACGACTTGCCTCCAATGCACCAGCTGGACATGCCACATCAGTTTGGCCAAACTGGTCAACAGGGGAAAAACTGCTCAAATCATACTTAGAAGTGCCTGAAACTTAGAGATAAGTGTCTCAATGGATTCAAAAGACCCAAATCCACTAGAGATGAGTACTCATACACCTCATGGTAACCCGTAAGATCATCTGTAGCATCCACCATACCTGGACAAATAAAAATATGATGATTTGGAAATAATAATAATCAATAAAAACTGCATCAATCATCATCTGAAATCTGTGTCCATCATATGGAGTCATCAAAAAGTATATAAGGGACCATAGATCATCATCATATAATATAAGTGGTCCATCTCATCACTGATCCCAAGATTGACCTTGGTCAAACTAGGTTTGACCGGTCAAATTGATCAAAATATGACCCAGGCTAAAGAAGCCTGTTGTTGCAAGTGCAAGTGGTGAAGACATGCTCTTTAAATCATTTTCATAGCAAGACTTTAAAACATTAAGCATTATTTCACTGGCAGTTAATAGATAATAGTAGGTTAATTAATAATTTACTTTCAAAGAGAACCTCAAGAATATACTCATTTGTAAACATGATCAATTTGCTAGCAGAGGGTGAAGGCTAAGGATGCAAGGCTAGGCCAAGGGGAATGACTTGATTGACTTGACACTGTGATACTTTGGATAAGGGAAAGGGTATTACACACTTAAGCATGTGTTGGACAAAGAATACACAAGGAATGGCGGTGTCTCGCAAATGGGTAAGTTGTTTAGAGAAGTGCTTATTCAACCTTAGCAAAATGGCTACTACTAGAACCGCCGTGAACTAGGTGCCCGGCTAACCTTGACTTGAGGTTCCAGGGGACACTTAGAATTAGTTGTCCCTTGCTCCATCTCATATCATAACCCGCAGGATCAATGAGGAAAATTTCATTTAAGGTCAGCAGTCTTTAGATTTGGCATATACTTAACCACTGCTTTATTTGGACCTTTCATTTCATTTCATATCATTTCCTGGCCAGCAATCTTTATATTTAGCATACATTTATCCATTGCTTTTTAGGCCTTTAGGACCCCTCTGGGATTTTGCATGTGCTTAAAAGCACAACTAATTGCAGCTTTCATCCGGGGTGCATTTACATTTCATTGCATTTCATTTCACAACCCTTTTCATTGGTCTTTACAAAAGATATATATCAATAGTTTCCAAAGGTAGTACAATTTGCTTCAGGTTTTAGCCAACACAACTCAAGATCAAACATTGGGGCAACTGACTAGAGAGATCAAGGTATAAAATCCAACTCACCAAAGGTAAGTTTTGTTGCCAACTTAGAGCCGAGACACAAATTAAACATGGATGCTATCCAACACAGAGGCAAAAGTGGGGAGGTCCTCCATGTCACAAGTCAAGGTAAAGATCAATAATAAGGAAAGACAAATGGATGGATGGAGACAAGTGAAAGTGGTGCCTAAGCTAGCAAGTCAAAAAGACGGGAGTGATCATGTCCACATTCTTAAGAAGGTAAAAACCAACGAGTATAAAACAAGAGTTTCCAAATGTCAGTAATACAATCATTCATATAATCCATAGAAATCAATTTCATTCTAACATATATATACTGCCAGATCATAATTACTATATGACCTAAACAACAAGATAATAATACCAATGCACATCATATATATACTGGGTCATATATTTGTATCTATAATCTGGACCAACTATACCCACTAAGAACACTGTTGCTGAAACTATGAACACTGCCCTGTACCTGTATGGAATAAAAGGTCATCTCGGTCATCAAATTTGAGGTCTTAAGGCTCATCCTTGGCATAAGGTCTACTGCATGTCTGATATAAGGATGCTCTGATGTGTGAGTGATCACAAATAAAACTGCTCATCATAGCTGATCTCACTGAATATGTGTAAAGGCAAAGCTAAAAAATGTCGAGATATCTGCTCTGTAACCATGGTAGCCCAACTACTATGGATGTGATAACAATACCTAGGGTCGACACTCTATATTGATCCATACTGTGCAATTATTGTTCTTATAGTCACGTCATTGAACAACCATTCAGGGCAAGCTAAGCATCCTGTCAAAACCACACTTACCCACAAATCATAGTAGTGTTTAAAATCATAAGAGAAACTTATAGTACACATTATTTTCATGTTGTCTACGACATCCAATTTACCTCATTACTACAATCATTTGGCTATTACATAGCCCATCAACCTTTA
The DNA here is from genome assembly GCA_027924585.1 of Larix kaempferi. NCBI lineage: Eukaryota > Viridiplantae > Streptophyta > Pinopsida > Pinales > Pinaceae > Larix > Larix kaempferi. The sequence goes on from BSBM01000198.1 coordinate 4,769,473, forward strand.
GGTTAATTTAGCAATAACTCATATCCATGTAGATATACAACAAATTTCATACATCAAAATATATATATATATGTTGATGTTAAAATAAGAAACATATGTTTACTTATACCACACCTCACATCTATTATACATTTACAACATAGTTTTGAGTTGGTACCTATGTACCAAATTTCCACTTCTTAGTTTGCATGTTTAATGAATGAACTCACATATCTATCATCATCACAAACCTATAACCATAAAAATAATATCCCGCAATACATAAACATGTCCATATGTCCACATATCAAGTGTCTCATTGGTTTGGCTCATCTAATTAGAATGTAAGCAAAATAAACATTAGGACAAGTGATAATATAGTTCTAGCCATTTAATGCCAAATGTGGGGCATTACACCTAGCACTCGACTTCACCAATTGGGCCTAGTGGGGCCTTCATCTTCACCCTATTTGTCATCTATCTTAGCAATTTTGTGGCCACAATTGAGATGGGCAAATTCTAGAGGGCCAATTTAGCTAGGTGGGGTGCAACAGGCTAATAGCTAAGCTAAACCCATGGTTTTGTAAAAAAAGTTGTATTTTGTAATCCCTTGGTATTTGCTCATGGTTTTGAAGCTCTCCTTGTCCTATAAAAGGAAGAGACCTCCCTCATTATAAGGGATTCAAGAGTTGAGAGCATTTTGCTATTAGAATCATTGTTTCTCCATTTGCTCGTGTCTTGTTTCCTTTGATGGTGCATTACTGAATTCTTTTACTTCCTATGGTGAATGAATGTAATCTTGGGTCCTATGCTTAAGTAACCTCTTGTTTTATTTGAGGTTATTGCTAGAGTAAAAACATAGTAGGGACTGCTATAGCTTCCCACTAGATTTGCATTGTAAATTGATGAATAGACTGTTGTTAGCTTCTCTCATTTCATTTGTTTTGTTGATCTTTCCTTATGTTGACTTTTCCACTTTCAGATCTGATAATTATTTCCCTTGTGAAGTTTATGAATTCTTCATAAAATAATTATACATTGAAATATTCAAACCATATGTTAAAATAAAATATAAAATGAATGATTGATGAAAATAATAATAATAATGATGAATACAATACAATACATGGACCATTAAAATAGTTGTCATCGTGCCTTTTCAAAGGTAAAAGACATGCACGTTTACTTTTTACTTAGATGCTTCATTAATTAATTAATTATTATATTATATTTTATTTATCGCCTCTCCATAGTTTCATAAAACCATGGTATTTTCCCATGGTATTTCTTTATCTTTTTATTTAATGTTTAATCCATTATTTTCTCTTTATTTAATGTTTAATTCATTATTTTGTCTTATTTATATTATCCCCCATGGTTTCATAAAACCATCGTATTTATTTATTTACATACCCTCAACTATTCTTTAATTTACATAACCATTATTTATTTATTTGCACATACCCTCAATTATTCTTTAATGCACGTACCCTCCATCCATATCTAGGAGAATGTCTGCCCGCAGCTGCCCCAAACATCAACACTCCCTCTCAGCAAGGGAGACATTCTCTACCACACCAAGCTTGTCCTTGAAGTATAAAAACTTTGACTTGGACAGAGGCTTGGTCAGAATTTTTGCAGTCTGCTCATTTGTAGAAATGTACTGAAGCTGCACTGCTCCTCTCTGCACCATATCGCGGATGTAATGGTATTTGTTCTCAATGTGCTTGATGAGTGCATAAGTGATGAGTGAGCATCTAGGGACTAATCTCCCGACCCCTTCACAAGATGTTTGGGAGAAAGCACTGCCCCACTCTGAGCCATTCACCCCTAGCCAAGTCACATGGCACATAAGTGATGAGTGAGCATATAGGGAATAATCTCCCCACCCTATCACATGATGTCCGAGAGAAAGCACAGCTCCACTCTGATCCATTCACCCCCAGCCAAGTCACATGGCTAATACTTGGGGGAATGCCTGATGCATCAACACTACTCATCATGCAAGGACCAATCTCCCCACCCCGTCGTAGGGTGTATGGGAGAAGATACTCTCCTGCCTCTGAGCCATTCACCCCTAGCCAAGTCACATGGCTAATACTAGGGGAATGTTTGCCCGATGCTACAAACATCAACATCCATTTTCAAGCTCATCACATCTAGCTGCTCCCTCTATCATAGAAGCCATCCTGTTGTCCTAGAACCTGAAGCCAACTCCCTCTAACAATGAGTTTCTTTGCTCCTTCTGAGGCCCAAACTCATCAAGACTTCAAGCATTCATCAACTGGAGTACTTACAAAATCTGCAAACATGAGATATCTTCCCATTTATCTTAAGGCCTTGAGATTGCTCACCCTATCATGGAAGCATTCCTCCTGCCTTCTCTGAGTCTTGACACTTTCCAATGGTACCTGTTATCATACAACTTGTAGTTGTCCCTAATGGTATCCCATCCGGGATGGTAGAGGAGATGGACAACTAAAGAGGTGACCCAAGAGATGCCACGGTTCCCAATGCAAGCTGGGAGTCACGACAACTGAGGCACTCTTCACGTTAGATCTAGACAAGACAAGATCAAGGGGGAGACCCTATAGCCAATCGATAGAAGATTAGCCAAAGCAAAGGTTCCTAGGGGGATGTGAAGGTTGAGTCACAGAAACCAATGCAAGCTTAGGTGGACCCAAGAGTTATGTGGTTGAAGAGGCTTAAGAAGTGACAAGTGTTTCAACCAATGAATGAGTTAGGCCACCTAGGGAGATCAATGGGATAGATCTAGTACCATGAAATACACAAGTGGAGCCCACTTCCTTAAAGTATGGAAATGACCCAAATGGGACCCACAAGGTGAAGTTAGGGGTGAAATGGCACTAAGGGGTGTTTGAAGATGTGGATCTATGGATCCAAGGTAGATTTAGACACACCCACATATGGGATCTGGCAAAAGACACAATCCCCAAGGAGTGCAATTGACCCAAGGAGACTAGTGCCTTTAGATGGAAGGGCAAATGGAGTCCAAATTATGCCAAATTGTAGATCGGAGTGGTTAAGGCAAATATCAAAGTGGGTTTTAAATGGCATGCCCCAAGGTAGGCTAGATCTCCATAGATCTAAGGTTGAAAATTCATCACTCAATGACCCAAGTGGGGCACAACCCTCAAAATGAGGAATGAGGCCCACAAGGAAAAAATCAAAGAAATGAAGCACTAGGGGTAGGTTATCAAGTGAGAGGAGTTCAAATCGAGTGGGATCTCACCTACCCATATCTTGGAACTAGCAAAACTCACCCAACCAAGGAGTGCGAACTCACCCAAGGAAGGCTAAATGTCTCGGAAAATGTGTCAAATGAAGCTCAATCCACACCAAACTATAGATCCGAATTGTCGTGGATACTATAGAGGTGGGTTTTCAATATTTTTCCCAAAGACAAGCTACATCCAAGTAGATCTAAGAAAAAGTGAAAAATGAGGGTTTTTTAGATCTAAAAGAATAGATGGATAAGATAGAAGAATTTCATACCTCTTGGAACATACTTGGAAGATGAAGATGGAAGAGGTTTGTGACGAAGATTACTTCCCACAAAGATCAAATGCCAAACTTGGATGAGCCCTTCTTGCCAATGTTTTGCCTCCTTCAACCAAATCGATTTCCCTATTCTTGTCAATCAAGGACACAAAGATCAATCAATCAATCAAGAATGGAAAGAGACGCAAACAAAGAGATGATAAACATGAATTGTTGGTACAAAGACAAAACAACTCCCTGTCAACCAAAACGTCCTCTTGAAGCTTGAAGGGTAGGCCTCCCCACCAATTCGCACCTCTCCAAAACGTCTTCTTTGCCTACAAAACAATGTTAGTTGAAGATAAAATCAAGATGGCCACCAATATCTGTCAGTGCAGAGGAAGAACCATTTACAATCACCACAAGCATTCCAACTTCAAGATCCAAGATACCCAGAAAGTATTTTTATTCCAATAGCCAAGAGCCAAAAATCTCTAGATGAATTTTACAATGAGGGGGTCTCCTCCTTATATAGGATAATAAAGACTAAAACCCTAGATCTCAAAACCACTTTATGAAATGAGTGGTTGAGATTAAAAGATCTCACAACATAATCAATGGCTAAGATGGGCCATAACATAATATCACATGGATCACTCAAAATAGGGGCGACGTCATAGCTAAAAGTGACTAAGTGAGGGTGATGTCATCCTCTAGAGGGGGCAAAAGTACATGGGCCCACCTCATATAACATGGACATGACTCATAAAGCTCATGGTGGGGCTAGGAGGCATCAATCCTTGCTAGCTCATCCCCATGGCACAATAATATAAAATAATATGTCCAAAATAATACAAATGATCAAATCCTGTCCTCAAAATCTGTGAGAGACATGCAGTAAAAGGCCTCCTGTGGCCTCTGTGGACCCCACTGATTGATGAAAACTGGCTGGAAGATGGGGGTTTCACCTTGGAAGACCTTGTTATCACCTAAGATGTAGTTACCCCTATGGATAGATCCAGTCATGGATGGCAATAGGGAAGGGCAACTCAGAAGGTGCAACCACGATCACCTCGACCTCCAATATATGTATGGTTGTCACGCCAGTCGAGGCAACCTTCGCTTTATGTTATCTAGCCCAGACAACAAAGGGGGAGACCCGATCTACTCCCGACAGGAGAGATCAAAACCAAGACACCAAATCAGGGTATTTCTAAGTGAAGTTAGGTGTATGGTTTATCCTAGACCTAAGGGTAAAGTCACAAGCCAAGTGAGGGGTTCAATAGATATAGCTTTGGTTCATAGTTGATGTGAAAGTGACTTACAATTGTTTAAAGTGAGATCTAGGGCTAGTGTACTAGTTCAATGTTAGAAGGTCCACTGCCTTGGGAACCGTGTCCAATGCAGGGTAGTTTAAAGGTTGAATTGGGGCTAACTAGTACTAGTGACAAGCTTGACCATGATACATGATAGCTTCAAGGGTTTGGTTCACCATGCAAAAGTCAAACCACAAGTCAATCCAACAATCTAGGAAGGTTGAATTAACTTGGAGAGTAACCAGTGCCTTGGGAATTGGGAAGTGGAGTCAAAGTAGGGTTGACTTGTGGTTTAGGACTCCTAGCACTTGAGACAAGTGGGCAATTAAGGTCTTGATAGGTGAATGTGTCTAGATCTAGGTTTGACCCAAGTGGACCACAATCCCTTAAAACAAGGAATGCAATCCCCAAGGCAAGATTTGACAAAGTGATAGTCTAGACCTAGGTTTTGAATTATTCCGGTTTCAGATCTGCAATAATCTCAAGTACCCAGTTCCTAGAAGTGAGTGAACTCACTTCTCCAAGGTGGTGCGACTTTACCCAAGGAGGCTTCAATTAGGGTTTAGGTGGGTCAAATCTTGTCGGATGGCATCCAAACTTTAGATCCAGGTAGATCAGTCAAGTAGGGGTATGGACCTATAATTTCGTGGCAATCCACCGGTTAGATCTTTGTAGATCTGAGTTTAAGTGTTCCAAGTGGTCCAAAATGGGGATAAAATCCCTTAAAATGTGGAATGGGACCCACAAGGTGAATTTCAAGAAAGGGACAACCTGGGTGTATGTTAATTGATGTGTAGATGTCAAATCAAGTGAAATCTCAAACACCCATCAACCAGATCTAGGTCAACTTGCTCAAATGGTGAAGTGCGCCTTCCTTGGGAGAAGCTAAGTTGGCTTGGGAGAAGGGTCAAACGGAAGCCAATCCACACCAAACTATAGATCCGGGATGCCGTGGATGCTATAGAGGTGGGTTTTCAATATCATGCCCAACAACCCACTAGATCTAAGTAGATCTGACAAAATGTAAAAAGGGGGTTTTGAATTATTTAGGGTTTTAACAATTTATGAATTATGTCAATGGATTGGATAAAGGAAAGAGAAACAAACCTGTGGATCTTACCTGGATAACCTTGTAGATGCCTTGATGATGATGATCTATGCAATCCCGATCAATTTGGAAGCTTTGAGGTAGTCTCTATGCAAATCGATTTAGTCCTTGAAGCCAATGCGCCCTCTCTCCTGCACAACAAACGTCAACAATATCAGATTTGATGCATCAAGAGATAAGACTAATGCCACAAAAGAAGTAACAGAAAGATAGCATAGATCACAATGATACTAATGATAACCCCCTGATACAAGCGAATGCCAAGAAAGTCGATTTGAAGAAGCCTTGCAAAATCGCCCTTGTTGAAGTCGCCCTCCTGTAGACAAACAATGATTTCCAAACAAAAGATAGATCTTACCACAATTTCCAAATGCTAGGTTGCAATAGACTTTCCAATCACCATCTAAGAACACCAGATGCAAAGGAGACCACAAGAATTTCCACAAGAATATTTTTCTATACCAATAATCCAAGAGCCAAAGACCCTTTACAATGAGAGGCTCTCTCCTTTAAATAGGAAGGAGAGGCACCAAAACCCTAACCACTTTTTGAATGAGTGGCTAAGATTATAAGATACAAAAGTCTAATCAATGGTTGAGATGAGCTCAACAATATAATACATGGATCACACATAAAATATAACATAAGTGGACAAAATCGCCCTAGAAGAGGGGAATCCCACCAAATCATGATGATGAAATATCATAAGAGGCTTATGGTGGGTCCAAGGGGTAATTTTATCCCTCCTTGGTCAATCCCCATAGCACAATAACCAATAAATAATCATGAATGTACCAAATAGTGCCTCCATAGTGAAGTCGTGGTCCTCAAAAGACCTCAAAAATCCACAGAAAGTGCCATAAACGATGGATGCGGGCCCCGATGAAGCTGAAACTGCTGGAGGAGGTGTGGAAGGTCCCGATCTATCATCACTGATCATCCCATGCCATAACTTTGCCTCAGTAGCCCAAATCGATTTCCTCAATAGCCATTTCTACCAATCCTGAAATGCCTCGGGAAACGTGAAACTGCCCAAACAGCCTCCTGGAGTGATGGCGCTGTCAAGGTGAGGGCACCAATGTGTCCGGAAGGGGGGTAATATGGTAAAAACAAGTGGCTGGACCACCCCCTCCATCATCAGCGCCCTAGGTCAACCGGATAAAAGTCATCTCTGCTCCGACAGGGCCTCCAACAGACCAAAACTGCACTAGGACAGCCTACTGAGGCTCAATCATCACTGTAAGTGCCCGGAACTGAAAACAAACTGTCCCATTGGACTCAGAAGGTCCAAATCCATCCAAGATGTGTACTCATACACCATATGAATCTCTGCATGATCAAAATAAATATCCAATATACCGGAACAGGGCCAATAATAATGTGCTGTAAATGACCAAACACTGCTGTATCCCAAGAATCATCATCATAACCCTGTAGCTGTTGCATAGAATCATCCTGTATGTGTACATAGACCATATATCATCTATCCATATCATCATAAGGTCCAACATCTCATGTCCCATGGTCCTCCATGGTCAAACTAGGTCTAACCAAGACCAAATACAACTCAGACCATCATCCATAGCTGCTGCAAGGTGTCAAGGTTAATACATGCTCTACAACTTATTCGAATAACAATTATAGCCCAGAGTAATCATGACTGGCGATCTAAATCCAAATATATAGTGTCGTTAATTATTATTATTACTCAGACTAGACTTTCAGGATCATACTCACTTCATAGTTGTGATCAATTTGCTAGTGAAGGGTGAAGGCTTAAATTAATTGGCTAGGCCAAGGGATGACTTAACTGCCTTGACTTTGTGACACTTTGGCAAGGGAAAGGGAATACACCATAGTATATACTGAATGAGCAATAACACGGGGAATGGCGGTGTCTCACAAATGGATGAATTGTTTAAAGAGGGTTTATTCACCTTCACAGATGCGCACAATCCATAATACAAATAAGGCCAGCAATTGTTTAGATATAGCATTTAAGTTCCATTGCTTTTTGGGCCTGAAGTTTCCATAGCCTTGATCTATGTGTGTTTACAAACACATTGCATAGATTTACATTTTTCTTTTAGGCTTTCTGCTGCAGGTGTTTTTTTTAGGCACTTGTTTACCTGAGCACTTCTAGGTGTGTCATGGACAGCTTGTTTACCTAGGTATTTATTTTCCATAAGATATAACATTTTATTTTTATTGCCATGTTCATTTGGCATGCCTCTCATTCATGTGTGTTTAGAAACACATTGCATGAATGGGCTTTTCATACAAGATATAGCATTTCATTTTCCAGATTTTGTATTGATGGCAGCACTAAAAGTTTCAGGTTTAGCCAACACAACTTTAGTGACTAGGGGGAATTCACAAGGAACTCCAACTCACCATAGGTAAGTTTTGTCACCAACTCAGAGCCGAGACACAATAAACGGGGAAGCTCATCCAATACAGAGGCTACAGTGGGGAAAAGTCCTCCATGCCACTAGTCAAGTAGTAAGTCAGGGTGATAATCTAAAAGGTAGGCCACGGATGGATGAAGACAGTGAAATGATGGAGCCAACACTAGCAAGCCAAAGTATGGTGTAATGATCACCTCTATTCTCCCTAAGGAGGGTACACACCAATGAGTATGAATAGTGAACTTCTAAGTCTGAGTAGGGACAATATAATATATATATAGATCAACCAAGTCCAAATATCTATATGATAGCCAGATCATGACACTAAGTGCTAAGAGATGCTATAAGAATAAGTATAAAAGCAATCTAACCATAACACGATGATATACCTGCTGAGTCATATACCTGCAAGCTCATCAACCTGTACCATCATCTGTCCTCTGGAACTGCTGCTGTAACTCTGGGCACTACTGTCTGCTCTGTACCAATGGCATAATGGCTATATCGGGCATCTCTCTGAGTGTCCTGAAACTCAGTCATGGCATGGGGAGTATAACTGCTGTCCACAATCTGATAGTGATCCAATATAGATGCTCATCTCAGCATCTCAAATGTAAGGGAACTGGCTGAATAGTGTACTGGAATGAGAAAAATAATGTATGGTAGCCCGGCTACTATATATGTGATAACAGACCTATGTGAAGACCAAGTGCCAAAACCTTGCCTCAATTGCCCAAATCGATTTCCTCAGTGACCCTTTTATTCCATTTTTAATCTGCCTCAGTAACTGTGAAGCTGTTGAAACTACCACCTAAGGCACCTGCGTTGTCAAACTGAGCCCACCAGGCTCTCCAAAAGGGGGGTATAATGGTAACATCAAGTGGCTGGACCACCCCCTCCTCATACAGCGCCCTAGGTGAACTGGCCTCTCATGGCCCCTGCTAGACAAGCTGGGAAAACAACCCCAAATCTGGTCAACAAGTGGAAAACTGCATCTATCATTGTCAGAAGTGCCCGGAACTGAATGATAAGTGTCTCATTGGATCCAGAAGACCGAAAACTACTAAGAATGTGTACTCATACACCATGGGTTGACCTGAGGGGTCAACAATAGGGTCCACCATATCCGGACAATGCATAATCTGATGATCTGGAATAATAATAAAACCTGCTGAACTGCACCAATCATCATTTGAATCATATGTACACCATATGGTATCATCAATACAAGTATGTGGCACCATCAATCATCATCAATAAGCATACATGGCCCACATCATCATGGATCCCAAGAATGACCATAGTCAAATTATGTTTTACTAGGTCAATATACAACCAAGGATAAATCATATCATAGACTAAGACTTGTTCCTCTAATCATACTCACATCTTAACTTAAAGTATAAACATCATTTAGTGGCATTTATCATGTTTTCATATTCCATTGTTATTTATATTTACTTGCACAATAGCTTAAATGACAAACTCACCCATTGGACATGGTCTAACTGCTAGCTAAGGATGAAGGCTAGGAACAAGGATGGGTTAAGGGAATGACTTGCCTAAACTTAACTAAAAGACACTTTGGACTGGGAGAGGGGGAAGCTACACTCCGTGCTGGACAAATAACATGGGGAAGGGTTGTGCCTCACAAATGGATAAGTTGTTTAGAGAGTGCTTATTCAACTTAGGCATCATGTCTACATCAAGTTGATCCAAGTTCATTAGGATCATTCAATTTCATTTCATGGCCTTTTTGGCCTACATAACCCTTTGGATTTCATATGTGTTGAGAAGCACAACTAATTGCAGCTTGCATCCGAGGCATGTTTACATATATATAAGGTCAGCAATAATAGATATAACTTTTGAGTAACATTTGCTTTTTGGACCCTTTTATACTCTTCAAGGAGTATTTTTAGTAGTTCATCGCTCTTGCCCTTTACTCACGTGTGTTTAAAAACACATTCTAGAGTTTATAGTTTCCATGGGCGAATTTATAAAGATTTCCAAGTAGTACATGAGCTTTCAGTTTTAGCAAACAACATCTCAAGTGACTAAGGGGACTTCGACCAGTGCCAAACATCGGGACAACCGACCCTAGAATCCAACTCACCAAAGGCAAGTTCTGTCACCAACCCAGAGCCGAGACACTAAACAAATATGGATGCGATCCAACACAGAGGTAGTAATAGGGAAGTCCTCAGTTATCAAAGAGTCAAGAAAGACAAGTCAAAGGTGAAAGCCAAATCGGGAAGGTCATGGATGGATGGAGTCAACATGAAAGTGGTGCCTAAGCTAGCAAACAAATAATGTCAAGAAAGACCATATCTATGCAAGGAGGGTGTTAAACCGATGAGTTTTGTCAAGTAACCTAAATGTGCAAGTAGTATGTCCATTTTATAATTTATAACATCATCAAGATATTTCATTTTCATTTTATAAAGAGTTTGCCACATCATGAATCATATACCAAGCTAATGCTATGAAGATGACTAAAGCAAGAAGATAATAATCCATAATCAATGATCATAAATCCATCGGTCATATCACATCATAATAATAATCATCATAAACCATCTGAAACACTGCTGCAACATCTTTAGGCACTGAACTGAAACTGTATGGAACAAAGGGTCACATCAGTCATCAAATTTGAACTCTCGAGGCTCAGCCTTCGCACAAGGTCTAACATAAGTCTGAATAAATACACTGCTCTGATCATGAGTGATCTCAAAATATAAACTCATCATAGCCAATCTCTGAATAAACCAAGCTCTGAAAAGTGCAGAGATCTGCTAAGCAAGAATAGTAGCCTTGCTACTATGGTGTGATAACAGTACCATAATATGCCTGTAACACTGGATGTGTGAAAGATCCTTCTTCTTCTTTGGTTCTTGATTTGGAGCTGAAGTGGTCTTCCACCTAAATTTTTTTCTTTCAAATTTTGTTCCCTTTCAAACTTGGTTATGATACCATGTTGATTTTTCCACTTTCAGATCTAATAATTATTTCTTTTATGAAGTTTATGAATTCTTCATAAAATAATTATACACTGAAAGATTCAACCATATGTTAAAAATTTAAAATAAAATATAAAATGAATGATTGATGAAAATAATAGTAATGATGAATACAATACAATACATGGACCATTAAATAGGTCTCATCATGCCTTTTCAAATGTAAAAGACATGTCCTTTTACTTTTTACTTAGATGCTTAATTAATTAATTATTATATCATATTTTATCTATTGCCTCTCCCATAGTTTCATAAAACCATGGTATTTGCCCTCTTTATCTTTTTATTTAATGTTTAATCCATTATTTTCTCTTATTTATATTATCTCTTTATTTAATGTTCAATTCATTATTTTCTCTTATTTATATTATCCCCCATGGCTCCATAAAACCATGGTATTTTCCCATGGTATTTATTTATTTATTTGTTTACATACCCTCAACTATTCTTTAATGTATGTAACAATTATTTATGTATTTATTTATTTGCACATACCCTCAATTATTCTTTAATGCACATACCTCCATCCATATCCAGGAGAATGTCTGCCCGCAGCTGCCCCAAACATCAACACTTTAGCTTTTACATGCTAAACTTGTTTCCAGATTTGTAGTGGTAGTAGATTGCCTTCTTGCCTCTCTATCTTGCAAATTTATCACAAGGAGCAGGATGCACCTATCATCTAAGTTGGTTGTAAGGAAGGGACTGCCTAGTGCTTCCTTTTCTTTTCTGGGATTGCAGATCTGAAACCAAGGAAATAAATACTCCATTTCCCATCAAACCCAAGGCACTTGGGCTTAAGGGTATACTTTTTCTCCTCCTCCATCTTTTGTTTCTTTTCTCTAAGAATTTTCTTGACCATTTGCAATTACTAGTAAGCTGGAAATTTCTATTGGGTATATTTCGTAGGGTTCTGTTTGCTGCAAATCATTTATCAAGGCTGGAAATTTGCTTAATATCTTGTTGGTTTTGCAGCCTAGCTTGTTGGTTTAATGCATTCGGTAGGAGTTTAAAACTTGTTGGTTTTTACTAGCATTTAATTGCAGAAACTTCTCATTTACAGCAAGTTTTATTTCAGGTTTGATTGTTGTAGCTTATGACAGTTGCCATTCTTAGATAAACTCAGATTTATTTCTCTGATTTGGAAATCATTAGCAATCAAAACAAGTTCTTTCTTACTGCTATTCATACTAATAAAATTCTGCATTTTATTTCAACAGTAAAAAGTGGTGAATACATTTGCAAATCGTGTAAAGTTTATGTTGGTTTTGGCGTATCTACATCATTTACACGCTGAGTTAGTCTTTGCATTTTTAGATCTGAATTTTTGTGTGTTGATGCTTTCAAATTACTAGCATAAGTGTATTTCCTAGATCAAGTAACTCTTTGTTTAAATTTGGAATTTACATGTTCACCATTTGCTAACACCTATACACACACAACACATCCTAAGCACAATACTTGGACAAATATTTCAGACTTCTATTTCATGGTTAATATTGCATTTTCATTTTGTTCAAAAGTAAATGGTTGAATGTTGATGTATTTGCTTTCATGATATGATAACTTTGATTCAAAGAGCAATATATGGCTTATGAGCCACAATATTGAGACCTTTGGGATTGGGGTGGAAGACATGTTCCGGTGTTTATAAAAATCACTAAGGCTCTATCGTTGAGTGAGTAAAACTGCGACTGGCGACCATTGGCTATGAATACAATAGGTACTTAAGTGCAGGCTGTGTCCTAGCCAGACTAGGGGGCAATGCTGGCCACTGCTATAACTCCCGCTGGTACCCCATGCGAGTCGTATCGCATTAGACAGGACTTGAACACGGACTTGGACTCCACGTACCTTGTGTATATTGGAGACCCCCTTAAGGCACTTGAAACCAACCTATCAGCTGTCCCGTCACTGTAGTGCTCGAACAAAGCATTCAGGAAGATTACTCTTCACATACCTTGGGTAGTCGGGTGGTGTGGCCAGCAGGTATGGTGGAATCCTCTTTGGTTAGTGCTATGAAAGATTGGGTCGAGCATCACTGTTGGACACCATCAATAGATCAAAGAGCTACAATGGCTTGACACTCCTTGCCAATAAAACTCAAAAACATTTTTCCTTATTATTTATACATGTCATGATTTTTCAAATGTTCCTGGTAACTGCTCAAACACACACAGACCACACCTTTTTGAGTTATCTTGAACCTCACCTAGCTAGGGAACTTGCATCTAGCATCTCAAATCTAAATAAATCCTTAGCTTAGTATCTGCTGGAAGTGTAGTTTAGGTGCCCATTTTTTTGCTCTAGGTCATGTGTTTTCCAATGCCTACCATGATCGCTTTCCTCCTTAATTTCATTTTAAATTTCTCATCTAGAACTTTCCTTTTGTTTGATTTGTGAAATCAGCCCAGCTATTAGAAAGCAGCTAGGTTTGTGCACTACAATGCTATCCCTTCCTAATCTTTCTATAGAAAACCCTCATGCAATCCTTGGTTGACCCCATTTTCCCATTGGTTAAGATACTGGTCTCCAAACCCTTCATCACTCTTATCTTTTACAAAAACCTAAACACATTGTTTTGCTAGAGTTACTCTTTAATTTCACCTGGTCCTCCACTGTTAAGCTCTTATTCTGATTGCCCAATTCTGCATTCCTGACACAAACACTTGCATTTTCTCCATAACTTCTGTCTATTTTGTTACGGCATCTAGAGCTAAATCAGCATAATTTATTGACTCGGGCTTTGTTTCAGCTCTGGAACTTGATGCTCTTGATGGATTGAGTAATTCACCTTTAATTGATGTTACCATGTTCTTCTCTATCTTGATCACCCTTTCTTGAGCCCCCTTCAAGGTCTTTTGTTTTTTCTCTCTTATCAAGAAACTAATAACCCGTCGAATGCATCTATACAGTAAATGAAAAGGGTTTCCATTGGAGGTTTGATATCTTATGTAGCTTCTAAAGGATGTGATCATATATTGAACTCTCCAACTGTCTCATTTTCATTTCTCTTTTCACCATTCAAAGTAGCCAATAAAAGCTTGTCATCCTTTCTTTCTTCCCAGTGCTCAAGGAAAACCCTTTTGCATTCATCTAATGCGCTGATACTGTTGTCTGGTAGGATTGTAAACTAATCAATAGCATCATTCTCCAAAGACATTACAAATAGCTTCAAAACCACATGAAGATGCTTGATTTGCATTTTCTGGATTACTCTCTGAGTGCAATCATGTGGTCATGTGCTGAGACAGCTTTATTTCCTTGAAATATAGGGAGCTTATCTATTGCTCTGTCTGCTATAACATGAGGAGCTCGAACAATAGCTGAAAAATCTAGGATTTTATAGTTTTTATCGAGCCAAGGTATAGCCATCGTGCTTGCTACAATAGATTGCCCAGGATCACTAGAAAACAATACATTATATCTTCAACAAAATCAAATTTTCAAAATCTCTGGAAGAGATGGGAAGCCATGGTGTAGTACTAAAGGACAATTATGTTAATCTATAACCAGGAAAAAAACAAACCATGAGCAATAGTCAAGATGTGGCTCCACAATGGAAAAATGCCATGTGCCGATCATATCACAACTTTTATTGGTCTTACCTTGAGTTTGATCACATAACATATGTCTTCCCATAAATCCATCAAACAATTTAGCCGAATTACATGGAATAGGAAAAAATCAGATACTATGAGCCGAGACAGACCAAAACTGCACCTAAAAAAAAATGCACAATCTTGCGAAAAATGTGGAGATGTGGAAATTTTTATAAGCCCAAGCAATAATGGATTATTTGTATGTTGATGGCCTGGGATTAGGAGAGGATAGCGTCGACACACCTGTGATCACTCAAACTACTTGAAGTTGAGATCTCAACGAGAATTCTTGGCAGGAAGGATCCTAAAGAGTTTGGAACTGCAGAACTTTGAAAAAACCTAAATCATAAAGTTCTAATACCAATTGATATGAACACAAACGGAAAATCCTTCAGGATTTTTGTACAGTATGAGGACCAGAGATGTATTTCTCTGCTTTGTGAAATGCTTCGCCTTTGGTAAAACAAACCTCAGACAAATCTTGCTGGATTGCTAACTCAATGCTCATCACCTCTTACTTCCAGCCTGTAGAAGGCTCAAATTACAAGGGGTGTCATGAGAAAAACTCCAATACAACATTTTTTAGTAAACGTAGGCTTCAAGGCACACAGCCAATGGACAACAAGAATATCATTACACACTTCTTCTTGGCCTTGGATGTTATAAGAGCCGACTGTTGACAGCATCATTGATTTTTGGCCTCTTACGTGTTGTCTCTCAAACCTTCTTCGTTATTTTGGGCTCTTTAGCTTTAAATGGTATTAATTTTTGCATTCTCCTTGTACTCTTTTATTTGTTTCTCAGTTCTACAAAGATGCCTTAGCACCACCAATGCTTATTCATAATTGTACTTTTAATAGCCCCATTGATCATTTGTGGCCACCGTTGGAGAGTTGGACTTTAATATTTAAATTAAATTTTATGGGTTTTAGTACAGTTTCTTTGTGCTTTTGCTATATGGTTATTGTGCAAATCCATATACTTTTAAGGTCTCTAGTCTTAAGACATTTAGTGTATTTCTGTTACAGGACTGGAACCATACACGTGATCGATGCCAGTCAAACAGTGATCAGTGGGCACTATATGCAAAAGCTGTTGTTGACCGAACTCGACTTGCACTGACAGATAGAGTTGAACACTACCAGGAATTTCTGCAGCCAAGTGCAGAGTACTTGGGTGCTTTGCTTGGAGTAGAGCAGTGGGCAGTATGTATTGGTTCTTTCTTGGCATCAGTCTAGGAATTTTCTTGCAAGTTGATTGAATGAATAATATCTTGGCATTAAAGAATTAATGTCTGAAAGTATTTTAGACTGATGTTTTAGTTCCTTCTCTTTCAAGTAAAAAAATCCATATCACTAAATCTGTTCTTGCAGATCAAAATATTCACAGAAGAAATTATACGGGCTGGATCTGCTGCTTCTCTTTCTTTGCTTCTAAATCGTCTGGATCCAATCCTTCGGAACATTGCCAACCTGGGAAAGTAATTTTCTAACATTTTCAAACTCATGCTACTATATCGGTTTTTTAAAATTGTTATTGTGATGGCCTCAATCCTTAAAGAGGGATAAAATTGTTTTAGATCATAGCATGTGTTTACATTATTGATCCTATCTCTGAGTTTGAGCTGCAAATTACAATTCATTCAATCTAGACATAAGCAAATGTTTTATAGCAAACTTCTGATATATAGTCAAAATCTGTGAACAGTTGGCAGATAATCAGTCCAGTAGAAGTGCGTGGCTTTGTCACTATAATAGATGATTTACTTAGGGTTCAAAACAGGGTCTATGATAGACCAACAATCTTAGTTGCGAGCAGAGTAAAGGGAGAGGAAGAAATACCAGATGGTGTAGTTGCTGTCCTGACAGCTGATATGCCAGATGTTTTATCACACGTTTCAGTGCGAGCAAGAACATGCAAGGTACTTTGTTGATCCATATTATCTGTCATTCTCTACAATAGATGTAACATGTTATCTCATAAGACATAGCCAGATATGATGTTGTTGGTTAGATTACAGAACCTCTTACACCAATGATTCTAGGAATGCAGATTTGTGCTGTTGTTTGTCTTCAGTGCCTTGTGAATTTAAACATCTGTATGCAGGTATGCTTTGCTACATGTTTTGACCAGAAGATTCTTAATGACTTTCGAGCAAAAGAAGGGAAGGCATTTTTTATACGGCCTTCTTCATCAGGCCTGACTTATTCGTGAGTTCTTGCTCTTTATTGTGTTTATTTGGTTTCAAGTGGAAGACTTGCTCCTTCCCCTAATGCCTAATTCAAATTGGTTGCAGTGAAATCAAGGGGACTGATGTGCTGGGAGGTTGTGCATTGTTGTCATCTCCAAATGAGGTCTCCCCAAGAATCATTTTAAAGAAGAAGTGTTTTGCTGGAGCATATGCAGTGTCAGCTGATGAATTTAGTGGTGAACTGGTATGCATCTCTTCAACCTAATCAGAATATAAAAATTTTGACCAGTCCCAACAGAAACATACCACTTGCTTTGTGATACAACTGACTGGATAAAAGTGATTCAGAATTTTAGATTAACTCTATATTTGTCAGAATAAATATTTTGCTTCTGCAAGATGATGGTTGAGGTCATCTTACGACAACAAAAGTGAAAAATAATTTAGAAAATATCATCCTAAATGACCTTTCTTGATTGTATATATTATATGCATTTATCCTTTCATATGAAGATATTTATCTGTTTTATTTCTCCAGGAACTGACTGGATAAAAGTGATTCAGAATTTTAGATTGACTCTATATTTGTCAGAATAAATATTTTGCTTCTGCAAGATGATGGTTGAGGTCATCTTACTACAACAAAAGTGAAAAATAATTTATAAAATATCATCCTAAATGACCTTTCTTGATTGTATATATTATATGCATTTATCCTTTCATCTGAAGATATTTATCTGTTTTATTTCTCCAGGTTGGGTCTAAATCTTTTAATATTGCATATTTGAGAGGGAAGGTGCCTTCATGGGTCAAAGTGCCAATGTCCGTTGCTCTACCATTTGGAGTGTTCGAGAATGTCCTATCACATGACATGAACAAGGTGCATTCACTGTTAACTAAAATAATACAGATTTAATGAATTCATTTTTACCAAATTGTAGTGGTTGCATTGGTAATTTAAATCATGACAAATATTAAAAAATAAAGCAATAATGTTTCTAGAGTCTATACATGCCTGTTATCCCTCTTTCTTATGGAACACACTTGTATCCTTGATAAAAATGCTAAAGCTCAACCAAATACGAGAGTCATAGCTAACTTGAATGATAGTTATGATGTTTCTCCTTTGCAGAACAAAGATTCTGGTAGGCATATTTTCTAGCTTAATTATCCCAGGCAAGGTCTTTCAGGTTTTCACAAGGACTAACCATATCAGTTTGTACTTTGTAATTATACAACTAAATCAGAATAGCTACTGCAATTTTTTTTATTGTGCAATGAATAGAGTGAAGTAATCCCCATGCTTACAATCAATGGAATGGAGTACCGTCTATGCTTACAAGAAATTTTCTTGTCTGTTTTGATATAAGAGTGTTTCTGGGTACTTAAGATAGATCTATCATGATTCATGATTCATCTATGATTCTATAATTGCATGCACTTAGTGCAAGGTAGGCCAATCTCCAGGTACATGGTAGAAGGAGACAGTGCCAATAATTTGTTTACTGAGTACTCTATGTCTAAATTTTGAGAATCAGGCAATTGATGCAATTTTGAAATTTTACTACATTTACTTGCGGTTTTCCAGATCTAATCTCTTTTGGACCTTCAGCTTTAAGGCTGTGTTGTCACGAAGTCTAGCAGTCTCTTTGTAATGGCAGAGAGCTTGACCACTACACCTGTGACAGATTAGGGCGTTGCCCCAAAAAGTGTCACGCCGGGAAAGGACCTCTCTCATTAGGCTTCCCGGATTCGCCTAAGGCAAATTGAGACTAAGCCATGGGAGGTGTCCCCAGTTCTTCTTTCCCAAGCACTAACTGAGACAGAGTCCCAGCTTTCCAAACGTAATTACAGAACCGCTTTTGAATAGGATAACCAGGGCACCTTGAGGTTTAGCAAAGGGGAGAAAACTGGTACCTTGGGGAAATTACTCTAAAAGGGAAAAAACAGATTAAGACAAGACTAAATACCCCTAGAGCGATTTGCTCTGAGTAGCAAAAGATTATGAGATGATTAAATGGATACTCAGGGTGAAGAAACTCTCTTGGTATGCTTATGGCCATCCAAAAATAAGATTTAATGATGGTTATTCTATAACCCAGACCTTTCAAGCACACAAACCAGCATTTATACTGCAGCTACCCCTTGTAAGAACACTGTTAAAACCCCAAGCATTCCCAAGCCATCTCGAATCCTCTGAAGAGGAACCCAAGCTTCCACATGCCATCTAGGTGAAGCCCTCCTCCCTAATGCACAATACTCCACATCCCCTTTAGGGTATTCTCCCACCAAATGAATCCTCCATATGGCCATCATGAAATGCATCCATCATTCAGGCAAGCAATCTCCAATGCCCAAGGGAAGAACATTGATTCGGAAATCAACTAAGGTCAAGAATCCATTGAGTAAGCTGTTTCAAGAGTTCATATCCATAATGGACCATCTCCCATGCTACAATCCATCTCAAACCATGCAAGGGATGAACATACACCATGTACCCCAAATCTCATGAAGCACCCCCAAACATGGTGTAAACACTTTAAGAGTAACCCGGAAATATAACACTCCCCCTTTACGAGGAAAGTGTTTAGATAGACACTTGTCGACTCCCTCTTCATCTCTACTAAATCTGCTATTTGCAAAATAGTCCTGGTTGCGGTCTTAAAATCAACCATTGTTGTTTGCAACAAGACTATTGACCATACTATCACAACATCTCTATCCTCCAATGAGCAATGACCACCTGTGAATATATAGAAATATTTCCCTTGAGCAACAACCAATTGCCAGCCTTGATCATTCTCAGTATCATGACTCAACATCAAAGAACACATCAAGAACTCTCTAGGACATCCTACAAAGACAATCACATCTCCATACAAGATCAAGTTGATCCTGGAAGAAAAATATCGTGGTATAGTCATCAAGCTATGCAAGGTCATCATCCACCTGTCACCATCTGAATCCCTCTACCACGTCTGAAATCCTCTGGTATATGAACTATCATGAACTAGGCCAACTCCCTTATCTCAAGAGAATCCTGAAGTAAGAGTATCATCAAGGGAAACTCCCTTTGTTTGAGAGAATCCAAAATCCCTAGCTCTATACTTCATAATACTCCAATCAACCGCAACTATGAAATCAATCTCAACAACATCCTCATTAAGACATCAACAACATCCTCATTGTTTAGGTCATTTTGATAGCTTGACTTGGCATATAGTATTTATGATCTGGCAGTATATATATGTTAGAATGAAATTGGTTGCTATCGATTCTATGAATGATTGTATTACTGACATTTATAAACTCTTGTTTTATACTCGTTGGTTTTTACCTTCTTAAGAATGTGGACATGATCATTCCCGTCTTTTTGACTTGCTAGCTTAGGCACCACTTTCACTTGTCTCCATCCATCCATTTGTCTTTCCCTATTATTGATCTTTACCCTGACTTACACCTTGACTTGTGATATGGAGGACCTCCCCACTTTTGCCTCTGTGTTCGATAGCACCCATGTTTAATTTGTGTCTCGGCTCTGAGTTGGAAACAAAACTTACCTTTGGTGAGTTGGATTTTATACCTTCATGTCTCTAGTCGGTTGCCCCGATGTTTGATCTTGATTGTGGAAGTCCCCATAGTTGCTTGAGTTGTGTTGGCTAAAACCTAAAGCAAGTTGTACTACCTTTGGAAACTATTGATATATATCTTTTGTAAAGCCCAATGAAAAGGGTGGAGAAATGAAATGTAAATGCACCTGGGATGAAAGCCGCAATTAGTTGTGCTTCTAAGCACATGCAAAATCCCATAGGGGTCCTAAAGGCCTAAAAAGCAATGGATAAATGTATGCTAAATCTAAAGATTGTTGGCCTTAAATGAAATGATATAAAATGAAATGAAAGGTCCTGTTATCACCTAAGATGTAGTTACCCCTATGGATGGATCCAGTCATGGATGGCAATAGGGAAGGGCAACTCAAAAGGTGCAACCACGATCACCTCGACCTCCAATATATATGGTTGTCACGCCAGTCGAGGCAACCTTTGCTTTATGTTATCTAGCCCAGACAACAAAGGGGGAGACCCGATCTACTCCCTACAGGAGAGATCAAAACCAGGACACCAAATCAGGGTATTTCTAAGTGAAGTTAGGTGTATGGTTTATCCTAGACCTAAAGATGAAGTCACAAGCCAAGTGAGGGGTTCAATAGGTATAGCTTTGGTTCATGGTTGATGTAAGAGTGACTTATAATGTTTGTAGTAAGATCTAGGGCTAGTGTACTAGTTCAATGTTAGAAGATCCACTGCCTTGGGAACTGTGTCCAATGCAGGGTAGTCAAGGGTTGTATTGGGGCTAACTAGTACAAGTGACAAGCTTGACCATGACAGTTTCAAGGGTTTGGTTCACCATGCATAGGTCAAACCACAAGTCAATCCAACAATCTAAGAAAGTTGAATTAACTTGGAGAGAAACCAGTGCCTTGGGAATTGGGAAGTGGAGTCAAAGTAGGGTTGACTTTTGGTTTAGGACTCCTAGTACTTGGGACAGGTGGGCAATAGAGGTTTTGATGGATAAATGTATCTAGATCTAGGTTTGACCCAAGTGGACCACAATCCCTAAAAACAAGGAATGCAATCCCCAAGGCAAGATTTGACAAAGTGATAGTCTAGACCTAGGTTTTGAATTATTCCGGTTCTAAATCTCCAAAAATCTCAAGTACCCAGTTCCTGGAAGTGAGTCAACTCACTTCTCCAAGGTGGTGCGACTTTGCCCTAGGAAGCCTAAAAGTGGGGTTAGGTGGGTCAAAACAAGTCGGATGGCATCCAAACTTTAGATCCGGGTAGATCGGTCGGGTAGGAGTATGGATCTGTATTTTCGTGGTAATCCAACGGTTAGATCTTAGTAGATCTGAGTTTAAGGGTTCCAAGTGGTCCAAAATGGGGATTAAATCCCATAAAATGTGGAATGGGGCCTACAAGGTGAATTTCAGAAAAGTAACAAACTGGGTGTATGTTATTGGATGTGTAGATGACGAATCAAGTGGAATCTCAAACACCCATCACCTAGATCTAGGTCAACTTGCTCAATCAGTGAAGTGCGCCTTGCTTGGGAGAAGCTAAGTTGGCATGGGAGGGGGGTCAAACGGAGGCCAATCTTCACCAAACTATAGATCCGGGATGCCGTGGATGCTATAGAGGTGGGTTTTCAATATTTTGCCCAAGAACCCACTAGATCTAAGTAGATATGAGAAAATGTAAAAAATGGGGTTTTAATTAATTAGGGTTTTAAATGTTTTTGACAATTGGATAGATCATGGAGATAGAACTTACCTTGAGATCATACCTGAGTGATGTGGATGAGATGCCTTGATGTTGAGGAAGATTCCCGCAGAGATTAAATGAGAGATTGTTGATTTGCTTGCCAATTTGATGCCCTAGCCCACAAGTGCGCCTTCCTCTACCTGTCAAACCAAGGAATGAAGATTCAATCAGTAAGATCAAGTATGGAAGAAATACAAGAGAAATGCAATAGTAACATGAAATAGAAGGTCCTGGGACAGTAATACTCCCTGTTACCAACGAAGAGCTCCAAAGAAGAAGTAGGGAGAGTCTTCCCCTACCAATATCTCCTCCTTCAAGCAAATCGGCCTCCACCTGTAGATGCAAAATCGTGGTACAAAGATATGGCAAACAAAATCTCCAATAACTCAGTGCAAAGGAAGAACCAACGAACGAACACCAAAAACATTCACCACAACACTGGAGATAGATGCAATAATAATTTTCTATTCCAATAATCCAGAGCCAAAAGTCCCTTTACAATGAGAGGCTCTCTCCTTTAAATAGGAAGGAGAGGCACCAAAACCCTAACCACTTTTTGAATGAGTGGCTAAGATTAAAAGATACAAATGTCTAATCAATGGTTGAGATGAGCTCAACAATAAAATACATGGATCACTAATAAAATATAATGTAAGTGGACAAAATCGCCCTATAAGAGGGGAATCCCACCAAATCATGATGACAAAATATCATAAGAGGCTTATGGTGGGTCCAAGGGGTAATTTTATCCTTCCTTGGTCAATCCCCATAGCACAATAACCAGAAAATAATCATGAATGTACCAAATCGTGCCTCCATAGTGAAGTCGTGGTCCTCAAAAGACCTCAAAAATCCATAGAAAGTGCCATGAGTGATGGATGCGGGCCCCGATGAAGCTGAAACTGCTGGAGAAGGTGTGGAAGGTCCCGATCTATCATCACTGATCATCCCATGCCATAACTTTGCCTCAGTAGCCCAAATCGATTTCCTCAATAGCCACTTCTACCAATCCTGAAATGCCTCGGGAAGCGTGAAACTGCCCCAAACAGCCTCCTGGAGTGCTGGTGCTGTCAAGGTGAGGGCACCAGTATGTCCGGAAGGGGGGTAATATAGTAAAAACAAGTGGCTGGACCACCCCCTGCATCATCAGCGCCCTAGGTCAACCGGATAAAAGTCATCTCTGCTCCGACAGGGCCTCCGACAGACCAAAACTGCACTAGGACAGCCTACTGAGGCTAAATTATCACTGTAAGTGCCCGGAACTGAAAACAAACTGTCCCATTGGACTCAGAAGGTCCAAATCCATCCAAGATGTGTACTCATACACCATATGAATCTCTGCATGATCAAAATAAATATCCAATATACCGGATCAAGGCCAATAATAATGCGCTGTACATATACAAACACTGCTGCAACCCCAGAATCATCATCATAACCCTGTAGCTGCTGCATAGAGTCATCATGTATGTATACATAGACCATATATCATCTATCCATATCATCATAAGGTCCAACATCTCATGTCCCATGGTCCTCCATGGTCAAACTAGGTCTAACCAAGACCAAATATAACTCAGATCATCATTAATAGCTGCTGCAAAGTGTCAAGGTTAATATATGCTCTACAACTTATTCAAATAACAATTATAACACAGAGTAATCATGACTGGCGATCTAAATCCAAATATATAGTGTCATTAATTATTATTATTACTCAGACTAGACTTTTAGGATCATACTCACTTCATAGTTGTGATCAATTTGCTAGTGAAGGGTGAAGGCTTAAATTAACTGGCTAGGCTAAGGGATGACTTAACTATCTTGACTTTGTGACACTTTGGCAAGGGAAAGGGAATACACCATAGTATATACTGAATGAGCAATAACACAGGGAATGGCGGTGTCTCACAAATGGATGAGTTGTTTAAAGAGGGTTTATTCACCTTCACAGATGCGCACAATCCATAATACAAATAAGGCCAGCAATTGTTTAGATATAGCATTTAAGTTCCATTGTTTTTTGGGCCTGAAGTTTCCATAGCCTTGATCTATGTGTGTTTATAAACACATTGCATAGATTTACATTTTTCTTTTAGGCTTTCTGCTGCAGGTGTGTTTTTAAGGCACTTGTTTACCTGAGCACTTCTAGGTGTGTCATGGACAGCTTGTTTACCTAGGTATTTATTTTCCACAAGATATAACATTTCATTTTCATTGCCATGTTCATTTGGCATGCCTCTTATTCATGTGTGTTTAGAAACACATTGCATGAATGGGCTTTTCATACAAGATATAGCATTTCATTTTTCCAGATGGCAGCATTAAAAGTTTCAGGTTTAGCCAACACAACTTTAGTGACTAGGGGGAATTCACAAGGAACTCCAACTCACCATAGGTAAGTTTTGTCACCAACTCAGAGCCGAGACACAATAAACAGGGAAGCTCATCCAATACAGAGGCTACAGTGGGGAAAAGTCCTCCATGCCACTAGTCAAGTAGTAAGTCAGGGTGATAATCTAAAAGGTAGGCAATGGATGGATGAAGACAATGAAATGATGGAGCCAACACTAGCAAGCCAATGTATGGTGGAATGATCACCTCTATTCTCCCTAAG
This sequence comes from Larix kaempferi, assembly GCA_027924585.1. Lineage (NCBI taxonomy): Eukaryota > Viridiplantae > Streptophyta > Pinopsida > Pinales > Pinaceae > Larix > Larix kaempferi. Next base: position 4,794,539 of record BSBM01000198.1, read on the forward strand.
GAGGGTGCATACCAATGAGTATGAATATTGAACTTCTAAGTCTGAGTAGGGACAATATAATATATATAATAGATCAACCGGGTCCATATATCTATATGATCGCCAGATCATGACACTAAGTGCTAAGACATGCTATAAGAATAAGTATAAAAGCAATCTAACCATAACACCATAATATACCTGCTGAGTCATATACCTGAATGCACATCAACCTGTACCATCCTCTGTCCTCTGAAACTGCTGCTGCAACTTTGGGCACTACTGACTGCTCTGTACCAATGGTATAATGGCTACATCGGTCATCTCTCTGAGTGTCCTGAGACTCAGCCATGGCATGGGGAATACAACTGTTGTCCACAATCTGATAGTGATCCAATATAGATGCTCATCTCAGCATCTCAAATGTAAGGGAACTGGCTGAATAGTGTACTAGAATGAGAAAAATAATGTGTGGTAGCCCGACTACTATATATGTGATAACAGGTCCTAATAAAGCAATGGTTAAGTATATGCCAAATCTAAAGACTGCTGACCTTATATGAAATTTTCCTCATTGAGCCTGCGGGTTATGATATGATATGGAGCAAGGGACAACTAATTCTAAGTGTCCCTTAGAACCTCAAGTTACGGTTAGCTGGGCACCTAGTTCACGACGGTTCTAATACTAGACATTTTGCCAATGTTGAATAAGTACTTCTCTAAACAACTTACCCATTTGTGAGACACCGCCATTCCTTTTGTTTCTTTGTCCAACACGCGCTTAAGTGTGTAATACCATTTCCCTTATCCGAAGTATCACAGTGTCAAGTTAGTCAAGTCACCCCCCTTGGCCTAGCCTTGCATCCTTATCCTTCACTCTCTGCTAGCAAATTGATCATGTCTACAAATGAATATATTCTTGAGGTTCTCTTTGAAAGTAAATTATTAATTAACCTACTATTATCTATTAACTGCCAGTGAAATAATGCTTAATGTTTTAAATTCTTGCTATGAAAATGGTTTAAAGAGCATGTCTTAACCATTTGCACTTGCAGCAGCAGGCTTCTTTAGTCTTGGTCATATTTTGATCAGTTTGACCAAGGTCAACCTTGGGATGCATGATGAGATGGACCACTTATATTATATGATGTTGATCTATGGTCCCTTATATACCTTTTGATGACTCCATATGATGGACACAGGTTTTAGATGATGATTGATACAGTTTTTATTGATTATTATTATTTCCAGATCATCATATTTTTATTTGTTCGGGAATGGTGGATGCTACAGATGATCATACAGGTTACCATGAGGTGTATGAGTACTCATCTCTAGTGGATTTGGGTCTTCTGAATCCATTGAGACACTTACCTTTTAGTTTCAGGCACTTCCAGATATGATTTGAGCAGTTTTTCACCTGTTGATCAGTTTGGCCATGCTGATGCATTGCAGGAAATTCATTGCCTAGGGCGCTACAGAGGAAGGGGGTGGTCCAAAAATTTGTTATTACCATATTACCCCCCTTCCGGACATGATAACACAGTCAGATTTTGTGCTTGGGCTGTGGGCAGTTTGATGTTTTTTCAGGTGGAATAAAACTGAAACTATGCTATCCTAATGGATATATTACACAAGTTGATCTTAACTAACTCCTAAGTGTCTAAATATCCTAACATCCCCCCTTAAGAACAACTTGGGATAGGATTGAAGGATTTACAAAAGTGACACTATTAGGAGAAGGAAGGAAGCATTAGAGCCTATCCCTCCTTAATGACAAGTTCCTGAACTCCTAACATAGATCGAAGTTTAGAAAACTTCGCTTCTGTAAGAGCTTTTATGAAGAGTCGCTTCCGGTTATGATCTAGATCTTGAACTGTTGTTGCCGAAACTTGAAAGGGTTTCTGGTTCTGGTATTTCTGTGCATTTCTGGGCTTTGGGAGGTGTTCCATTGCGTCGTTTCCATTAAGAAATAGTTTTTGTTTGATTGAAAACGGTTCCCGGTTGCTTCAGAAACGCGTATTTCATCAGATCTGAAGGTATAATGTTACAGTGACGCATTTTTTTATTTTTTGGTTTAAAAGAAAAAATATCTCATATTTTATCAGTTTTTACTATTAGATTTTTTTTAGTTTCGGATTGTTGCTTTCCCTGTCTGCGTATGCTCTTTGCCATGCACCTTGTGCGATCTCAGCGAATCAGAAACAGATAGGGAAAGGGTTTTTCTCGGCTGCGTATGCTCTTTGCCGTGCACCTTGTGCGATCTCAGCAAATCAGAAACAGAGAGGAAACATAGACTTTCCGGGCAAGCTAACGAGATCTAACCCCATATTGTGGAAATGTTTTTTTTGTTTCGGTTTGTGGTGTGATTTGCAGGAAAAAGGCAAGCACGGAAACCGAGTAAGAAGAGTATAAAAAAAAAAATCCCCCTTCTTCATTCCCACATTTTACGTACCTTTTAATCTAGCTCACTTGGTTCAAAGTTGCTTTATTCCTTAATAGGTCTTGAGTTCAAGTCTTAGGAAGTTACTTTGAAAAGAAAAAGTGCATGCAATTTCTATTTTCAAGTTACTTTATTGTAAAAGTGTATCACTTAAATAATAAAAAATAAAAATAAAAAGTGAGTCACTTAAGTTCCTTTTTATTGTTGCACTATTTAAAAGTAATATCATTGTAAAAGTGAAATCACTTATTTTACAAAAGTGATTCACTTCAAGCAACTTTTTTGTAAAGTGGTTGTCAAAAGGTTCATCTTGGGAAGGGGGGGGGGGTTCTTTTTTTAGCTGGACATTCTCTATCTGCCACGTCACTATTTGGGACATCTTCAACAGTTTCTTTGTTCAAGCATAACTTTATCATCCAAAGTTAATTTTCAGTGCCGTTTTTTTTTAAACCACCTATTTTTTCGAGCTCTTCGCATCCAGACTATTGGTTTATGCTTTTACAACAATTAATTTACAAATATGGCCGCCCCTTGTGATATTCTACTTACCGGTTCCAACTATTTCTCATGGAAATCTCGTATGGAGGATGTTCTACGAAGTAGGGGACTTTTCAAAATTACCTCAGGGAAAGAAACAGAACCCACTAATGATGATAAGAAAATAAAATGGGCAAATAGATGTGAAGAAGCTTGTGATTGATTGAGATGTCAATCTCTATTGATTTGCGATTCCACATATCTAGAATTGATGAACCTGATGCTGCTTGGGACAAGTTGGAATCTGTGTTTGGTAAACACAATGAAATTCGAGGTCACCAACTCGAAAATGAGTTGATTTCTTTAAATCCAAGTGATTTTTCATGCATTCAAGATTATTTATCTAAGTAAAAAAATCTTAAACTCTTATGTGCAGAATGTAAGATTAAGAGGGAAGACAAACAATGCATTTATCATATTCTTTCAAAACTTGGACCTGCATATTCTGTTTTTGTATCTACATTTTACTCCATGAAAGAATCCTTGAATGCAACTAGCTATCAAGAGCCTAGTCCCGAGTCCCACAGACCCTAGCTCTACCTCTCAGCTCTCGGCGGCGACTCACTCCTAGTGTCCGGTTCTCCTTGGACCTTCACTCAGCACCGTATCTTGCAATAGCAGGTACCCGTACCCTAGCTTTCCCACGATCCACACTCCACTCATGACTCTGCTCAAATGATGAATGCAGCGGCCAGCCCGAAATTCGACATGTTCAAGTGAAAAAAAAAAAAAAAACCCTGTTTTAAGTTTTATTGACCCTATGGGCATATTATCGACTCGCAATATATTCTAAAAATCACGATTTTATCGCCGAATATATCGTGGCGATGTTTCCCGATAATATCGCCTGCTAATTTGTATCGCGATATATCGCGATGTTGCCGATATCTCGGCGATATTTGTAACTTTGGTTAGGATATTTAGACACTTAGGAGTTAGTTAAGATCAACTTGTGTATGTAATATATCCGTTAGGAAAAGTGTGTTTCTTTAGTATGCATTAGTATGCATTTGGTGTGTTTCTTTAGTATGCATTAGTATGCATTTGTAAATACTTAATCCGACGGTCACGATATGTTCCCGACATAGAGTGATCCGATGGCTCAACTTCTCATAGATCATACCTACCCTTGATCCGTGGCTTAACACCTGATTGGGCCATGATCTCTATTTAAAGTGTGAAAATCCTCACAACAGATCTAAGAGATGATGTATACCTCACAAGAGAATGATTATTATTAAGCAAGAAAATAGAAGAAGACTGGTCAATACAGTATAATGAGCAATTGAATAATATGGTATAGTAGAACTCGGATAGAAGCAATAATACTTCACACACTAATTAATTAATCACAGTATGGACAAATAAATTGTACAATGGTAGAGAGGATTTGAATGCCTAAGGTGGCAATTCGAATTAGCCTCTCAGAGTGATCATAAGATCAATAGAGTGTCATCGGAGCACAACTAGGTGTCCTCATGATCATCGGAGCGCAACTGGAAGTCTTCATCATCATTAGTGGAGTCATCAATGCTCAAGTAACTGTCAACCATCAGTCAAACTAACTCTGGTAGGTGTAACTGAGTGTAATTCAATGTAACTAAGTGTAACTGAGTGTAACTGAGTGTAACTGATTGTAATTGACTGTAACTGAGTGACAACTGGACTGGTAGGTGAAGAAGGGCGAGTTGCTCCCTAAAATTAAGGAAGAAGGGCGCATTAAGCAACTAGAGGGCTAAAATTGAATAGTGAGAAGCTCCTGGGGGCTGGCTAACTGAGGGCTAGGTGCTGGAATGATGACTAGGATGCATGCAAACCCTAAAGGTGCATGCATGACTGAAAATGTAAATGATCAAAATACTGGTGGGATTAGGATGGAGTATAGGAATATCCTAACATAAAGAGCATGGAGGATCATTGGAAAGTTGATCGATTATGAGAATCTCATTTGTAACTTTCTTTCTTTGCATAATAAATTGTCCCGTAGAAGCTATTTGGCCGGGGCCATGGAGTGTTTCCCTCACGAGGGTTTAAACCACGTCAAAACATCAGTGTATCGATCTGTGATCTGTTTGTGTGAAGTGGTTGCTCTAAGTGTTCAGTCTTTTGGGAGTACCCTGTGTACCTGAACAAGACATTCACTCATGCTCTTGCTTCATTCTTGCTCTCTTGCTCTCATTTCTCCCATTTGCTCTCTTGCTCCCATTTTGCTCTCTTGCTCTCATTCTTTGTCCAAGAGGAGCCATTGTACTTTCAAGTTGATGTTAATAGAAGAAATATTTGGAGGAAGTACTATCCATGCTATGAGATTGAGGTGACTTTGTTGCATATTTTTGTTCCATTGTGCATTTGGACCTTAGGCAAAGTTTTTTGCTTGAGGATAGCATAGTTTCAGTTTTGTTGCTTGCTATGTGAGTTGTTTGCTTGGTATTTGAGAAGTTAACTTATTTATATTTAAGTATTTTATCTCTCAAATCTTTGTGGGTTTCTCACCCCATTTTGCATTGTGAAGCTAATTTGGTTACAGGTTTACCAAGTTTGAAGGGTGGGATTTGCGGGTGGAATACCCCACTGTTCAACAACATTCAAAGGATTTGGCATCTTACTAACATTTCTTTTCTTATTGCAGATTTGTTACAAGCCTTTTGCACTTATTTCTCATCATTTTTCGAGTTTTTATAAGCAAAACATTTACTTAGAAAAATTTCTGGTTTTTTCGTGCAAAATTTCAAGTTCATTTAAAACTTATTTCTATCATATTTGTACCATAATTGCTTTTTTTTGTGCATGTTTCTGATCTTACAGGGGGGAGGGAATGCCCAAATTCAGCCACTAGCAAACACCAACAACACCCAAGAAGGCCTACTTCAAGTCCTTCACCCAAAAACGGTTAAAAATCATTATTTCTTTCTTTTTCCTTCATAATAATAAGTGCTGAAATAATTATCATTGTAACAAGCCCAAGAGAGTCTCTTGGGCTTGAGCTTATTGGGTTTTACTTCAAGCATTTAGTTCTTAGTTGGTTATTTTCTTAGTTGCATGCAAGAGAAGAGGCTTTGCCCATCCTTGCATGGTTTTGTTAAGTAGTTTTAGTTGCATTCAAATAAGAGGCTATGCCCATCCTTCCATGGTGTTGTTAGTTTGCTTCAAGTTAGTTATTTGCCCGCACCTCACAAGTGAGAAGCTCTGCCACTCCTTGTGAAATTGCGTTTGGCTTGAAATTTCCATTTTAGTAATTCGTTTTAAGTTTTTATTTGCCCACACCTCACAAGTGAAGTGGCTCTGCCACTCCTGTGATATCGCGCTTGGCTTCATCTTGTTTAAGTAATTTTATTTCAAGCATTTCCATTTCTCCCGCACCTCATATGTGAGGGGCTCGACCACTCCTATGATATCGCGTTTGGCTTACATTGTTTAGATTAGTTTTGCTTAAAGGAATAAAATTTAACTTAAGCCTCGTTTTTACCCCGTATCCTCTCCCCTCACCGGTTAAATCGGACTTGGGTGACGAGAAAGGACAAAGATTTGTGTTGGCTAGATTAATAGGCACCCAGTTACATATCTTCATTAGAACGGAGAAAAGAAGGCTTGACCCATAGAGCTAGTGGTGTAGAGACCGTGGGGGGTCTTGTGGCACTTTGTGTCCTCCAGTTGAGCACCCAGCAAGTCTTGAGTTTGACCCGCGGAGCTAGTTGGGAACCTTGTGTTCTTAGGTTGAGCACCCGACATTCTCTCTCTAATCGAAGGAGATGGTCTCTTTGGGGTAGACATCTAGATTAGTTTCATTTCTTTGCAACAAACACATTAATCCCCTAAGTAAAAGAGAGACATTAAAATTTACTAAAATTTAAAGGACCACTTGCAAAACAATGTTACAATCTTTTATATTTTGCAAGCATTTCACTTAGCTATTTTGTTCACAACATTTGCTTCAAGTACCTAAATTTCAGCTCAATATTGTTTCACATGTCTTTGGCTCATTAATGTTGTTCATTTAAATGCTTATGTGGCATCTTGATTATTTATTTACAAGCATACTCCATTTACTTGTTCATTCGCCATTTCATTGATATATTCTATTAGTGAATGAATCATTACTTTAGAAAGATACCTATCTAATTTACTTATTGTGACTCCATAGCCCGAATAGTGACGGCACTGATCTTGTTAATTGGTAAATTGTTTCTCTCTTGCATTTCATCATTTGGTTGATTGCTAAAGTGTTTGCTTGTCATTGAAGGATTTGCATAATTGCACGCTGCTTGTCATTTTTATCTTTGTAACTTACAACTCCAACAAAAAAATAAAGAAACTTAGTAATTAGGGATTACCCCCCTTGGCCTTTAGGAGTTGTGGTCTAAATGGAAGAGTTTAGGACTGAGGTGATAGTGGGTTCTTAACTCATAGCTTCCCTTAGGAACACACACAATGGTTGGGAGACTTACCCGTGTCTAAGTGTGTTTTAGGCGGCAACAACACACACAAGGGAAAGTTATCACTTTGCAAAGTAGCCTCAAGCTCTAGAGGTAAGATCTACAGGGTTAGTATTTTGTTTCATGCATTTTCATCCATTGATAATCTCAAACCCTAAAAGTCAAAACCCTTGCATTTTTATTTTTCAGATCTATGGAGATCTAGCAATCACTTGGGCTTAATGATTAAAACCCACCTAAATATTAATCTTAACATTCCCAATCTAAAGTTTGGTGGACATTCGACTCCATTTTCCCCCCGATCTAAGGCACTGGGCCTCTCTAAGAAAGGTCGCACTTGTTGGGTAGGTGGCCATTTGCTAGATCCCATTTTTGGGTATTGCTCTTTCTTTCTCAAAACCATAGATCCATAGTGTAGCAAACCCCTTAGTGCCATTTCATCTTGATCTTCACCTTGTGGACCCCTTTTTGGTCATTTTCCTCATTTTAAGGGTGGGCCCCACTTGGATATCTTCACTTGGCATTAGATCCATCTCGATCTACTTGTTTAAACCTATAAGTGACCCTTATTCATCCTTGGTTGAACATTTGTCCTACTTTAAGCCTCTTCAACCAATCCCTAACTCATTGGGTCCACTTATCCATTATAGATCTAGATCTAATCCTATCTTGATCTTCTCCTTTATCATCATCACATTTCCCTAGGAGGTCTTGATTGGGTTCGCTAGCCTTCATTGGCTAAGCTAGGGTCTCCCCCTTGGTCTTGCTTAGGCTTGATCTAAAGTGAAGAGTGCCTCGGTTAATGTGACACCCAATTGCATTGGGAACTGTGGCATCTCTTGGGTCACCTCTTTAGTTTTCTAACACCTCTACCATCTTGGATAGGATAACCTTTAGGGACAACTACAAGTTGTGTGATAACAATAACTTACCGGTGACTTTTAGGATTCCAAAACCCGAATTTCACTGTCACCATAAAAGTTAATTAATTAACTTTTTCTCCGTAAATAAATAAAAGTCACTTGCATGGAAAAGTAAAAGTATGGACATCTCATGCATGCTTCTGACACTAAAGCCATGCAAAGCACTTGTCCTTAGTTACTCCAAAAATCAACACTCCCTCTTAATGAGGAAAGTGTTCTGCACCACTCCAAGCTTATCTCTAAAGAAGACAAACTTCCCCTTCACCAAAGCCTTCGTAAGAATGTTTATAGTCTGCTCATCTGTAGGTATGTACTGAAGCTTCACAGCTCCCCTCTGAACATAATCTCGGATGAAGTTATACTTGATCTCTATGTGCTTCGACTTGTCATGGAATGTTGGATTCTCAGAGAGTTTGATGCAACTCTGATTATCGTAGTGAATGATGGTCGGCTGCAATCTTTCGCCAAATAAACACACGAGTCACTTGCGAAACCAAATGGCCTCACAACTTTCCTAACTGGTTGCCATATTATCTGCCTTTGCTGAGCTCAATGCCACTAACTTTTGCTTCTGACTAAACCATGACACTACTGCCGAACCCAAACTGAAGCAACACCCTGAGGTGCTCTTTCTGTCCACTGCACTTCCTTCCTAATCTGAGTCTGTATAACCTGTCAATCTCACTCCACCCCCCTACTCATAACTCAAACCATACTCTATTGTACCCCATAGGTACCTAAGCACATGTTTTGTTGCAACCCAATGCACTCTCTTTGGTTCTACCATGAAATAACTAAGACTGTTGACAACAAAATAGATATTTGGCTTTGTATTGACCAAATACATCAAGGACCCAATCAACTGACGATACAACGTAGGATCAACCAACTCTGACTTAGAAGTATCCAACTTCTTCAAGTTGGTTATCATAGGTGTAGTCATAGGCCTACACTTTGTCATATCGAATCTCCTCAAAATATCCACAGTATACTTTCCCTGCCCTAGGAAAATATAACCTGTCCTCTTCTACACCTCCAATCCCAAGAAGTAATGCATCAACCCGCTGTCCTTCATCTCGAACGCTATAGCAAGATCTCTCTTGCACCCCTTAATGAGCTTCTCTGATCCCGTTAGGAACAAATCATCTACATATAGAACAAGAATAAGAGGATCCTTGCCAACCACAATGTAGTAAAGGTTTGGATCCGCCTCACTATTCTCAAAGCCCATCTGCTACAAGTAACTATCGATCCTGGAATACCAAGCTCTAGGAGCTTGTTTGAGTCCATACAATGCTTTCTTCAAGCGACACACATGAGTCTCTCTCCCATGCGCCTCAAAGCCCTTGGGCTGCTTAATGTACACCTACTCATCAATGACCCCATTAAAAAATGGAGTCTTTACATCCATCTGATGTATGCTCCAACCCATCTCTGTTGCAATAGAAATCACTGATCTTATGGAAGCATATCTGGCCACTGGTGCAAAAGTCTCCTCATAATTGACTCCCTCCATCTATGAAAATCCTCACACCACAAATCTCGCCTTGTACTTCTCCACATTTCCATCTGCTACATGCTTGATCTTATAGACTAATTTCAAACTCACCACAAACTTCCTCTCCAGCCTTAGGACTATGTCCCACACATCATTTTCATGATGGAGGCATACTCCACCATGGCATCCCTCCATACCTGACTCTCGAAGGCATGCTCAAAACTAGTAGGCTCAGAATCAATGCTATCGCACATCAGTTCCATGTAGCTCAAATACTTTTGTGGTGGCCTACTCTCCTTGAAGGCTCTCCTAGGAGGATCTACAAGATCTTGAGCATCCTTTGAGGTCTACTATAGCCATCTTGGCACCTTCTTCCTTGAAGTGGAAGTGCCCTGGTGTGTGGTAGGAGCCTCTCACTCTGGATGTCTAGTAGGAGCCTCTTGCTCCTACTGCCTGGTAGGATCCTCTCGCTCCTCCTCATCTAAAAGTTGATGAACCACTGGTTCCTCCTCAACCTTCGTGTTGAAATAATGTAACTTCGAAGAATATTCTACTTGTACTCTACATTATTATTATTATTCCTCCTTCGGGAGATGTCATTAATGTAAAAGGTCATGTAAAAGTCATGAGGTAAATCCTCCATTGTAAATCGGGTCAATAGTACCCAAAAGAGTTTAATATAAATATTATTTTGAGTCTTCCTAGGTAAGTCGGCCTTGTCAGTTTGATAGGTCAGCCCAGTTAGGTTAAAAGGTCAAGTGAAAAGTTGAGTATAAACATGTGAGGTGCCTCCCTCATTCTATTCATTCACTCACTAAAGCATTGCGCAAGAGAGGAAGAGCAAGGCTAGCGAAGGAGGAGGAGGATTGTTCTTGGCTCTTGTATTGGGTATAGTCTCTCTTTCTTATGAGACTTGTTCTTTGGGCATTGTACTTTGGTAATCTATATTGAGGAATTTTTTGCTGGGTTTTCTTCCCCTTGAGGGTTTCCTGAGATAAATTGTTGTGTACCTTGTGATTGTGTATCTTTCAGAGATCCTCTTTATGCTGCTATTGTGAAAATGTATTAAATGCTCATGAAGTTAGAATTTACTCTTTAGTAGCATATAATATTAACATGGTATCAAAGCTAGACTGAAAAGAGCAGCTTTCACTAGGGTAAATCTCTCTCTTTCTCCGGGCATGAAAATTAGGGTTTGCTACTGAAGAGGAATTTTTGAGTGCAAGTGACATTGGGAAGTGCGCCTTTTGGCACCTAGATCGAAGTTTTTCATTGGACAAAATTTCCAGAAAGTCAAACCCTAGTTTGACTTAGAACCAGAAAAACTAGAAAACCAGAAACTATAGTCTAGAAGCTCGCAAGTCTAGTTTCAGGGGTTAGATTTTGGATTCTTCAGAAACTAACTATACCAGCATACTCGCCTCAGTCAAGCGCATCTTTTGGTAAGTCCAGTTTTCATTTATGAGAAATTTCAATTTTTGGTCTTTTTCTGTTCTCCGGGATAAGATGGCTCCAAGCACTAAGCTTGATGACAACTTGGAAGGCATAGAAAATTTTCGTTCTTGGAAATACAGAATTGGACCGATTTTAGAAGAGAATGATCTTGTGAAGTTTATTAAGGAAGTTGTGTCGAAACCCGAAGAAGCTGAAGCAAAGGAAAATTACAAGAAGGACATGATTAGAGCCAAGAGGATCATAGTAGATTCCATCAAGGATCACTTGATTCCTCAAGTGTCCTCCAAGAAAACACCTATGGAGATGTTTGATGCCTTATCAAGAATGTATGAAGGAAGAAACATTGATCGGAAGATGAATTTGAGAATCCAACTCAAAATTACAAAGATGAGTCAGGGTGAATCTATCCAAGAATATTTTACAAAGGTTTCTCAATTCAAAGAACAACTAGAAGCAATTGGAGACAAACTTGACGAAGATGAATTAGTGATGACCGCTCTCAATGGTCTTACTAGACCTTGGGATTCCTTTATCTAGACAATGTGTGCAAGAAAGGAAAGTCTACAATTTGAATATGTATGGGAAGAATGTGTTCAAGAGGAAACTAGAGTGGCAAATCGAGAAGCACTACTCAAAGATGATGATCAAGCTCTAGTTGCCCATGCTAGAAGAGGAAAAGGAAAATCTCATAAGGATTTTCATCCTCCTAAGAAGTTTCAAAAGTACAAGAAGGGAAATTACAAGCATAAAGACTTATCTTCTTTTCAATGTTATCATTGTGATAAGATGCGACACATTTACCAAAGATTGTCCATTAAGAAAAGAAGAATAGCAAAAGACATCATGCTCATTTAGCCAAAGAAGAGGAAGAAGAAGAAGAAGAACCTCCCAGGATGTTAGCAAAGGAAGAAATTGAAGAATATGTCTTATAATGGTGGTGCTTCAAAGCACATGACAAGTCAGAAGAAGACTCTCTCCAGAAAAGGACTCCCCTCAGAAAGTTTCATTAGGAGATGATTATCAATACCCCTTTAAGGGAAATAGGAGAACCCACATACAAGCTTGATTCAGGAACCCCAATGAAGATATGTACTAGGCCTGACAAAGAACCTACTTTCTATCTCAGCTTTAGATAAGAAAGGATTCGGGGTTGCTTTTATAGATGGTGAAGTTCTTATGTGGCCTAGAGGAAAATCTATAGAAGATGCAAAAGAAGGTGGCTAATATAAACTGAAAGGTCACTACAAGTCTATGTGATCTATGGTGTAGAGGAATTGATCAACATTGTAGATCATAAGCAAGAAAGACACAGGTCCTCAGAATCAGATGATGGAGTAGAGCTCACTATCAGATATTCCAGTAATCCCTGCAAGGAGACTAGGATGAAGAGAGATCCTACCAAACAAACAAAGATAAGTATTTGAATTGTCATTTTGTTTAAATGATACTGTTCAGTTGTGTACATATTTATATTCCTAGATTTAGGAAGTGTATTATGCATGTTAGAGCGGTTGCATTAATGAACAATATACTACTAATATGCATGTGATGGGTAAGCGGCCTATGGTGTTGTACAACATTCCATTGCTACTTATCTAGAATGAAACCTCCTTGCTAACATATTGGGAGTAGTGCACACTCGTAATGATGTTCTGGTAGAGATGGAAGGCATCTAGAAAGGTACCGTATGAATGCGGGGTATGGATGAATGTTTTGTTGAAGCATTGGCTAAGATAGCTGCATGATTGTGAGACCTATATCTTTATACATAAGAATTGGTTTTTAAAATTATGAAATGTTTCTAATCATACAACAAAATTTGACTTTGTAGGAAAGATCGTGTACAATCACCTACAAGAGAATACTGATGAGACTAGTTCTGAAGAACAAGTGACGATGGTTCAACTATAACATTCAAGAAGATTTATGAAATCAAGCATACTACAGATTAACAAAGTAAGGGTTCTCTCAAAAAGAGGGAGTCGACTATGACAAGATGTTGCTTTAGTGGCCAATGGTGTATATTACACTAGATAGATGGTGTAATTGAAGTAGAAGCATATATCGAGTTACATCCAGAATTCAAAACTCTCTAACAGAGAACCACATGTGCCAGCTTGAAGAAGTATATGAAGAAGATGTAACTCCCAGAGTTGTAGAATCGATGAAGGAAGTTACACCAGATGGATGTGAAAACTGGTGTCATTGAAGAAGAAGTGTACATAGAACAACCACAAGGATTTGAAGTTGAAGACAGAAAGACGCATGTCACAAATTAAAGAAGGCTTTGTATGGGTTGAAGCAAGCTCCAAGAGCTTGGTATGGAAGAATCGATAGTTTTCTGACGAGCTTGGGCTTTACCAAAAGTAAAGCTGATCCTAACCTTTACTTCAAGGTTATGGATGATCAACTTGTTATATTATTGTTATATGTGGATGACTTATTCCTGACAGGTAATGAGAAGCAAATCTCAGAGTGTAAGAAGAAGCTCGTTGCAGAATTTGAGATGAAAGACCTTGGCTTGATGCATTATTTTCTAGGTCTTGAAGTATGGCAAAGCGCAGAAGGAATCTTCCTTAACCAAGGGAAGTATGTAGTAGAAATCCTCAAAAGGTTTGATATGTTGGAATGTAAAGCCATGGCCACACCCATGGATACAAATTTGAAGTTGCTAACTGATGTTTCGTCAGAGTTAATGGATGTGACACTATACAGACAGATTATTGGGGAACTTGAAGCCTTGGGAGGCATGTCGAGTCTCAAGGCCAAACCCACACTGCTCAATAGTTGCAACTGCTGCACTATAGGAAGTGTGCCCTAACTCACACGTGTTTCCCAACTACCAACTTGGGAAAAGTGCGCCCTCTTCCTCTGCTCTGAAATCTTTGATGGTGTCAACCCTGAGTGAATGCCTGGGGAAATGTGCCCCTCTCAATCATTGGAAGAAGTGCGCCCCTGCTCTCTCCTACCCTCACGACTGAAGAAGTGCGCCCTCAACTATTCATTTCCCTCACGGCTATTGAAGTGCACCCCTTCTCTCTAACTATTGAAGAACTTGCTCCCTCTCAAACAATCTCTGAATGAGTGAATGTGTCGATCAACTGAACTTTTACCCTCTGCTTGTCTTTTATAACTGATCGATGACTTTTAGGATTCCAAAACCCTAATTTCACTTTCACCATAAAAAGTTAATTAGTTTTTTCTCCATAAATAATTAGAAGTCACTTGCATGGAAAAGTAAAAGTCTGGACATCTCATGCATGCTTCCGACATTGAAGCCATGCACGCACTTGTCCTCAGTTACTCCAAAAATCAACCTCTCTCACCCCTCTAGCTAATTTCCTCGGACGTGCTAGACTACAATCACTGATGGTGCACTGTTGTCCCTCAGAGGAAACTCTCCATTGTATATTTGTCATAGAAGAAACTAAAAGGAGGTTTTTCCTCAAATTTAGAACAAATAAAATATCACTTAGCTCGAGAACATCACCTGAAGGAATCTAGAATGAAATGGAGCCAACTCCTCTTGTAGGGTCTGTGGCATCATCATCAAAATTCACAGTCATGCCTCCCTTTTACTCCTAAATCTTGTTAAACAGTGACCTTTCATATGTCACGTGTCTTGAAGCTCCATTGTCCACATACCAACCAACACTGGGCACAGACTACAGTGTTAGTAGATAAACAAGAATCCACGGAAAAGACAATCTCAAACTAAGAGGTCATCCCCTGTACTCCAGCTACAGTCCCAGCTGGAACCTGCTTCACACCCTTTCCCTTCTTCAATGGACATTGTCCCGCATAATGTTCCATCTCATGACATCGAAAGAACAAGACCTTACTGAGGTCCTTCCCTATATCTATCCCATCATTCTACTTGAATCCTTTCTTGCCACCCTTCTTCATCTTTCTGGCGAGACCAATAGCATCTACTTCAGCTTGTTACTCCAGACAAGGCTGCAATCCAATTTCCTCCTGCAGAAAATCTACTCAAGGATTTGGGAAATCTAGTATATATTCTCAAGCACAATTACCCTAAACAAAGGGTGCTCTTTGTTTGTAAATATATTTATGTGATTATAAGAAGTATTTAAAAAAACAAAATTAATACAACTCTTTCAGTTCTGGTCAAACACTTTAAGGTCGTTATATTTATGCATATTTTTGCATATGGCACTCAAAGAACCAGTAAATGTTTACTATGCTAACCTTCAAGTTCAGTAAACAGCATGCACTGTAAAAGGTTTTCTTCAGAATGGAAACACTCTTAGCATTTTGCATATGCTAATTTATGGAGATTACATATTTCTCTGTATGTATGATTTCCTTGATAAAATAAGTAATAAACAATCCTGTATCAAGCATAAAAGATATGGACATGGAGTCCATTTAGAATAGGGTTGGATTGCTTTGTCCCATGCACACATAAAATACTGAAGCAAATAGAAGAAACTCTAAATGGAAATATGTCTTATGTCTAGTTCTGAATTTTAGGAGCTTGGATGCTGGATAGACCTGGGGATTATTCTAAGAATCTGTTGTCGGTCTGCAGGATGTTGCCATTAAAATAACAGCTCTGAACAGCCTTGTAGCTAAAGGAAATTTCAGCAAACTTGGTGATATTCGAGAAACTGTTTTGCAGCTGAAGGCACCTTCCCAATTGGTATGTTTGTTAAATATATATGGGAAAAACCTTTAATTTCATGTAACAGTGAAGTTAATTTTTGTGAAATTAAAACAAGTACTCAGTGTTTGCTACTGTCAAAAGGATAAACACAATAAGTATCAATCACATGAACATGAAACTTATAATTGATGTAATATTAATGGTTGAATTCATGCTGTATGACAGTATGTTACTGTTGTCTTTTGTCCTCCTTTGTCTGACTACAAGCATGAATATCCAATCAAATATAATCATGAATGTTTTGATGCCTTTTATGACAATCTGCAATCTAGCACTCAAGGCCAGACCCCAAAGGGCACTTGCTAGAACGTCACAAAGCATAATGCAATTACATTAGGAAAGGATTGCTAAACATAAATTGATAACATGAGATAGTGTGAATTTTATGCCCTGGGAGCTGCTCTGAACTTACAGATGTGGTGCTAAACTAAAGCTGAGAATACCTAGCTTAAACCAAGCCAAATTCCTCCCCTTCCAACCTTTCTAGTAAATGGGAGCATGATATGGTATCATGGTGGTAGCTGAATATCACCACTGTCATTTGCACAATAGATATTTATACCTTAAAGGCCTCATAACGGATCTATTTTACCATCTAAACAATGGTTGTACAACTAAAACCCTAAGATCTCACTAAGACAAAGATATATTCACCTTGGACTTACAAATATCTTTCCTAAGGACTTATTGCCCATAAGTTCATAACTACCAAGAGCCTTTTCTAGTTTGGTTTGCATGAATGAGATCGAATACTGACAATGATTAGTTGTTGAGCACAAATTCAGCATGTGTTCTTTCACATATGAAGCCCCTTTGCACGCTTGTACAGTTCCAGGCTAACTAGTGCACCTGCACAATTCCAGGCTATCTTGTGCACTTGCATAGTTATACTTGACCATATTTTATGATATTGTATGCATTGTCTTGGACTGACCTGGGGACCCAAGTAAGTTCCTTTTGACTTGTAAACCATTGTATATTTGGTATGTGTATATTTCTTTGTGTTATGCACCAAATTCCTGAAATAACATAAAATTAGAGAGAGAGAATAACCCAATGCTTTGAGAATGAAATAAATAAATGAATAGGAAGTCTCTTCAAGGGGGTAGCCTCCTCTTACAATGTACCAAGTGCACAAGATAGGATGAGATGATCACTAAACTAGGCTTCCTTGGTGTATACAGGAGATAATGGCTACAATTACAATTTAGGTCCTAGCCAACCAATAAAGACACTACTAATATAATAATAGAAATCTAATGTCACAATATTTAGGGCTTAACATGCCCCTCCCCTTCAAAAAAGAGTTGTCCTCAACACTTGATTAATTGTGGATGTTTTTCGTGAAGAACTCATCTTCCCATGTTGCCTCTTATATTGGCAAGTTCTTCCACTTGATGAAGTACTCAATAATTTCCCGATTTCTCAATTGCTTGATCTGTGTGTTAAGGATTGTTTCGGGTTCTAGTTTCATTTTCACTTCTTTATCAATTTCTGTTGAAATAGTATAGATTGGGATCTTGTCACCTACTACCTTTTTAGGCAAGAAACATGGAAGACTGGATGTACACATGAAAATGGAGGCAACTCCAATTTGTAAGCCATATTCCCAATCCTTTGCAACACCTTATAGGGACCATACTACTTTGGTGCTAATTTATTGTCCTTTTGTTGCTTGAGGGACATCAGTTTGTATGGTTGTAGCCTCGAAAATACCCAATCCTCTACTTCAAATTTCCTTTCAATATGATGTTGATATGCTTGTTGTTTCATCATATTACAACTTGATTTAGCACTTGAGTGGGTAAGTCCCAACCCACTAGTGCTTTCAAGGAGCAACTTCAGAAGAAAACAACATTGTTACCTCAGTGCTAACTTCCCTCACTTTTGACTACCTCTCAAGGTCAAGGGGGCTTCCCTAGGGCTGATTAGGTGATTATCTATTGTAGAGAACTAAAGGGGATGGATCGTAACTTGGTTAGATAATTTGTAAATTACAAAGTTGATTCCCTGAAGAGTGATTAACTATGTGAGATTATTAAAATGCTAAGAAAATCAAACACTTGAATGGAAATAATCAAAAGATTACAAGATATCAAGTTGAACAATAGAAACCCATGAACATTAAAATCATCAATTCTGGAAATGTAAAGATATTGCAGAATGTAATGTCCATTTTTATACTGCTGGTGTGTTTTTGGTGTTTACTTGGTTCTAGGCTTTCATCAAATACTTTTCCCCCATGCTCTGATACCACTCTAATGGACCTCAACCAAATCTGAGCAAATTTTTGTTAACCGCGCATGTAAACTGGTTCACAACTTATGTCAAACACTTTACTGACACTGCTCTAAATCTGATCTGAATGACTGTATAGTTGTTTGTTACTGCTTATGTTTACTCCCTTTGTTGTGTGTTTCCTGGGTTTGCTGATTTGACAATTGTGGTTTTATATGGTAATATTTGAACACATAAAAGAGGAGGTATGCCAAACTGATATATATATGAATGACACCAGTAAACAAGCACTCCACAGAAGGAGCCTATTGCATTAAATATCACTTGATATTCCCCCAAAAACGCCAAAGACACTAGCACATTTACATCAGCAGTACTCAGGAAATAAACTCAGATTTATATTAAACCTCAAGCCTGGACGTTTGTAGGCATGTATGGCAGTCTTCACTAGGACAGCAGTATTGTTTGGAGTTCTGGAAATGATGGCAGGTTTGCTGGTTATGAACAGTCCTTGAAAAGGTGTGCCCAGCCACAAGGAGATAGCTCCAAACACTTCCTTCAACGCTCTCTACAGAAATCTGATGAAAAAGACCACTTCTGGCTGTTGGAACGCCCTCTTAAGACTCCTCACGATTTGCTCATCAGAGGTATATTCAGCTCCTCAAACCTCAGGAGTATGTACAGCAGTCATTTGCACAGGTAAGAACGCCCTGCTAGGGTCACGAGCTGCCTCCAAGGTAGCACAAATATCTTCAATCTCAGATCTCGATTTGGTGGGGAAAGAC
This sequence comes from Larix kaempferi, assembly GCA_027924585.1. NCBI lineage: Eukaryota > Viridiplantae > Streptophyta > Pinopsida > Pinales > Pinaceae > Larix > Larix kaempferi. The sequence continues at coordinate 4,813,517 of BSBM01000198.1, forward strand.
TGACTGCTGCACGCCTCCTCACAACAGTGGATATATAATGATGAGGTTTGATCAGAGAGTTATTGTGATGCATGCCACACCTTTTGGCACAGTCTACAGCTTCAGTGGGGTCTGTTATCACCTATTCTGTACAAATAGTTGAACTTCCGATGAGCCGCCAGTTTATTGAACATGATTCATGTTCATCATCAACATTCAGAAGTTCAGAAGTCAATTTCAGGGCAATTTTGCCCCTTTTGTAATAACTGCATGTTCATACCCCCATGGGGAATTTGTAAAAAGTTGGTCTAAACCGGGTCATTTTATAGAAGACTCGGCTATCCGTAGGTTTAGCCATTTGGGGGATACTCTAGAATGTTTTTTCCTTAGGAATTATGCGCTACTCATCAGTGGCGTATAATCCCCGAGTTTTTCACTCAAACCTCCAAAGCTGGAGTATTTTCCATGGTGGTCAAAACCTAAGGTGGTTATTAGAGTCTTGTGTCTAGGATTTTTTACATGTTAGCCATCTCGATTGAGTCATGTGAACATGCACTAGGTCCCCTAGGATTTTCATCCCATTCCGAGAAAAATAATTTTTTCCATAAATTAGACCATTTTTTAATGGTTTAATTAAAAAATTTCAAAAAAGTGATAAAAGCCTCATCCGGAGGCGGAATTGGGCATGGGGAGGCTCGTTTTGACGCTTAGGGCGTCCTCTTTACCCTAGCACCCTCGTTTGTCAGTTTCCGGGCACTTACGTCACCCCAGGAGCAGTTTTGGCTAAAAATGCATCATTCTGGCATTTATTTATTAAAAAAATGACAAAATGCACTAAAGTCCAAAATCAAATAAGCCAAAATTTGATTAAAAAATTAGATGGAAAGGTTGAAAGTGGTTTGTATGAAGTGTACGACCTCACTGAAGTGTCCAAGTGTGATTTTCGAATTTCATGAGGAGGGTGACGTGAGGTTGAGATGTGTTTTCCTCCATTCGCATGGGCATCAATATTGCATAGTTATAAGTGAAGGTTCCAAGTCATATGAGTGGTGGGGTATCATTCAAGTGATAAAGCACATACTAAATCAAATTTTGTTCTCGAATTGAATTGAGGAGAAATAACGCATGGCCCCTACCTCACATGGAAATTCTTCACACGTGGCTCACGAATTGTGGGTTGGTGGATGTGTGTTTAATGAATGGTGGGCGCATCCCTTGGCTTGTGGCAGCATCAAGCTTGGCTCCTTTCAAGAACTCGAGTCAACACATGTGTTGAAACTCCAAGCTCACCCTCACGCATTCCTATAAACCCTCACGTCAATTTCAAGAAAGGGCTCGAAATTGCAAGGTGGAGTTTGGTCATTGGTGGGTGATACTTCCAAGGAATGGATGGGGGGCGCCTTGCCAAGGTGGAGGCCACCTCCCCATCCCATTCAATGAGATTCGAGTTGTTGTGATAGTTGAAACACTCCAAGCTTGGAGCAGACTTGGAACTCGACTTTTGATTGATTGGAGTTTTTGGCTCTCTTAAGCCAATTCGAATTAGGTTATTGGTGCTTGTCTTTTGTTATAAAAGGAGAGGTATTCCTCCTCTCTTAGCATGGAGATTTTGAGCATGAACACTCTGCCAAAATACTATTGTAATATTTGTTTGATTCTTGAATAAAACATTGACTTTGGAGGTCCATACAAGAGCTTTGGGGTTGTCTTTCACATTGCTTAGTGATATCTTTCTCACCCTATTCCTTATCTCAAGTTTTGCATTATTTAGTATATGTTCTATAAATCTTAGAAATGCACTATTCGGTTTAACTTGTTTGATGTTTAGGGGTTTTGCAGGATTCACATAAGGTGGAGAATGACTTGGAGATCAAGTTGCTCTTTGCATACCAATGGTTATTAGCACCTAATCGAAGTTGTCTTATAGGTTCCCAAAGAATTCTTTGTTCAAGAGAGGAAACACTTTAGAAGAGATTTGGTCTCTTCCTCCATCAACAAACTTTTCAAAACAAACATCTTGGTTACCCTAAGCTTACCTCTTCTAGCTTCCATCTTTGCTCTTTGAATCCTCCTTACTTTGACATTCATACCCTAGATCTCCCTTGCTCTCGTTTTTTGCCCCTTCCTTCTCCCATTCGTTTCTCCATCTTCATCCTCTTCAAGCCATCCTCCCATTCGTGTTGCCCTAGATCCACCTCTCATTCGTTTTCCCTCCTCCTCAAAAGCCATCCTCATCCATTCGTTTGTTTTCAAAGCTCATCCTCCCTTTCGTTTTGCCTCCTAAACTCCTTTCGTCCATCTCAAAGAGGAAGCCCTAAAAACACATAAAAAACACAAAACGAATTGTTTAAGATTAGTATTACTTAGATCTTAGTTTGCTTCACATTGTTAAGTCTTAGCAAATTTTTTGCATCTTATTTAGAATCTCATGCATTGGAAAAGTTCAATATTAGAGCATTCTAGATCTCATTTTTGCATTGGTATAGCTTGCACTTGTCTGATTTTTGTTTCTTTTTTAAAGATAGGATTTTTACACAAAAAATGTTTCAAATTTTTTATGTTTTAGATCTCATTCCTAGCATCTTTTAGCCATTTGTTGTTCGCTGGTCCATTTTACCATCTTAATAATTTCAAACCAAAATCTCATGCTTTTTACATGCTAGATCTTAGTTTTCAATTTTAGACTTGGTAGTTTTCAAGTTGGCTTGATTTTTAACGTTTAATGGGTGCTTGTTGAGTGCTTTTTCCAAGTTTGTGTAGGTCTCTTTGAAAGAGAAGACAAACTAGTGAGCACATTCGAAGAAGAGCAAAGTACATTCAAGGAGAAGATCCGAACCAAGTGATAAAACCAAAAGACAGTCTCCTTTTTGTACTAGCCTTCAAAGGGTTCCAAGTTTTATTGCAATAAGTTGTTTATCTTACGTTTCTCAAAGAAGTCCTTCAAGGGGAAATTCCCAAGGCAAGTTGTAATCAAGTTAATAAAAAGTTTAAGTGGAGGAGTCCTCCACTTTTTTGAGTTTCTTCCCCATTTGGGGAGGAGTGTTGTCTCTTGTTAAATAGTTCTTTCATTTCATGCTTTAGATTAGTCTTTTATTTCATTTTTGTACTCTCTTCCAAGTTTTGACCAGAGCAAGCTAACTTTGGGATTGTATCCCAAAGGCCACATAGTTTTGTGGTAGCTTCTCGTTCCCCCCGTTAGCCTCCTTGCTGAAGTTTCAGCAAGCTGGAAAGTCTCAAGGAATAACGGTTCTGAGTGATCGATCTTGTTTGGAGGTTGAAGAACGGTTCCCACTTTTTGGGGTTTCTTCCCCATTTGGGGAGGAGTGTTGTCTCTTGTTAACTTAGTTCTTTCATTTCATGCTTTAGATTAGTCTTTTATTTCATTTTTGTACTCTCTTCCAAGTTTTGACCAGAGCAAGCTAACTTTGGGATTGTATCCCAAAGGCCACATAGTTTTGCGGTAGCTTCTCGTTCCCCCGTTAGCCTCCTTGACGAAGTTTCAGCAAGCTGGAAAGTCTCAAGGAATAACGGTTCTGAGTGATCGATCTTGTTGGGAGGTTGATCCCACCTTAGATTAACATTTGTTTGGTAGAACATCAAATCTTGCTTTCAGTTATTTTCAACCATCTTATCGTATCTTGTTATCATATTTTTACCTTCAATAATTTAAGCTTCATAATTGTTTTCACAACTGCGTCTTTTTTTCCAGTAAAATAAACAAAGCCTCTTGAACTTGGCCAAATCCAAGTCAAGAGCACTCTCTGTCGGAGAGCATCTTAGACTTGCATTTTTCCCCCTGCATTAGGCATATTAGATTAGAAAAGTCTCTTGAACTTTGGTCTTAAGACTAAGTCAAGAGTGCTCTCTATCGGAGAGTTGAACTGTGTTCTTAAAATAATAAAACATTTCAACTCACACTTCCCTTTTAATTAATTTACTTTGGTCGATTGTTCAATACCCGTATGCTCTGCCAACTTAAAAGGGTTGGGCTAGTACTCAGAAAGGTGTTGAATTTGCTAAGCTTACAAATGATAATCTAATTAAAACTTTACCCAATCCAAATTGGCGTTAAATACTGAGGTTGCTTCCTGAAATAGGTGGTGCCGGGAAATCCACTGTCAGACTCAAGGGCGGTTCAAACATTGGACACCTATCCTTTGAATCTGGGTGCTCCCGACCTATCATTTAAGAGGTTTCCAGTATTTTTCCCATTTGGTTTACTCCTTTGATATCCTTGGTCTTAGCCTAATAAACAAAATCACTAAAATATTCAATAAACCAAGATTAATCGCAGGACGATCTCACGAACATTACCACTTTGAACTCTTGTATCAAGCAACCCAAGCACTCAAGACTTTTTGACTCCATAAGGCACTAGTCCTTGGCATCATTTTATTTTGCTTATTATCTATCTGGAGCATTTCTATTTTTGTGGTTGTCTTGCTTTTAAACTTACAAAGTGGCTTTTTTCTTCAAATTGTACTGTGTAATCGCAACGTGGATTGCTTTATCTTGTGCTTATTTCAATTATTTAAATTGTGATCTCTCATCATTAAGAAAACTCCTAAACAACACTCATCCGCATCACCCCACACTTAAAACATATAAAAAATAACAAGAGCCTTAGTGAAACTCTTTGTAGGGACTACCCCCCTTGGCTTCGTTAGGAGTTAGCCTAAACGAAGGAGCTGGGATTCAGGTGATAGTACCTGGCTCATTGCTTGCCCCCAAGGCCACACCTCTCCCCACTTCCAGTGAGGGAGACAGCTTTCGAAAGATTTCTGCTGCTGGTGTGCAATCTGGCGGACAACAGGGTCCACATGTCCTCCGAGTTATTATTTGGGGGTTTTATATTGTATTATTGGTACAAAATGTCATAGTGATTTTGATCACTTATTCATGTTATATTATTTTGATGTAGTTGGGGCATTAGTCTAAGGAAGATAGTATCTCCTAGACCCCCCCAACAAGTTATTATGTTGTGTTTCCTAGTCATGTCATGTTATACGTCCCCCCTAGGGCGTCATTGAGGAAACACGTCCCCCTCTCTTAGAGTGATCCATGTATTATTGTTCCGGCTCATCTCAGTCGTTGATTATTATTGTTGTATCTTTTAATCTCAACCACTCATTCAAAAAGTGGTTAGGGTTTTGGTCTCTCTCATTCCTATTTAAAGAAGAGACCCTCCTCATTGTAAAGCGACTTTTGGCTCTTGGCTACTGGAATAGAAAATATATTTTGCGAGAAACTCTTGTGATCTTGGTCTGGATGTTTGGGTATCTCAATTGAAACTGCTTTTCCGTTGCATTGAGGATCTTGGAAAATATTTTGCACATCTTTTTATCCATATTTGACTTGCAGGTGAAGAGGACGACTTGGAGGAGGGAGGCACTGGCTGAGGGGACTTACCTTGTCTCTCTCTCTCCGATCAGTTTGATTTAGGGAGTAATTTTGTCTTTGTACTACTTATCTTTTGGTAAGTTCAGTTTTCATTCCTGAGAAATTTCAATTTTTGGTCATTTTTTGTTCTCCGGGATAAGATGGCCCCAAGCACTAAACTTGATGACAAGTTGGAAGGCATAGAAAATTTTCGTGCTTGGAAATGCAGAATTGGACTCATTCTAGAAGAGAATTATCTTGTGAAGTTTATTAAGTAAGTTGTGCCGGAACCCGAAGAAGATGAAGCAAAGGAAAAGTACAAGAAGGATATGGTTAGAGCCAAGAGGATCATATCAAATTCCATCAAGGATCACTTGATTCCTCAAGTGTCCTCCAAGAAAACACCTAAGGAGATGTTTGATGCCCTATCAAGAATGTATGAAGAAGAAGAAGAAGAAGAACTTCTCAGGAAGTTAGCAAAGGAAGGAGTAAAAGAATATGTTTTATTCTCCGCTCTCTGCGGGTCTGTGACACCTGGAAATGACACATGGCTAATTGATAGTGGTGCTTCAAAGCACATGACAGGTCAGAAAAAGACTCTCTCTAGTCTTGAAAAAAAGGACTCCCCTTGGAAAGTTTCACTATGAGATGATTATCAATACCCCATTTAGGGAATAGGAGAAGCCACATACAAGTTTGATTCAGGAACCCCAGTGAAGATGAAGGATGTGCTATATCTCAGCTTTAGATAAGAAAGGGTTTAGAGTTTCTTTTATAGATGGTGAAGTTTTATGTGGCCTAGAGGAAAATCTATAGAAGATGCAGTGGTTATTAGGACAGAAGAAGGTGCCACATATAAAAGGTTACTTAGAAGTAGCTTTGATTCATGATACTACAAGTCTATGTGACCTATGGTGTAGAAGACTTGATCAGCATTATAGATCATAAGCAAGAAAGCCACAGGTCCTCAGAATCAGATGATGGAGTAGAACTCACTATCAAATATTCCAGTAATCCTTGCAAGGAGGCTACGATCAAGAGAGATCCTACCAAACAAACAAAGATAAGTATTTGAATTGTCATCTTATCAAATTGTTTAAATGATATTGTGTAGTTGTGTACATATTTATATTCCTAGATTTAGGAAGTGTAATATGCATGTTAGAGCGGTTGCATTAATGAACAATATACTACTAATATGCATGTGATTGGCAAGTGGCCTATGGTGCTGTACAACATTCCATTGCTACTTATCTAGAATGAAACCTCATTGCTGACATATTGGGAGTAGTGCAAGCTCTTAATGATGTTCTGGTAGAGGTGGAAGGCATCTAGAAAGTTACCATATAAATGCGAGATATGGATGAATGTTGTGTTGAAGCATTGGCTAAGATAGTTGCATGACTATGTGACCTATATCTTTATGCATAAGAATTGGTTTGAAAATTATGAAACGTTTCTAATCATGCAACTAAATTTGACTTGTAGGAAAGATCGTGTACAATCACCTACAAGAGATTAATGATGAGACTTGTTTCGAAGAACAAGTGACGATGGTTCAGCTATAACATTCAAGAAGACTTATGAAATCAAGCATACTACATATGAACAAAGTGAGGGTTCTCTCAGAAAGAGGGAGTCGACTATGACAAGACATTGCATTAGTGGCCAATGGTGTATATTACACTAGATAAATGGTGTAATTGAAGTAGAAGCATATATCGAGTAACCTCCAGAATTCAGAACTCTCTACAGAGAACCACATGTGCCAACTTGAAGAAGTATATGAAAAAGATGTAGCTCTAAGAGTTGCAGAACCGATGAAAGAAGTTGCAAAGCTAGATCTGTGGCTTGTGGATTCTCTCAAAAGGAAGGAATTGATTATGAAGAGACATTTGCTCCCATAGCAAGGTACACTTCTATTAGAACCATCAACCACGATGAAGTGGAAGTTACACTAGATGGATGTGAAAACAACTTTCCTGAATGGTGTCATTGAAGAAGAAGTGTACATAGAACAACCACAAGAATTTGAAGTTAAAGACAGAAAGACGCATGTTTGCAAATTGAAGAAGGCTCTATATGGGTTGAAGCAAGCTCCAAGAGCTTGGTATGGAAGAATTGATAGTTTTCTAACGAACTTGGGCTTTAACAAAAGTAAAGTTGATCCTAACCTTTACTTCAAGGTTATGGATGATGAACCTGTTATATTATTGTTATATGTGGATGACTTATTCCTGACAAGTAATGAGAAGCAAATATCAAAGTGTAAGAAGAAGCTCGCTGCAGAATTTGAGATAAAAGACCTTGGCTTGATGCATTATTTTCTAGGTATTGAAGTATGGTAAAGCCTCGAAGGAATATTCCTTTACCACAGGAAGTATGCAGTAGAAATACTGAAAAGGTTTGACATGTTGGAATGTAAAGCCATGGCCATACCCATGGATACAAATTTGAAGTTGCTAACTGATGCTTCGTCAGAGTTAGTGGATGTGACACTATACAGACAGATTATTGGGTCATTGATGTATTTGACGAATACCAGGCCAGATATATGCTTTGCTGTGAACACCTCGAATCAGTCTTTGGTTAAGCCCAGACATGTTCACCTTGTAGCTACAAAGCATGTGATGAGGTACCTAAAAGGTACGGTAGACTATGGTCTCAGTTTTACTAGAGATCATGACTTCAAACTGTACGGTTATACAAATTCAGATTGTTAAATTTTTCTACTTTAAATCAATATTTATCCAGGATCTTAACTGAAAGAATAACATGCACAACATAACACAATAGACACAAAGAATTTCCTCGAAGAAACCATAAAGGAGAAAACCCCGCAACTTCCTCAGAGATAGAATCGTCACCAATACAATATCACAACGTAAAACTCCAAAGCAAAGATGGTCTTCTACAGCTCCTCTTCTTTTCCTCCTATGCGAACTTGTCCTCTCTCTCACTAATGCGAACTTGTGTGAGTGAGTGTGTGTTTTAAATGAGAGAGTTCCACTCTCTATTGTATACTTTAGCTTTCACTTGACCTTTTCACTTGCTAGGTCGGCCCCAGCTATACCTGATTGGGCCGACTTCTCTAGGAGACTCAATAACCCTAATCTAACTGACTCTAGGGGGATTTATTGCCCCGACTTACAATGGAGGATTTACCTCAATGACTTTACATGACCAAATGTAATAATGACATCCCTGACTAGAGGAATAAACATCTCCGTCGGAGGTACAAATAAAATACAATAATAATAACAATATAAAATACAAGTGAATATCTTCTGAAGTTACAATTACATTAACACTTCCTCTTAACTAGGAAGGTATTCTCTTGACACAGTCATCAACACATCTGGACACAAGTCTTCGTCGCTAGATCATCATGAATGCTGAAACATCATCATCAACACTGGATCATCATCGTCACTGCTGCAATCCTCACCATGTCGATCATCGATTGGTGACATCTCTCGAATCTACTCGTCATAGGAAGTTCTGTTAAATTTTCAAAATTTACTTCAATCTGATCTAGGATATTAACTGAGAGAACAACATGTACAGCAAATCTACAGCATATCAATCATGGACACAATAATGCAAGCACATAAGAGACACAGAGTTTACTTGGGGAAAACCATAAAGGTGAAAAACCCCAATAACTTCCTCAGAGATAGATAGAGCAATGATACAACCAGAATACAAGAGATAGTATTCTCCTAGCAGTAGAGCCTCCTCCTCATAAGTGCGCCACTTTCCGAATGAGAGAAGTATGTGAATGAATGATCAAATAGAGATCTCCCGATCTCTATTTATACTTGTTTTGTCCTGCCCAATAAACTAATGGGGCCTACATGTCTAGCTTAACCCATGGTTAACTTAATCCGGGCCAACCCCACACTTGGTGGTCTAATAACCCTTTGACCCACATGGCCGACCCCCAATAGGGTGGTCTAATAACCCTTCGACCCACATGACTTATACAGGGCCGACCCCAATAGGGTGGTCTAATAACCCATCAAGTATAAGTTACGACACTTACAATATAAATGACGACACTTCCATATAGAGAAATAATAACATCTCTATAGGAATACAAACACTTCCGTATAGAGGAATAATGCCATCTCTATAGGAGTACAAAATACATATATGAAATACATAGATAAAATACATTCTGACGTTACATATGCATCAACACTCCCTCTTAACTAGGAAGGTATTTCTCGACACAGATCTACTAGACAAGTCTTCCTCTCGGGATCATCATCAACGAATCATCATCCTCGAATCATCGTTATCGTCACTACTGCTACTATCTCAATCAATCTCTGAATCTACTCGTCATAGGAAGTTCTACAGAGCCAGTCCTTTTTCATACTGGATGTAGGCCCACCACCTGCAGGTCTTCATCCACACTGGCCATACTGTGGAAATCTCAGGACTTATTACGTGTGTCACAAAACCTCAAAAGAGCATCCCAGGATGTTACGGGTACACAACTCCGACCTGTAGGATCTCCCAGGGCCATATTATATGTGACCTCACCACAAAACCTCGCAAGAGCATCCCAGGCTGTTACGAGCACACAACTCTACCTATAGGATCTCCCAGGGACAGATTATATGTGGTCACCACAAAACCTCGCAAGAGCATCCCAGGCTGTTACGAGCACACAACTCTACCTATAGGATCTCCCAGGGACAGATTATATGTGGTCATGGCAAAACCTCGCAAGAGCATCCCAGGCTGTTACGAGCACACAGCTCTACCTATAGGATCTCCCAGGGACAGATTATATGTGGTCACCACAAAACCTCGCAAGAGCATCCGAGGCTGTTACAAGCACACAACTCTATCTATAGGATCTCCCAGGGACAGATTATATGTGGTCATGGCAAAACCTTGCAAGAGCATCCCAAGCTGTTACGAGCACACAGCTCTACCTATAGGATCTCCCAGGGATAGATTATATGTCATAGGACAAAACCTCGAAAGAGCATCTACCAGATATCCTAGGGCCAGATTATATGCCCTAGGCAAAACCTCGAAAGACTATTTGCAGATCTCCCAGGGCCAAATTATATGTCCTCCCAGAGCAAAACCTCGGAGCATTTGCCAAATATCCCAGGGCCAAATTACATGCCATAGGAAAAACCTCGAAAGACTATCTGCAAATCTCCCAGGGCCAAATTATATGCTCATCTGCACAACCTGATCCACGACCATAGAGTATCATCTTGATACTCACCATACATCATCCTGATGTATACATGATCATCCTGATCATCATCACTGCAACATCCTGCTGCAAGTCATCTGGAGCAACATCCTGAAGCTCGTCATCCATGATCATCCTGATCATATCATGCATCTACCTGATGCATACCAAGTATCTACCTGATACATATCATCATACATGATCCACCTGATCATACAATGTATCCACCTGATACAAATACAAATACATGATCCACATGATCATACATGATACATATCAACATACATGATCTACCTGATCATACAATGTATCCACCTGATACATATACAAATACATGGTCCAAGCATCCAACATGATGCATACACAAAATACATACAAATGATCCAACCGATCATATCCAGCATCCAACATGATGCATACATACATATACATATAAATGATCCAACTGATCATATCCAGCATCCTCCTAATGCATATACAGAGCAGTAACTGGAGCATCGTCCTGATGCTCATCATCCAGTGCTTACATCCACAACCATGTGAAGGATCCTCCTTCCAACATGCTTGGAATGGCTTCGGCAAATGTGTCCATCACTTCTTCCTCGAAGTGTCATCAATCCGAAGAACACCAAGCCTCTCTCTAAAGTACTCGAACTTCACTCTGGCTAGTGGTTTCGTCAGCACATCTGCAATCTACTCGTCTGTCGCAACGTACAGGAGCTTCACTGCTCCTCTCTGCACCATATCCCTGATATAGTGATATTTGATCTCTATGTGTTTTGACCTATCATAAAATACTGGGTTCTCAAACAACTTCACACAACTCTGGTTATCATAGAAGATACCAGTAGCATCCAATGGTAGATCAAATAGCTCAGACAGTAGCTTCCTCAGCCATACTGCCACACAACTAGCTGAACAGGCTGCAACATACTCTGCCTCAGCTGTACTCAGTGCTACGCAGGACTGCTTCCTGCTAAACCAAGAGATCACACCTGATCCCATACTGAAGCAGCACCCAGATGTGCTCTTCCTATCTGCAGCACTGCCTGCCCAATCTGAATCAACATAACCTTGTAGGTTAAACTTTTGATTCGCTTCATACCTGAGCCCATAATCAACTGTACCCTTTAGGTACCTCAGAATATGCTTTACAGCAACCAGGTGAACACTCCTCGGATCCGTCAGGAACTGGCTCAATGTGTTCACCGCAAAGCAAATATTTGGTCTCGTGTTCGTCAGGTACATCAAGGACCCAATCATCTGACGATACATAGAGACATCAACCGGCTCAGATGAAGCATCACATAGAAGCTTCAAATTCGATGCCATAGGTGTGGCCAAGGCCTTGCAATCCATCATCCCAAACCTCTTCAGGATATCTACAGTATACTTCCCTTGTCCAAGGAAGATCCCATCTTTACTCTGCCAAACCTCCATACCTAGGAAATAGTGCATCATTCCCAAGTCTTTCATATCGAACTCGGCAGCAAGCTTCCGCTGCGTGTCGGCAATCAATCTATCTTCACCTGTAATAAACAGGTCATCCATATACAAAATTAGTATCATTGGATTGCCTTCCTCAACCTTGTAGTAAAGGTTGGAAACCGCTTTACTCTTGGTAAAGCCCAAACTGGATAGAAAGCTGTCTATCCTACCATACCAAGTTCTGCACATATATGATTTCCTGTCATGTGTCTCAGAACCAAGTGGCTGCCCACATACACTTCTTCTTCAACTACACCATTCAAGAAAGCTGTCTGGTGTATCTTCTATTTCATCACTTTTATATTTCTCTATGCTGCCATCTGCAGCATGCTTGATCTGATAGATCCATATGGAAGTCATAACAAACTTCCCTTCAGGTCTTAGGACTACATCCCAAACATCATTCTTCATGATCGACGGATCATGGCATTCTTCCCATATCCTGGGAACTTCAATATCTTCAATAGATAATTTTGTTGCTAAACAAATGTTGTAGTTCTTCTTTTGTAGGTGATGGCATACGATCTTTCCTACAAGACAAGTTAAATTGCATGATTAGAAACATCTCATAGTTTTCAAAACAAATTCTTATACATAAAGAAATATGTCATATAGTCATGCAATTATTTTATCTAATGCTTCAATACAACATTTATCCATGTTCCATAACTTTCTAGATGCCTTCCAGTCTCTACCAGAACATTGTTAAGAGTTTGCATAGCTCCCAACATGTCAGCAAAGAGGTTTCATTCTAGATAAGTAGCAATGGAATGTTGTACAGTACCATAGGCCTACTTACCCATCAAATGCAACCCATCAAATGCATTTTAGTAGTAAGTTGTTCATTAATGCAATCATTATAATATGCATAATACACATCCTAAATCTAGGAACATAAGCATATACATCATTGAATAACATTATGTAAGAAATGACAATTCAAATACTTATCTTTGTTTGGTTGCTGGGTGGACTCCCTCTGAATCTTTGCAACTCCATTCTGATGTGGATTGTGAGAAGTGGTCAACTCCCTCTGAATATCCGCATCCTTGCAGAAACTACTGAAGTGTGCTCCTTCTTGATCTTTGCTTCCTTGCAGGAACAACTAGAGTGTCCTCCCTCTTGATCTTTGCTTCCTGGATTTTCTGTCCTTGAACTTATATCCATCCTTAATCACTATGCATGCTTATTAGTATCACCATTGTGTTATCAATGAGGTCTCATACATAATCATACATTCATTAGTATATTCTTAACACAATAATCTTAAGCATGTATAGTCATGATCATTTCAAACAGAAATAATAAGCATTTCAAGGTTTATATAGGACTCTTATGGTTAGTCATATCATAAATTAAAGTAAGAAACATAATATGCCTAAACCCGTGATTACTCAAACCTACACCTTCATGATTCTTCTGGTTAGTCATATCATCAATTATGGTAAGAAGCATAATATGCACACAACCATGACTATTCAAACCTATGACTTCATGAATAATCATTATCAACAACACAACAGTATAAGATCCTAACACAAGGTAGGATTCTAGCTTGATATAGGAAAAACATACCTAGATTAGCATGCTTAGCTAGTTATGTCTAACATACCCGCATAATGTCTTTTGGTTCTCTTCAATGACTTGTGCTAGTAACCTGCATGTCTCATAAGTTATCCATTGTAGAACCAAGTTATACATACCTTGTAAGTAGATTTTCTAAGTGATCCATGACAATGGATGAATCTTTGTCGTCATGTCATCATGATCATATGTTCTTGAACTAGAACATGATTTGTCTTTCTTGGTGTACCTTTCATGTTAGCAGACAACATAAACCTCATACAACACCATAATGCATTAGTACAATCATAAGTGTCAACACCTTAATGCATGCATTCATAATTTTGTTAAGATGATACAACAAGTCTAAAATCAAGATTGTTCTAACCGTAATAACATGACAAATATATCATAAACTTAATCATGAACAAATCTCGAGACATACCTGGATGAGTCATACCTGTCGAGATTGCTTGTAATCTTCTTATGTAATGCCTTAGCCTCATCTCCCTCTGAAATAGGAACTTCTTCACTTATGCAGGTGACCAATCCATCCTCTTCTAGGATTAAACCAATCCACTTGATTTGCAGGAACTGGATCTGGAGTTGTATTAGGGTTTGTCAGTGAAACCCCAAAAATTCAAACTTTGAATTTCAAACTTCCGAAAGGATAGAAATATGCGCCTTGATGAACTGATCAAGCAGGTATATTCAGAATTTGAAAACTGCCAAGTTTCACTCCTCAATTTTGCCTTTGAAACTTCCGGATTCACTTGACGTGACCCTGAACTAGGGTTTGATAAAGCCCACCCTTCTGCCCAATCAAAAGGTTTGACCTAAAACTCTAAGCTTCTATTTTTCTGAGGAGCTTCCAGCCGTGGTCACAGATTTCAAAAATTTCCATTTTTGCAGAAGCCCTAATTTTCCACTTTTCCGATCAAAGTCCCGAACTAGGGTCTGATCAAGCCCGACCTTCTACCCAACCAAAAATTTTGATCTTGGTCTCTAAATTTCGATTTTGATGGGTAGCATTCAGCCGTAGTGTCTGATTACAAAAATTCCAACTTTCTCCAAAACCCTAAATTCTGGAAGCCATGAATGAAGGTGCTAAAAAATAATTATGTTATGACAGAAATATGTACCTGATTGTTTCTGGTGTAACTCCGAACTTTTCGATCCACAGGGTCTGAAAATTTTTCCTGAGATAGCCCGACCTGTCATCTTTCCATCCCGACAGGTCTGACCTCAATTGGATTCTCTGAGAGAGAGTTATGCCAAGTGTCGCAACGTGACCTGTTTATGAGATAAAACAGGAGAGCGAACTTGTACGGCATGCCACGTGTCACTGGTTCAACTTCGGCCTCTGAAAAACTTTCCTGAGATAGTACAGTCTGTGTACTACCTGTCACTTTTTACGAAATTTCATTTGGATCTTCCTAGTCCAAGTTATGACCTTTTTCCCAAGGTCACCTGTTTATGACTGAGATCTGAAAGAAACAAAAACTCTATATTGTACAGATCATAAATCACAAAGTACAACGAATTAGAAGTTGTCCTTTGGACACAAGGTACATGGGGATCTTATCTTCAACCTGTAAAAGTTTCAGATCCAAAAACTTCGCCAAAATGGATTTATAGTGAAAGTGCTACGATGACTGGTTTTTGCTATATCAAGCCCTAGCATCGTAAGTGCAACAAGTGTCATACATGCCATATCATGCCTTCTTTCAGGCTAGCTCTAATACCATGTTAAATTTTCAGAATTTACTTCAATCTGATCTAGGATCTTAACTGAGAGAACAACATGTACAGCAAATCTACAGCATATCAATCATGGACACAATAATGCAAGCACAGAAGAGACACAGAGTTTACTTGGGGAAAACCATAAAGGTGAAAAACCCAATAACTTCCTCAAAGATAGATAGAGCAATGATACAACCAGAATACAAGAGATAGTCTTCTCCTAGCAGCAGAGCCTCCTCCTCATAAGTGCGCCACTTTCCGAATGAGAGAAGTGCGTGAATGAATGATCAAATAGAGATCTCCCGATCTCTATTTATACTTGTTCTGTCCTGCCCAATAAACTAATGGGGCCTACATGTCTAGCTTAACCCATGGTTAACTTAATCCGGGCCAACCCCACACTTGGTGGTCTAATAACCCTTTGACCCACATGGCCGACCCCCAATAGGGTGGTCTAATAACCCTTCGACCCACATGACTTATACAGGGCCGACCCCAACAAGGTGGTCTAATAACCCATCAAGTATAAGTTACGACACTTACAATATAAATGACGACACTTCCGTATAGAGGAATAATAACATCTCTATAGGAATACAAACACTTCCGTATAGAGGAATAATGCCATCTCTATAGGAGTACAAAATACATATATGAAATACATAGATGAAATACATTCTGAAGTTACATATACATCAACAAGTTCTACAGAGCCATCCCCTTTTCATGTTGGATGTAGGCCTAGACCTCATGTAGGTCTTCATCACCTCTGTGAGCAAGCCATCAAATAGGTACATCCCAGGACCAGTCATTACATTTCCTCTGCAAACACCTACGTCTCCTACTATCGCCCCATCGTCTGCAGATCATCTCATCGTCACACGGAGCACAACCCAAATGCACATCACATGTTCCACAACAGTGGATGTCTTCAGTATGGGAGGCACGAGCCTACCACCATACGAGACCTCGTCTACCAGCATGGGAGGCACAAGCCTACCACCATGCAAGACCCAGCCCTTACATCTACCAACATGGGAGGCACTGGCCTACCACCACGGGAGAATGGCTCAACCCTTACATCTACCAACATAGGAGGCACGATCCTACCACTATGCGAGAATGGCTCAGCCCTTACATCTACCAACATGAGGGGCACTAGCCTACCACCATGCGAGAATGGATTGACCCTTACATCTACCAACATAGGAGGCACGAACCTACCACTATGCGAGAATGGCCCATGTGCATCTGTGTCTTCCGGACTCATCACTTCCTCTTGGAAGGAACCTCGATCTAGAGAACACCAAGCTTCTCTCTGAAGTACTCGAACTTCACTCTGGCTAGTGGCTTGGTCAACACATCAGCTATCTACTCGTCCGTCGCAATATACTGGAGTTTCACTGCTCCCCTCTTGACCATATCCCTGATATAGTGATACTTGATCTCAATATGCTTCGACTTGTCATGGAACACCGGGTTCTCGGACAACTTCACACAACTGTGGTTGTCACAGAATATACAAGTCGCCTCTAATTGGAGATCAAACAAATAAGATAGTAGCTTCCTAAGCCATAATGCCTCACACTTAGCCGAACAAGCTACAACATACTCTGCTTCAGCTGTACTCAGTGCCATGCACGACTGCTTCCTGCTAAACCAGGAGATCATACCGGATCCCATACTAAAGCAGCATCCCAAAGTGCTCTTTCTATCAGCGGCACTGCCTGCCCAATCCGAATCAACATAACCCTACAGGTTAATCTTTTGATTCGTGTCATACTTGAGCCCATAATAAACTGTACCCTTCAGGTACCTCAATATATGCTTTGCAGCAATCAAGTGAACATGTCTCGGATTCGTCAGGAACTGGCTCAATGTGTTCACAACAAAGCATATGTCTGGTCTAGTATTCGTCAAGTACATCAATGACCCAATCATCTGACGATACATCGTGGCATGAACCGACTCTAATGAAGCATCACATAGTAGCTTCAAGTTCGATGTCATGGGTGTAGCCATAGCCTTGCAATCCATCATTCCAAACCTCTTCAGAATCTCAACTGCATACTTCCCTTGTCCAAGGAAGATCCCATCTGCATTCTTCCACACCTCCATGCCTAGGAAATAGTGCATCATACCCAGGTCCTTAATCTCGAACTCTGCGGCAAGTTTCCTCTTCGTATCTGCAATGAGTCCATCCTCTTCTATTACAAACAGGTCATCTACATAGAGTAGAAGTATCACTGGATTTTCCACTTCAACCTTGTAGTAAAGGTTGGAATCTGCTTTATTCTTGGTAAAGCCCAAGCTCATCAAGAAACTATCCATCCTGCCGTACCATATCCTGGGTGCCTGTTTCAATCCGTACAAGACCTTCTTCAATTTGTACACATGAGTCTGCCTGTCATGTGTCTCAAATCCGAGTGGCTGCTCCACGTACACTTCCTCCTCTACTACATCATTCAAGAACGCAGTCTTGACATCCATCTGGTGTACCTTCCATTTCATTACTGCAGCCAATGCAAGTACAGATCTGATGGAAGCATATCTGGCTACAGGTGCAAATGTCTCCTTATAATCTATTCCTTCCTTCTGGGAGAAGCCACGTGCCACAAATGTCGCCTTGTGTTTCTCTATGCTGCCATCTGCAGCATGCTTGATCTTGTAGATCCATTTAGAAGTCACAACAGACTTCCCTTCTGGTCTCGGAACTACCTCCCAGACATCATTGTTCATGATCGACTGGTACTCCTCGATCATGGCATCCTTCCATTCTTTCTTCTCTGTCGCTTCCTCATAGTTGGCAGGTTCTTTGTCAATGATGTCACACAACAGTGCTACATAGCTGGAGTATGGCCTGGGTCTCTTACTTTCTCTGTGCATCCCCTCTGGAGCGCCATACCCCTCTGGATCTTGTATTGCTTCTCGTACCCATGTTGGTTTCCTCTTGTGGGAGTTCTTCTCACGAGGTGGATCTACAGGTTTTTGTGGTTATTCCATCTTGCGGTCTTCGTGGTCTTCTGGAATCGCTTCTTCCATTGTTGTATCTCTGATCCTGGGAACTTCATGTTCTTCAGTGTCTTCAACAGGTAACTTTCTGGATTTGTTGTAGGCTGAATCTTCGTCAAATGTTACATCTATGCTGATGTAGATCTTCTTGAATCCTGAAAAATATATTTGGTAGGCCTTCGAGCTTTCACTGTATCCTACGAATATACCCTTCTTTCCTGAAGGATCTAGCTCCGTCCTCTTCTCCTTCGGAATGTGTATGTACACTGGGCATCCAAATATCCTGAGATGGATAACTTCTGGTTTCTCACCGAAGAACACTTCTTCTGGTGTTTTGTTGTCTAGTATTCTATGAGGAGTACGGTTTTGTACATACACAGCTGTCCTCGCAGCTTCTTCCCATAGGTGCATCGGAAGAACCTGGTCATGAAGCATTGCTCTTGCTGCTTCCATTATTGTTCTATTCTTTCTTTCTGCAACGCCATTCTGTTGTGGATTGTATGGAGTGATCAACTCCCTCTTAATCCCAGATTCTCTGCATAGGTTTTTGAAATTTTCCGAGGTGAACTCTCCGCCATTATCTGATCGAAAAGTCTTTATCCTTTTTTCTGTGTGGTTCTCGATCAAGGCCTTGAACTTGCCGAATAATTCATCTTTACTCTTCAAGAAGTATATCCAAATCTTACGGGAAAAGTCATCAATAAATGAAACATAATATACATACCCACTTAATGAACTGGATGACATAGGACCGCATACTTCAGAGTGGATGATTTCCAATATCCTTTTCGCTTTGCTCTGGCTACTTGGAAATGCTTTATTCACGTTCTTTCCCTTTGCGCATCCTTTGCAAACGCCTTCATGCTTTGATTGGATTTTTGGAAGTCCTTCAACTGCTTTGCTTGCAATGGGTAGTGCTCTATAGTGCACATGTGCAAGCCTTCTATGCCATAATTCACTTTGCTCCATGGAGTCATGGACCAAGGCTTGTTCAGGTTGGCCCTTCAATTTGTACAAGCCTCCCTCTTGCTCTCCAATCACAACTGCATCGTCTATAGTCTTTCCCTTTGGCAACATTAGGACTTGGCCATCGAAAAATGCAACCCTCATACCTTTTGCATCTAGTGCTGATATGGAGAGAAGGTTCTTCTTTAGTCCTAGAACATATAGGACATCCTTCATCTTCAAAGATTTTCCAAAGTCTAGCTTGTAAGAAGCTTCTCCACTTCCTTTTATGGGGTATTGGTAATCATCCCCAAGTTTCACCTTGTGAGGTGACTCATGTTCATATAGGTTTATGAAGGATTCTTTATATCCTGTCATATGCTTGGAAGCTCCATTGTCTACAAGCCAATCATTACTTCCATGTGTGACAGTGCCCGTGAGTGTTGATATCAAGACATACTCCTCGTCACTTGAAGATTCATCACTTTCTTCTCTGGCTCTCTTCCTTGGAGGTTCGTCATCTTCTGCGGTGTGAGCATGGTGCCTTTTCTTTTTGTTCTTCTTGTTGTGGGAGCCACTTTTATTTCTGGGACAATTTCTGGAGTAGTGTCCCTTCTCATCACAAGTAAAGCATCTAATATTAGATAGATCTCTCTTGGATCTTCTAAAGTTATCCCTCTGATTTTGGTGGTGGTGTTTCTCCCTCATATTGTGATGGTGCTCCCTCTTGTTATTATTCCTTCCGGAGTGTGTTGTGAGAGCTTGATCGTTGTTTGCTCCCATCTTCTCTTCTCGAGCCACAAGTCGAACTTCTTCTTGTGAGCATTCTTCCCACAACCTACTGAATGTGATTAACTTCTTTCTAACACAAACCCCTTGAATGAATGAGTCCTGTTATCACCTAAATTGTAGTTACCCCTATGGATGTATCCATTAATGGATGGTATTAGGGAAGGGCAACTCAAAAGGTGCAACCACGATCACCTCGGCCTCCAATAGATGGTTGTCACGCCAATCGAGGCAACCTTCGCTTTATGTTATCTAGCCCAGACAACAAAGGGGGAGACCCGATCTACTCCTGACAGGAGAGATCAAACCAAGACACCAAATCAAGTTAAGACTAAGTGAAAGAAGGTGTATGGTTTATCCTAGACCTAAAGATGAAGTCACAACTGAGGGGTTCAATGAGTTTAGATTTGGTTCATTGTTGATGTGTGAGTGACTTATAGTATTTGAAAATAAGATCCAGGATTATAGTACTAGTCAATGTGAGAAAATCCACTGCCTTGGGAACTGTGTCCAATGCAGGGTAGTTTAGGGGTTGAATTGGGGCTAACTAGTACAATTGACAAGCTTGATCATGAAGTATGATGACATCAAAGGGTTTAGTCCACCAAACAAGGATCGAACCACAAGTTAATCCAACAATCTAGGAAAGTCGAATTGATTTGGAGAGAGATCAGTGCCTTGGGAATTGGGATAATGGAGTCAAATGAAATTACCTTGTGGTTGATGACTCCTATTGCATGAGACAAGTGGGCAATTAAAGGTTTGATGGATGAATAGGTCTTGATCTAGAGATTCAAGGTTTGACCTAAGTGGACCACAATCCCTTAAAACAAGGAATGCTATCCCCAAGGCAAGATTTGATGAAATGACCAACTAGACCTAGGTTTTGAATTATGCTCGTTCCAAATCTACTAAAATCTCATGTACCCACGTCCTAGAAGTGGACCAACTCCAATCTCCAAGGAAGTGCGACTTTGCCCAAGGAGGGTAAAATGTGGGATAAATGGGATCAAGACAAGTCCAATGACATCCAAATTTTAGATCCAAGTAGGTTGATCAAGTGAGAGTGTGGATCTACAATTTCAAGGCAATCCAATGGCTAGATCTTACTAGATCTGAGTTTGAAGATACCAAGTGGTCCAAAATGGGGATTAAATCCCTTAAAATGTGGAATAGGGCCCACAAGGTAGAAATTGCCAAAGTAAGAATCTAGGGGTAGGTTTTAGGATGTATAGATCATGAATCAATTAAAATCTCAACTACCCATCAACTAGATCTAGGTCAACTCAACTCTCCAAGAAGTGTGCCCTCACTTGGGGAAGCCAAGTTGGCTTGGGAAGGGGATCGAATGAAGGCCAATCCTCACCAAACTATAGATCCGGGATGTCGTGGATACTATAGAGGTGGGTTTTCAATATTATACCCAACAACCCACTAGATCTCAGTAGATCTAAGCAAATGTAACAATGCGGGTTTTGATTAATTAGGGTTTGAAATATTTAAGACAAGTGGATAGATCATGGAGATAGAAATTACCTTGAGATCATACCTGAGTGATGAAGAGAGATGCCTTGATGTTGAGGAAGATTCCCGCAGAGATCAAATTAGAGATGGTTGATTTTGCTTGCCAAATTGATGCCCTAGCCCACAAGTGCGACCTCCTCTAACCTGTCAAACCAAGGAATAGTGATTCAATCAGTAAGACCAAATATGGAGGAAATACAAGCGAAATACAATAGTAACATGAAAATAGAAGGTCCTAGGACAGTAATACTTCCCTGTTACCAACGAAGAGATCCAAAGAAGAAGTAGGGAGAGTCTTCCCCTACCAATACTTCCTCCTCAAAGCAAATCGGCCTCCACCTGTAGATGCAAAAAAAACGTGGTACAAAAGATATGGCAAAACAAGATCTCCAATAACTCAGTGCAAAGGAAGAACCAATGAACGAACACCAAAAACATTCACCACAACACTGGAGATAGATGCAATAATAATTTTCTATTCCAATAATCCAGAGCCACAACTCCCCTTACAATGAGAAGCTCTCTCCTTTAAATAGGAAGGAGAGGCATCAAAATCCTAACCACTTTCTGAATGAGTGGCTAAGATTAAAAGATACAAATGTCTAATCAATGGTTGAGATGAGCTCAACAATAAAATACATGGATCACTAATAAAATATAACATAAGTGGACAAAATCGCTCTAGGAGAGGGGAATCCCACCATATCATGATGACAAAATATAATAGGAGCTTATGGTGGGTCCAAGGGGTAATTTTAGCCACCCTTGGTCAATCCCCATAGCACAATAATAATAAAATAGTCATCAATATACCAAATCGTGCCTCTATGGACAAATCGTGGGCCTCAAAAGGCCTCAGAAATCATCAGAAAGTGCCATAAGTGATGGATGTGGGTCTTGATGAAGCTGAAACTGCTGGAGGAGGCGTGGAAGACATCAATCCATCATCACTGATCATCCCATGCCAAAACATTTCCTCAGTAGTCCAAATCGAATTCCTCAATAGCCATTTCTACCAATCCTGAAATGCCTCGGGAAGCGTGAAACTGCCCCAAACTGCCTCCTGGAGTGCCTGCGCTGTCAAGGTGAGGGCACCAGTGTGTCCGGGAGGGGGGTAATATGGTAAAAACAAGTGGCTGGACCACTCCCTCCAAGCACAGCGCCCTAGGTCAACCAAATAAAAATCCTCTTTGCTCTGACAGGGTCTCCGACAGACCAAAACTGCACTGGGTTAGCCTACTGAGGCTCAATCATCACTGTAAGTGCCCGGAACTGAAAACAGACTATCTCATTGGACTCAGAAGGTCCAAATCCATCCAAGATGTGTACTCATACACCATATGAGTCTCTGCATGATCATATAATATATCCAATATACCGGAACAGGTGAAATAATAATAATCTGTAAATGATCAAATAATGTTGTAAACCATGAATCATCATCATAAACCTATATCTGATGCATAGAACCATCATGTACATGTACATAGACCATATATCATCTATCCATATCATCACAAGGTCCAACCATCTCATGTCCTGTGGTTGCCCTTGGTCAAACTGAGTTTGACCAGGTCAACATTGACCAAATATAACTCAAACTATCATTAGAAGCTGCTGCAAAGTGTCAAAGGTTAATGCATGCTTTACAACTTATTCAAATAGCAATTATAACACAAAGTAATCATTACTAGCGATCTAAATCCAAATATATAATGTCATTAAATATTATTATTACTCAGACTAGAATTTCAAGACCATACTCACTTCATAGCTGTGATCAATTTGCTAGTGAAGGGTGAAGGCTAAAATAACTGGCTAGGCTAAGGGATGACTTGACTAACTTAACTTTGTGACACTTTGGCCAAGGGAAAGGGAATACACACCATAGTATATACTGAATAAGCAACAACACAGGGAATGGTGGTGTCTCACAAATGGATGAGTTGTTCAAAGAGGGTTTATTCACCTTTAACAGATGCGCACAATCCATAATACAAATGAGGCCAGCAATTGTTTAGATATAGCATTTAAGTTCCATTGCTTTTTGGGCCTGAAGTTTCCATAGCCTTTGATCTATGTGTGTTTATATACACATTGCATAGATTTACATTTATTTAGGCTTTTTACTGCAGGTGTGTTTTTAAGGCACTTGTTTACCTGAGCACTTCTAGGTGTGTCACAGACAGCTTGTTTACCTAGGTATTTACATTTCCAAAGGATATAACATTTTATTTTCATGGCCATTTTCATTTGGCATGCCTTTCATTCATGTGTGTTGAAAAACACATTGCATGAACGGGCTTTTCATACAAGATATAACATTTCACTTTTCCAGATTTTGTATTCATGGCAGCACTAAAAGTTTCAGGTTTAGCCAACACAACTTTAGTGACTAGGGGGAATTCACAAGGAACTCCAACGCACCATAGGTAAGTTTTGTCACCAACTCAAAGCCGAGACACAATAAACAGGGAAGCTCATCCAATACAGAGGCTACAGTGGGGAAAAGGTCCTCCATGTCACTAGTCAAGTAGTAAGTCAGGGTGATAAACTAAAAGGTAGGCAATGGATGGATGAAGACAATGAATAATGGAGCCAACACTAGCAAGCCAAGGTATGGTGGAATGATCACCTCTATTCTCCCTAAGGAGGGTAAACCCAATGAGTGTTAATAGTGAACTTCTAAGTCTGAGTAGGGACAATATAGTATATATAATAAGATCAACCAAGTCCACATATCTATATGATCACCAGATCATGACACTAAGTGCTAAAACATGCTATAAGAATAAGTATAAAAGCAATATAACCATAACACAATGACATACCTGCTGAGTCATATACCTGAATGCTCATCACCTGAACCATTATCTGTCCTCTGAGACTGCTGCTGTAACTCTGGGCACTACTGACTGCTCTGCACAAATGGTATAATGGCTACATCGGTCATCTCTCTGAGTGCCCTGAGACTCAGTCATGGCAATGGAGAATAGATATACTGTCCAAAATCTGATAGTGATCCAATATAGATGCTCATCTCAGCATCTCAATGTAAGGGAACTGGATGAATAGTGTACTGGAATTAGAAAAATAATGTATGGTAGCCCGTCTACTATATATGTGATAACAAGTCCCATGATCTTGGGAGACCATTCAGGGTGGTCATCGCAATTTCTCCTTCTTCTACATTTTCTTCCACAGCTTCAAGTTGCTCCTTGATCTGAGAGACCCTTGTAAGGTAAGACTGCATGGTCTCTGCATTTTGTATCTTCACATTCTTGAGTTGGTTACTCAAGGTCATCTTCCGATTTATATTCTTCCCTTCAAACAGCTTGGTCAAGGCATCAAACATCTCCTTAGGTGTCTTTAAGGATGACACATGTGGGATGAGATGATCCTTAATAGAATCTGCAATGATTCTCTTGGCCTTAACCAAGTTCTTCTTTTGTAAGGCTTTAGCCTCATCTCCCTCTGGTGTTGGAACCTCTTCATTCACATACTAGTCCAATTCATTCTCTTCAAGGACCAAAGCAATCCCATACTTCCATGCTCGGAAGTTATCATTTCCTTCAAGTTTATCCTCAAGCTTGGTGTGGTGAGACATCATTAATGAGAACTTCAAATGGAAATAGAAAAGCTTTTAGGTCTGACCACTTTTAGATGCCCAAACTGGTTCTGGAGCTGGCTGGCCCTAGGGTTTGTCAGAGAAACCCTAATTTTCCAAACTTGGAATTTGGAACTTCTGATTGGACAGATAGATGTGCCTCCTCAAGGCAAGTTGCCCAATGTACTCACTCTTCCAAATCAGTGAACAGAATCCCAAAATATCTTATGTCCTAGTTTTCCTCCAGCAGTAGTGACGGGCCAAAAAATGAAAATTCTCAAAATCCAATTTTGCTTCGACAGAAAGATGCACCCTCCTAGGGCGAGTCATCCTAGCCTCTTTTCGTTGATGATCTGTGGAGAGAAGACCAAAAATTAAGAAGCCCTAGCTTCCGCAGCTACACAGTGTCTTCTTTTCAGGTTAGCTCTGATACCATGTTAGATTTTTCTACTTTTAATCAATATTTATCTAGGATCTTAACTCAAAGAATAACATGCACATCATAACACAATAGACACAAAGAATTTCCTCAGGGAAACCATAAAGGAGAAAACCCCGCAACTTCCTCAGAGATAGAATCGTCACCAATACAATATTGAATATCACAAAAGTAAAACCCCAAAACAAAGATGGTCTTTTGCAGCTCCTCTTCTTTTCCTCCTATGTGAACTTGTCCTCTCTCTCACTAACGTGAACTTGTCTGAGTGAGTGTGTGTTTTAAATGAGAGAACTCCACTCTCTATTTATACTTTAACTTTCACTTGACCTTTTCACTTGCTAGGTCGGCCCCAGCTATACCTGACTGGGCCGACTTCTCTAGGAAACTCAATAACCCTAATCTAACTGACTCTAGGGGGATCTATTGCCCCGACTTACAATGGAGGATTTACCTCAATGACTTTACATGACCAAATGTAATAATGACATCCTCGACCGGAGGAACAAACATCTTCGTCGGAGGTACAAATAAAATACAATAATAATAACAATATAAAATACAAGTGAATATCTTCCGAATTTACAATTACATTAACACAGATTGGGCAAGAAGTGTCTCAGACAGAAAGAGAACTTCAGGTGGATGTTTCAGTCTGGGATCATCTAGTTGTGAAGCCATATGTCTTGGGAAGTTGTTATCAGGTCTATTCGATCTGGAGTTGGATACCACAGTGATTCTATGTGATAACCAAAGCTGCATGAAGATGACAGAGAACCCCGTGTTCCATGATAAGTCGAAGCACATAGAAATCCAAGATTTCTATGTTCGTGATATGGTGCAAAAGGGAGCTCTAAAGCTCCAATATGTGAGCACAGATGAGCAGGTTGCAGATGTGTTGACTAAGCCTCTGTCTCGTGTGAAGTTTGAGCAATTCTGTGACAAGCTTGGTGTATTTTGTAAGGACTTCCCTCGAAAGGGGGAGTAGTGTTGATGATACTATGGTATCCTGATCACAGTGGGCAGCTCAGTTGCGATTGATCATCCTTAGATTTGATCCCGTAATTCCGAAAGGAAGGATAGTCTTAAATGTTGATCCTTAGACTAGATCTCGTAATTCCGAAAGGAAGGATTTTCTAAGATGTGGTTGATGGAGAATGATCCCGTAATTCTGAAAGGAAGGATCGTCCGAGTACCTGTGCGCTGTGATCAGTAGTGGTAGCTCTGTAAAGAATGGGTCCTGTAATTCCGACAAGAAGGATCGTCCGTGTTGGACTTGATCCCGTAATTCCGACAGGAAGGATTGTCTGAGCACCACAAATGTTGTTGGATTAAATCCCGTAATTCCGAAAGGAAGGATAACCAATGTTGGACTGAATACCGTAATTCCGAAAGGAAGGATTGTCCATGATCCCATAATTCCAAAAGGAAGGATCACCCGTGTTGAACTCGATCCCGTAATTTCGAAAGGAAGGATCATGTTGGTTGTTGATGCACTTGCCTCATTCTGTTACCATAGATGATGTTGTTCCTGTAAAAATTTAAAGAAAATGTACTAAACCCTCATTCAAACATTTCTTCAAACACTTTGCTTCATCAATGATTTAATGTTGCTCTGAGTTATTTAGGATCAGAAATAACTTGAACAAGAAATACTCAACGAAACAAACACTCAAACACTGTAGAATGTGAACACATGTATTTAGGGCCAAGCCCAAAGCAAAACCTCACAAGAGGAAAACCCAGAGAGATGTCTTTTTATTAAATGAGAACAAAACTGGAATTTCTCACAACTCAGAAATTCATCTTTCCGTCAGCAAGAAAAATCATAAATGCAAATAAACCAACTTATCTTTGCAAAAACTAGACTGTTGTATGGACAGGGTACGGACTTCCTCGAAAACTATGCCAACAATTTGCTGTATGGATCGTATAGTTTTTGACTGTTGTACGGACTGTGTAAACAACTGCCTCGAACATTGTGTAAACAATTGCCTCGAAATCTATGCCAACCGAAGTGTATGAACTGTGTACAGACTGCATCGGTTTCTATGCTAGCAGAATGCCTCAAAAAATGTGCCAACAAAGGAGTACCAACTGTAAGGACCACCTCGATTTCTGTGCCATCAAGGGATGCACGGACTGTTTGCAGAAATTACCTTGGGAACTGTGTTAATGGTTTTCCTTGGGAACTGTGCTCTCAGAAATCAGAAATAACTTCTCTTTCTCTCACTCTCTTCTTCTCTCTTGATGTCTTTTGTTCTTCTTTAAAAGTGTTTAAATAATCACTTAAACCCCTTATAAACCCTAACTACCTTTAATAACCCTAACTTCCTCAATGAATGGCTAGGATTAAAAGATCTAAAGGGTCATCATTAATTGCACATTCAATTCCTTTTAATAATAAATAAATGCACATTTACATAAGGGACCCACATTACTTAAGTGAAACTCACTTTTAAAATATAAAAGTCACTTTATTATATTTACAAAGTAACACTAGGAAAGACAACTTTATCCCCCCCATGTGACATCAAAATCATGGGCAAGGACCTTCCTCATTACAAATTTCAATAGTTCAAGCCTTGAGTTGTTGACAATGATGATGTTATTCCAGCTTTATTCTGATGAGCCAGCCTCGTGCTGTCGTTGTTGTTGATGTATCAATTTTATACTGATGATGATGATACTTCAGCTCTATATTGAAGATGATGATGATGTTCCAGCTCTGAGCTGCAGATCATGATGATGATGTTCCAGCTTCGAGCTGCAGATGATGATGATGATGTTCCAGCTCCGAGCTGCAGATGATGATGATAATGTTCCAGCTCCGTGCTGCAGATGATGATGATGATGTTCCAGCTCCATGCTATAGATGATGATGATGTTGTTCCAGTTGCTGATATTGATGTTGTTGAAAAACTTCCAATGATTTATAGATGTACCAACCAATGTTCCAAATGATGTTGTTGATGATGCCTCCTCCTCCCTCCTTCCGATGATGTTGTGTAGAGCCACACCTGTTGTTGATTGTTATTGTCAGTAGAATACCCTTCTTGTTAAGGAGGAGTGTTGAAATAATGTAACTTCAAAGAATATTCTACTTGTACTTTTCATTATTATATTATATCTCCGTCAGAGATGTTTTTACCTCCGTTCGGGGATGTCATTATTACATTTGGTCATGTAAAAGTCATGAGGTAAATCCTCCATTGTAAGTTGGGTCATTAGTACCCAAAAGAGTTTAGTGTAAATGTTATTTTGAGTCTCCCTAGTGAGATCGGCCCCATTGGGAAAAAGGTCCCCTCACTTAAAGTAAAAATAGAGAGTATCACTCTCTCATTTGCATCATTCACTCACTCAAGCATTACGCAAGAGAGGAAGAGGAAGGCTAGCGAAGGAGGAGGAGGATTGTTCTTGGCTCTTGTATTTGGGTTTAGTCTCTCTTTCTTATGAGACTTGTTCTTTGGGCATTGTACTTTGGTAATCTATATTGAGGAAGTTTTTGTTGGGTTTTCTTCCCCTTGAGGGTTTCCCAGGATAAATTGTTGTGTACCTTGTGATTGTGTATCTTTCAGAGATCCTCTTTATGCTGCTATTGTGAAAATGTATTAAATGCTCATGAAGTTAGAATTTAGTCTTTAGTAGCATATAATCTTTACATAGATTAGATCTCAAGCCTCACTTAATATCAACGATTGTGACTTAATCTTAAATTCACTTTTAGTTATTAGCCAACATTAAGTTAATTAATGTGCTTTTCCGAAGTTAGACTTAGGAAAAAGATATAAAAGTCACTTACTCTCTCAAGCAAGAACCCAGAGAGGTAACTCTGAAAACTACTGCATGATAGACACTTAGCCTATGCAAAAGCAACTATCCAAGCTATAAACATCAACAGTCTTGGACTGGGAGTTGTCTTTAAATGCTTTTTTTGAGCCATTGAAGGGGGAATAGCCTTTCATGTTTCGTATCTAGTGAGAATCATTGCTCAATGGTCATTTTTTCTACTTGATAACCAGTTAACCCCATGGATTTACAAGGAAGTCTCCTGAACCGTCACAGCAAGTGTCACAACACAAACATGCCAGAGACACAAAAGAGAACAAGGAGGCCTTCATGGTGAAGGGGTCACAAAGGAGAGATCAATAGTCAAATTGTTAATCTTTAGCCAAAGGATGCAAACCAATGTATGAGGTGATGATGGTGATGTTTAGGTGGTCAAAGGTGGACTCGAAGAAGGGAGCAAAAGTCCTTGCAAAGACCAAGAACCACCTTGGTTCAATGGTACATTAGTAAATCAAGAATCTACTACCCTCGTCAACCTATGGGTGGTACTACTAACCATACTCATCAAATAATCAATACATCAATGTAACAACAATAATGTAAAGTACAACATCACATAATATATCATCATGACATGACATAGTATAGGAGAATGGCATATATCACATGATCATCACATCATCTCATCAAAAGGAGGCCCAAGAACAACAAAGATGGGCCTCAATACTCTAGAATGCATAATTCACTGAAGCAAAAATATGTGTAAAAAGGTATGCCCACAGAATGTGGCATAATAACTCCATTTCCCATGGATTAGGCACTAATCAACTTGAATCCACCACCATATATTCATTGCATATTATGAACTATTGGATTGTTAAATCTAATTTTGTTTCAAGGGTTATTCATAACTGATTTAGCAATCTTCTCTAGGGAAACCCCCCTTGTGCCAAAGGAGAGCTGGCATAAAGTGAATGGAGTTTCTACTGAAGTGACAATGGGTAGAACTTCCAAGAGTTTCCCTAGGGTTTGTACTTTAGATATTTGGACTTATCTTGTGAGAATATTTGAGATGTAACAAGTCCCATGTTGAACTTTTTGTGCGTTAGAATAAAGAGCAGCTGATCAACAAGTGTTTTCCATTCTTCCATCTCTCCTAGCCCAAATGAAGTTGATATTGAAATTGCACATCAAGTGGGAGTCTACTAAGGTGCAAGAAATAAAATTCACAGAGTATTCTAACCGAACTCAAAACTTACCATCGGAGGATGAGTTGGTGATCGTTACAAAGAAGTTGATCTTCATTGATCTTGCATCCATAGTTGATATAGACAAGGACTTGGAAAAGAGCATGTTAATGCCCAAGGCCCTCATAGATCCTCCATCTTCATTCACTTCAACGACCCATTCATCATCGACTAATGCACCTCCTATTTTAGCACATTTTGTTACTTGTTCAATTACAATGCAACCTAACCCTATTAACACTTGTGGGACCATTGCATTAATCATGTTGCAACCAACAAGACCTACTCATCCTCATCACATGCTTCCTGATGGAAAATTACATATTATTTCCCTTGAACATTATTTTTAGTTTGTTGGTTTAGTTATTGAGGAATTGTAAACCCCCTATTTCGCAAGCACACTACACAAAGGCATACTCCAATGGTAGTGTTATCACACAGTTGTCCCTAAAGGTATCCCATTCGAGATGGTAGAGGAGATGGACAACTAAAGAGGTGACCCAAGAGATGCCACAGTTCCCAATGCAAGCTGGGTGTCACAATAACCAAGGCACTCTTCACTTTAGATCAAGACAAATCAAGATCAAGGGGGAGACCCTCACCAATCAATGAAGACTAGCTAACCCAAAGACTCTTAGTGAAATCTGTAGAATGAAAGAAGGAGAACAATGGTGAATTAGATCTAGGAAGATTAAGTGGACCCAAGGGTTAAGGTGTGGCTGAAGAGGCTTAAAGGGTGACAAATGGTTCAACCAATGAAAGACAAGGGCCACCTATGAGATTCAATTAAAAGATCTAAAGATGACTTAGTACCATGAAAATTAGCCAAGTGGGACCCACTCCTTAAAAAGTGGAAAATTGGTCCTAGTTGGGTCCACAAGGTCAAAGTTGGAATAGAATGGTACTAGGGGTATGTTATGGCATGGATCTATGGATTGGCCAAGAATTAGCAATACCCAAGTGTGGGATCTAGCAAAAGGCCACCTACCCAAGGAATGCGAATTGACCCAAGGATGACTAGTGCCTTGGATGGAGGGGCTAATGGAGTCGGATGTCCACCAAATTGTAGATCGGGATAGTCAAGGTGCAAAGGAAGGTGGGTTTTCAAGATCAAGAGCATGCCATGGCTAGATCTCACTAGATCTAATGCATCACTAAGTGACCCAAGTTAGGCACAACCCTCAAAATGAGGAATGAGGCCCACAAGGTAGAAATCACAAAAGTGAAGCACTAGGGGTAGGTTTTCAAGGGTGATCTATTCAATGCAACAAAAATCTCACCTACCCACGTTTAGGAACTAGCCCAACTAGCCTCCTCAAGGAATGTGACTTCCCTTGGAGAGGCTAATATGCCTTGGAAAATGTGTCGAATGAAATCTGAACACCACCAAACTATAGATCCGAATCGATGTGGATGCTATAGAGGTGGGTTCTTAATGTTATCTCCAAAAGCATGCTAGATCCAAGTAGATCTAAAAAAAAAAAAAAAAGAGGGTTTTAGATTTTAAGGGTTTATGTGACCAATAGGATGGAGAACAAGCGAAATGGATGCATACCTTGTAGATCTTACCTCAAAAGCTTGCAACTACTTTGCACATGCATGATCCTTGCCCTTAGTTACAATTTCAAGCTAGTTCCAAGTAAATCCAAGCAAAATGGTCCAAGCCCTAAGAGGAGAGATGCCCCATTCAACCTGTAAATCAAACTACAAAACGTTAGATTTGATCCACAAATCAATGAGATCTAAGCATGTCATGTCAAAGAAGCAATCAATGGACAAAGCACAATTGAAAAAGTCCCTCAAGATGATGACATCTTGCCCAAGGGGGATGTGGGAAACCCCTACAATCTTCCCTTCAAGCAAAATCACACTCTAGCTTCAACCAATTCGGCCTCCCTTTGTTGATGTCGAATTCACCTGTTACAAGCAAAAAAATTCTAAAAGCAAAGATGCATAGTCATGTACAAGAGCAACCCAATCAAAGCCAAGAAGAAGATCTCCAAAATAGTATTTTTATTCCAAGTTTTCCAGAGCCCAAAGGTGCTTTTACAATAGGGGGGTCTCCTTTTTTTATAGGATGAGGAAGACCAAAACCCTAAACCACTAAACCACTTTTTAAAACTAGTGGTTGAGATTAAAAGATATAACAATCTAATCAACGGCTAAGATGAGCCAATACAATATAAGACATGGATCACTCAACTAAGTGATGACGCCATAGCCTAAAAGACTCTAAGGAGGGTGACGTCATACATGGGGGTGGCTAATAACACATGTGCCACATCAACAAGACCAAGACAAGTCACTAGGAGAACATGGTGGGGCTAGGAGGTATTAATTCCCTTCACTAGCATGTCCCCATGGCACAATAATATAAAATATGAGTCCATGACATGTCAAAATATACAAATGATCAAATCTTGTCCCCACTGACTGGTGCAAACTGATCTGGAAGAAGGGGGATACACCATGGATGACCTCAGAGCAAACCAAGTGCCAAAACCTTGCCTCAATTGCCCAAATCGAATTCCTCAATGACCTTTTTATTCCAATTTTTAATCCTCCTGAAAACCTTGAAAGTGTCCAAAACTGCCTCTAGGGTGCCATCATTTCCGGAAGGGGGGTATAATGGTAAAAACAAGTGACTGCACCACCCCCTTCCTCTGTAGCGCCCTAGGCAACTACTTGCCTCCAATGCTCCTGCTGGACAAGTTGGATCAGCATGCCCAAACTAGTCAACAGGTGGATAACTGCTACTATCATGCCCAAGAGTGCCCAGAACTGAAAGATAAGTGTATCAATGGATCCAAAATATCCAAATCCACTAGAGATGAGTACTTATACACCTCATGACAACCTGTGGGGTCATCAGTAGGGTCCACCATACCTGGACAGTGTAAAATATGATGATCTGGAAATAATAATAAAACTGACCAACTGCATCAATCATCATCTGGAGCATATGTCCAACATATGGAATCATTAATAGGTGTATGTGAGACCATAGATCAACATCAATAAGCACAAGTGGTCCATCTCATCACGGATCCCAAGAATGACCATGGTCAAACTATGTTTGACTAGGTCAAAATACAACCAAAGACTAGATTATAACAAATGACTAAGACATGTTCCTTTAACCATATTCACAGCTTAACTTAAAGTATAAACATCATTACAGTGGCAGTTAATACATAGATATTTAGTGTTGTTTATAGTTTACTTGCACTAAAGCTTTAAAAACATACTCATCCAATGGACATGGCTTAACTGCTAGCAAAGGGTGAAGGCTAAGGACAAGGCTAGGTAAAAGGATGACTTGATCAACTCAACTAAGTGACACTTTGGGCGGGGTGAGGGGGAGCTACACTTTGTGTTGGACATTGTTACTACAAAATAAACAAAGGGAATGGCAATGCCTCACAAATGGATAAGTTGTTTAGAGAGTGCTTATTCAACTTAGGCATTATGTCTACATCAAGTTGATCCAAGTTCATTAGGATCATTCATTTAATTTCCATGGCCTTTTTGGCCTATATGAGCCCTTTGG
Organism: Larix kaempferi; assembly: GCA_027924585.1. Classification (NCBI taxonomy): domain Eukaryota; kingdom Viridiplantae; phylum Streptophyta; class Pinopsida; order Pinales; family Pinaceae; genus Larix; species Larix kaempferi. The sequence goes on from BSBM01000198.1 coordinate 4,847,795, forward strand.
GATTTTGCATGCTCTAAAAAGCACAACTAATCGCAGCTTGCATCAAGGGCATATTTACATTTATGAGGTCAGCAATCTTTAGATATAGCATTTATTTAACCATTGCTTTTAGACCTTTTTGGACCATTCGAGGGGTACTTTAGCATTTCATTGCTTTAGCTTTTAATTCATTGTGTGTTTAGAAACACATTCTAGAATTTAATTTCCATAGGCTTTCATAATAATTTCCATAAGTAGTAGATGTGCTTTCAGTTTTAGCCAACAACAATGTTATCACATTTTATGTCGGCAGTAGCTTCCTCACTACAAACTGTGCGGCCGAGGACCGCACAGTACTTTTTCCAGATCAGGAGATCAGCTGCCTTCAGATGAGGCATTTTTGTTCAGATTGCCCCTAGCAGACATATCAGAGGGGACAGACAGTTGGACTTACCATCTACCACATGGTTACTGTTATCACCTAAGCTGTAGTTACCCCTATGGATGTATCCAGTCATGGATGGCAATAGGGAAGGGCAACTGAAAAGGTGCAACCACGATCACCTCGACCTCCAGTATATGGTTGTCACGCCAGTCGAGGCAACCTTCGCTTTATGTTATCTAGCCCAGACAACAAAGGGGGAGACCCGATCTACTCCCGACAAGAGAGATCAAAACCAAGACACCAAAACAGGGTATTTCTAAGTGAAGTTAGGTGTATGGTTTTTCCTAGACCTAAGGATGAAGTCACAAGCCAAGTGAGGGGTTTAATGAGTATAGCTTTGGTTCATAGTTGATGTGAGAGTGACTTATAATGTTTGAAGTGAGATCTAGGATTAGTGTACTAGTTCAATGTTGGAAGACCCACTGCCTTGGGAACCGTGTCCAATGCAGGGTAGTTTAGGGGTTGAATTGGGGCTAACTAGTACAAATGACAAGCTTGACCATGATACATGATAGCTTCAAGGGTTTAGTTCACCATGCAAAAGTCAAAACACAAGTTAATCCAACAATCTAGGAAAGTGGAATTAACTTGGAGAGAAACCAGTGCCTTGGGAATTGGGAAGTGGAGTCAAAGTAGGGTTGACTTGTGGTTTAAGACTCCTAGTACATGAGATAAATGGGCAATTTAAGTCTTGATGGATGAATGTGTCTAGATCTAGGTTTGACCCAAGTGGACCACAATCCCTTAAAACAAGGAATGCTATCCCCAAGGCAAGATTTGACAAAGTGATAGTCTAGACCTAGGTTTTGAATTATTCCGGTTTCAAATCTCCAAAAAACTCAAGTACCCACGTCCTAGAAGTGAGTCAACTCACTTCTCCAAGGTGGTGCGACTTTGCCCAAGGAGGCTAAAAAGTGGGGTTAGGTGGGTCAAGACAAGTCGGATGGCATCCAAACTTTAGATCCGGGTAGGTTAGTCAAGTAGGAGTATGGATCTATAATTTCGTGGCAATCCAACGGCTAGATCTTAGTAGATCTGAGTTTGAGTGTTCCAAGTGGTCCAAAATGGGGATTAAATCCCTTAAAATGTGGAATAGGGCCCACAAGGTGAATTTCAGGAAAGTAACAATCTGGGTGTATGTTATTGGATGTGTAGATGACGAATCAAGTGGAATCTCAAACACCCATCACCTAGATCTAGGTCAACTTGCTCAACTAGTGAAGTGCGCCTTGCTTGGGAGAAGCTAAGTTGGCATGGGAGAAGGGTCAAACGGAAACCAATCCTCACCAAACTATAGATCCAGGATGCCGTGGATGCTATAGAGGTGGGTTTTCAATATTATGCCCAATAACCCACTAGATCTAAGTAGATCTGAGAAAATGTAAAAAATGGGGTTTTGATTAATTAGGGTTTTAAGTGTTTTTGACAATTGGATAGATCATGGAGATAGAACTTACCTTGAGATCATACCTGAGTGATGTGGATGAGATGCCTTGATGTTGAGGAAGATTCCCGCAGAGATCCAATGAGAGATTGTTGATTTGCTTGCCGATTTGATGCCCTAGCCCACAAGTGCGCCTTCCTCTACCTGTCAAACCAAGGAATGAAAATTCAATCAGTAAGATCAAGTATGGAAGAAATACAAGAGAAATGCAAATAGTAACATGAAATAGAAGGTCCTGGGACAGTAATACTCCCTGTTACCAACGAAGAGCTCCAAAGAAGAAGTAGGGAGAGTCTTCCCCTACCAATACCTCCTCCTCCAAGCAAATCGGCCTCCACCTATAGATGCAAAATTGTGGTACAAAGATATGGCAAACAAGATCTCCAATAACTCAGTGCAAAGGAAGAACCAACGAACGAACACCAAAAACATTCACCACAACACTGGAGATAGATGCAATAATAATTTTCTATTCCAATAATCCAGAGCCAAAAGTCCCTTTACAATGAGGAGCTCTCTCCTTTAAATAGGAAGGAGAGGCATCAAAATCCTAACCACTTTTTGAATGAGTGGCTAAGATTAGAAGATACAAATGTCTAATCAATGGTTGAGATGAGATCAACAATAAAATACATGGATCACTAATAAAATATAATGTAAGTGGACAAAATCGCCCTATAAGAGGGGAATCCCACCAAATCATGATGATATAATATCATAGGAGGCTTATGGTGGGTCCAAGGGGTAATTTTATCCCTCCTTGGTCAATCCCCATAGCACAATAACCAAAAAATAATCATGAATGTACCAAATCGTGCCTCCATAGTGAAGTCGTGGTCCTCAAAAGACCTCAAAAATCCTCAGAAAGTGCCATAAGTGATGGATGCGGGCCCCGATGAAGCTGAAACTGCTGGAGAAGGTGTGGAAGGTCCCGATCTATCATCACTGATCATCCCATGCCATAACTTTGCCTCAGTAGCCCAAATCGATTTCCTCAATAGCCATTTCTACTAATCCTGAAATGCCTCGGGAAGCGTGAAACTGCCCCAAACAGCCTCCTGGAGTGCTGGCGCTGTCAAGGTGAGGGCACCAGTGTGTCCGGAAGGGGGGTAATATGGTAAAAACAAGTGGCTGGACCACCCCCTCCATCATCAGCGCCCTAGGTCAACCGGATAAAAATCACATCTGCTCTGACAGGGCCTCCGACAGACCAAAACTGCACTAGGACAGCCTACTGAGGCTAAATCATCATTGTAAGTGCCCGGAACTGAAAACAAACTGTCCCATTGGACTCAGAAGGTCCAAATCCATCCAATATGTGTACTCATACACCATATGAATCTCTGCATGATCAAAATAAATATCCAATATACCGGATCAAGGCCAATAATAATGCGCTGTACATATACAAACACTGCTGTAACCCCAGAATCATCATCATAACCCTGTAGCTGCTGCATAGAATCATCCTGTATGTGTACATAGACCATATATCATCTATCCATATCATCACAAGGTCTAACATCTCATGTCTCATGGTCCTCCATGGTCAAACTAGGTCTAACCAAGACCAAATATAACTCAGACCATCATCCAAGGCTGCTACAAAGTATCAAGGTTAATACATGCTCTACAACTTATTCAAATAGCAATTATAATACGTAATGATCATAACTGGCGATCTACATCCAAATATATAGTGTCGTTAATTATTATTATTATTACTCAGACTAGACTTTCAGGACCATACTCACTTCATAGTTGTGATCAATTTGCTAGTGAAGGCTGAAGGCTGAATTAACTGGCTAGGCTAAGGGATGACTTGACTGACTTGACTTTGTGACACTTTGGTAAGGGAAAGGGAATACACACCATAGTATATACTGAATGAGCAATAACACAAGGAATGGCGGTGTCTCACAAATGGATGAGTTGTTTAAAGAGGGTTTATTCACCTTCACAGATGCGCACAATCCATAATACAAATAAGGCCAGCAATTGTTTAGATATAGCATTTAAGTTCCATTGCTTTTTGGGCCTGAAGTTTCCATAGCCTTGATCTATGTGTGTTTACAAACACATTGCATAGATTTACATTTTTCTTTTAGGCTTTCTGCTGCAGGTGTGTTTTTAAGGCACTTGTTTATCTGAGCACTTCTAGGTGTGTCATAGACAGCTTGTTTACCTAGGTATTTATTTTCCACAAGATATAACATTTCATTTTTATTGCCATGTTCATTTGGCATGCCTCTCATTCATGTGTGTTTAGAAACACATTGCATGAATGGGCTTTTCATACAAGATATAGCATTTCATTTTTCCATATTTTGTATACATGGCAGCTCTAAAAGTTTCAGGTTTAGCCAACACAACTTTAGTGACTAGGGGGAATTCACAAGGAACTCCAACTCACCATAGATAAGTTTTGTCACCAACTCAGAGCCGAGACACAATAAACAGGGAAGCTCATCCAATACAGAGGCTACAGTGGGGAAAAGTCCTCCATGCCACTAGTCAAGTAGTAAGTCAGGGTGATAATCTAAAAGGTAGGCCATGGATGGATGAAGACAATGAAATGATGGAGCCAACACTAGCAAGCCAAAGTATGGTGTAATGATCACCTCTATTCTCCCTAAGGAGGGTATGTACCAATGAGTATGAATAGTGAACTTCTAAGTCTGAGTAGGGACAATATAATATATATAATAGATCAACCAGGTCCATATATCTATATGATCGCCAGATCATGACACTAAGTGCTAAGACATGCTATGAGAATAAGTATAAAAGCAATCTAACCATAACACTATGATATACCTGCTGAGTCATATACCTGAATGCACATCAACCTGTACCATCCTCTGTCCTCTGAGATTGCTGCTGTAACTCTGGGCACTACTGTCTGCTCTGTACCAATGATATAATGGCTACATCGGTCATCTCTCTGAGTGTCCTGAAACTCAGTCATGGCATGGGGAATACAGCTGCTGTCCACAATCTGATAGTGATCCAATATAGATGCTCATCTCAGCATCTCAAATGTAAGGGAACTGGCTGAATAGTGTACTGGAATGAGAAAAATAATGTATGGTAGCCCGGCTACTATATATGTGATAACAGTTACCTTTCCTTGCCAGGCTTTGACACAAGCCCATTTGAGACAGTTGCCTAGTCTTGTTCTGACCAAGATTATCACAGTACAGTGCTGGTTTATTATGTGCCCGGATTCAGCAGAGACCCAACTCAGATACAGGTTCAGTAGCAGCAGGTATATGGTGCAGCAGGTATTGCATATTGTTGATTATTGCTCATGTTGTAGATTAGACTCCTTTATACTTGTTAGTACACTAACTTTGCATGAGATGATATATTTGGTGATCTAGCTATGATATGATGTGTTTGGGCCCTTGGTGATGTCAGTCCACCCCTTCGGTTAGACTTATGTATATGCACGCTGAGTCTTGTCCCCCATACTTGGCATAAACTTGATCATTTAGCCCCTCGGTAGCTGACTTTAGCACCATCGTCACTTTCTCCACCCATCCGACTCACCCATGACACTTCTTCCCCGACTTGGATTCTGATTTGTGATCCCGAGGACCCCCTTCCCCACTGATCTCTGAGTTTTCCATGACTCCCTGTTAATTGTGCCTCGGCTCTTTAGTGTGTGAGATACACGGTTAGACCTGGGATTTGCTCCTGTTGGTTGCCTCTGATGTTGTAATGCAGTTAGGATTGTGTAGCCTCACCGTGTGCTCCCCATTGGTCATCGAAGCTTGTATTACTCACCCCCATTACCTTTGCAGTATGAGCACCATGTTTATATCTTTTGAGATATGTATGTAGCCCAAGAGGGCCTCGAAGAAATGAAGAAATGAAATGTAAATTAGGCTAAAAGGCCTTTATGTTGTAAATGTAAAATCTAGCCAAAAAGGGCTAAGTATGAAACTCATTGTAAAATCCATGCAATGTGTTTATGAACACACATGGATTCTGGTCAGCTATACATGTCAACATTTGTAGTGGTTATTCCTCACCTAGTCCTGCGGGACAAGGAGGTGAGAAGGAGCAAGGAACAAGCTCAAGACGGAATTGCAAAATATTGAACCATATGAGCATGCAATCAACGGAATTGCAAAATATTGAACCATATGAGCATGCAATCAACGGAATTGCAAAATATTGAACCATTTGAGAAATTTTTAATTATTATTGGTCAACTTTGACCTGTTTCAATTAAAAATTGTGGATTTGGGGCAAACAATGCCAAAGTGATGGATCGGGGTCGTTCAAGTGGTCATCCCTACTACTTTTGGGGTCCACGATAACATTGCAGCAGACGGTTCGGCAATCCGGGCAATAAAAGTGGGTCAAAAGCCCAATTTTCATCTTCAACCATATAAACCAGCAGAAAATACATGGAAATCAGAATTTGACTAAGGCAACTATAGACAAATGGAAAAATTAAAGGTTGGCAATGGTAAAGGTAATTGCTAAGGTATTTTTGGTAATGTTTGATGTGTATTTACATGTTGTGGGGCCCTCCATTTGGCAGCTCACTAGGGAAGTCGAATTTGGCCCATGGGGGCGTTTTTTCTCCACCTTGGGTATTTGATTTTGTTATATGCTTGGGTGTGGGCCCTTGATTGTATTAGTTGGGGGGATAAAAACCCATATAGACACCCCCCAACTCATTGTTATATTGTATGGACCCCACACGGTCCCCCTCTCATCCACTAGTGCACTCTCCTTGGGGCAATTCGCACACCCCTCCTTAGAGTCATCTCCACCATTCGATTTGTGGATTGGGGAGATGATCTCAACCCTCTATTTTGGGGGGAAACCTAGTTTGAGTGTGAGCCATCTCTATAAGAGAATGGACTCACCTCCATTGTTCCTCTCTTGGCATTTTTGGAGCTGAATAGAAGAGGAAACGTTGCTTCTCTACTTGGCTCTTGTGTGATAGCTTCTTGATATTGTTGATTGCCATACTATCTTGATACACTAGTTGTAGTTGGTGTGTGTTTCCAGCACTATATTTCTCACCATTGTTTGCAGCAAGCAAAGTCTTGGAGGAGGGCGCACAATTTGACTGCCACTGTTGCTCCATTCTCCGGATTGGTATCACAAGGAAAGTGTTTTTGCCATTCCAGCCAAACATTTTTCTCATTCTTATTTGTATTGCTGTAGATTTACTTGCTTGACAACACTAATTTGATTTTCTTGTCCATTGGTGTTTGCAGGCAAGGAGGACGAGTTGGTGGGGAGAGAGCAAATCAATTTCAGCTGGGACATCTTCAACTGCTGCTATTTGATCTTCGGGACATAATAACCTCAACAAAATCAGAAATATCAGCTAGTTCCAAGTAGGTGTTACTTCTTCTTCTCTTGCATTTCAATTTCTGAATTTTGTTTAAGAGAGAAAAATCATGAAAAACCCCCAAAATTAAAATCTTTAAATTTAACCGTTAAAATTTGCTTTCCTTTAAAACCCACAAATGATTTATGCTTAAAAGCCTATATCTCGAATTTCATTTGATTCCGACTCCATTTACCCACTTAACCAGGCACTAGTCTCTCACGGAATTTGCCCCACCTGGGAAAACTGTCTAATCACGTTGTTTGGTTTATGGGTACTTGATATTTGGTTTCAGATTGTCATTTTACCCTAGGATATCAAATTTCATTGGATGGAAGTGAATATAAACGTCTTTTTTTCTATGCCCTAGGTCCATTTTTCCACCTTTTGACTCATTCCCCTAGGGTGCTTTCACCTCATTTCTTGCTGGTCTATTTTTTGTGCTTTAAATCAGCCACCTAAATAAGTTTGTAATTGCTGGCAGATGTGTTTTAATTATTTATCCAACGCTGCCATGTATAAATAAATCATCACGAGCTTCATTCCCCATAGGTCGGGTCCTCAACCATTCTTCCAGTAAATTTCTATATTGCTGATTTAATTTCCAGCCTCTTAATTCTTCAATTTATTCTTCATTTACATTCACAATCGGGTCTAATTTCATCTCATATAGTATAATATTTCATCTCAGAATCCCGATCTCACTAGGCTGGAAGAAATCTCACATTTAGTCATCCGTCTTGTTTCTTGCATTGTTTATCTTCTGGGTTTGGGTGTCTGATTGTTGAGTCTCAACCATCACTGGTTGAGTGGGGTCTCCCCCCTGAATTGGCTACTTACCTCGTCTAAAGTGACTGTAGCCTTGTCCGGTGTGACTTCTGTCCCTTGGACGGAGGACCTGGCTACTATTGGTTACACCTTTCTAGCTGTTCACCTCTCTACCGTCCCTATTGGGATACCTACCATAAACAGCTAGAGTTTGTGTGATAACAAACAACTCATGTGACTAGAGGGAATTCCGCACTAAGCCAAACATCGGGGCAACCGACTAGAATGTGAAGATTTTCTGCACTCTACTGTTTGCTGGTTTATGTCAACATTTCGTGGTTTTCATTCCCAGTCGGTTATGCATTGACTGGAAACTACTTAAGAAATTTTCAGTAACAATTAAACACACAGTAAAATGCACTAACAGGCTGGAAAACACATTTAGCAATCACACCATAAAATGATAGACTCAGAAATTTTTGGCCAAAATCAAGCCCTGGAAAAACCCCCATGGGGAAAACCAGTAAAGAGAGAGAGAGAGATTTATTTCTTCAGTAAGTCAAAGTACATAAATTTAACAGTAGAAATTTTTACTTATCTCCACCGGTAAATATCACCCAGCAGTTTATCTCGAAATCTGTGCCAAAAACAGCAGTCTCGAAATCTGTGATGTTAGTGCCTCGAAAATTGTGCTGAAAGTACAGTCACGGTACTGTATGGTTCTCCTTGGAAACTGTGCAGAAACTGTCTCAAAAATCGAGCCCCAAATCTATCTCAAACTGCTACAGCAACCTCGAAGTCTGTGCCCACTCTATCTCCTCGAACTGCATGCTGAAAACCTCGAGAAGTGTGCCCAGAATCTACCTTGGGCTGCGTGCAAAATATCTCAGACTTTGTGCCTAGATTCTTCTAGAAACTCGTGCCCAGATTCTCTTGAAAACCAAGCCAAAGATGACTACTGTACCTTCACCTCGGGATGTGTACCTCCTCAAAATCTGAACCACATTAAATGCCTTGGGTTTCGTGCTGTACGGCCAGCAATAACTGCTGCTGTACTAAACCTCGATTTTTGTGCATTAATGGCTGACTGCCTCGAAGTGCATGCCGGTCTCCTTGCTCTTCTCTCTCGACTTCTCTCTTTCTCAAACTCAAAAGTGAGCTCTCCAAATGCCTCCCTCATCTTTTTGTCTAAACCCTAGGGTTGTTCTAATCCAACGGTGAAGATTAGATCTCATCCGATGGTTGAGATCAAATGAGAGTGAAAATACCTTTTAATTAAATCACTTAAATAAAAATTCACTCACCCAGTAAAGTTAAGTCAAAAAGTGACTTTAATGTTATAAAGTCTCATTAAGTAGCTTTTAATGTGAGGGTCACCTTTTTCCCCCTTCTAAGTGACTTAAGAAAAAGTCACTAGGGGAACACTTCCCTAGGTACAAAACTAACAGAATGATCTAGGCATAAAATCCAACTCACCGAAGGCAAGTTCTATCACCAACTCAGAGCCGAGACACAAAAAAAAACGTGGATGCAATCCAACACAGAGGTAGAAAAGGGGAAGCCCTCCACATCAAATAATCAAGAAGGCAAGTCAGGGTGAAAGCCAAAATAAGGAAGGTCATGGATGGATGGAGTCAAGTGAATGTGGTGCCTAGGCTAGCAAACATAAAAGTCAGGAAAAACCATGTTCATGCTCACAGGAGGGTAATGAAACCAATGAGTATAGTCAGTAAACCTTACAGTGCAAGTAATACATCCAATTTTATATTTTAAATCCATCCAAGATATTTCATTTCATTATTTAAATAGTAATGCCACATCATGAGTTATATACCAAGTCAATGCTATGAAGATGACCAAAACAACAAGATAATAGTCCAATGCTAACAATCACAAGTCTAATGGTCGTATCACTGCATATCATAAATAGCCATCATATAGGACCACTGAAACACTGTTGTAACAATATAACTGGAACTCTGGGCATTGAACTGAAACTGTATGAAACAAAAAGGTCATATCGGTCATCAAATCTAAGCTCTCAAGGCTCAGCCTTGGCACAAGGTCTACTCAATGTCTGATATATACTGCTATGATCTGTAAGTGATCTCAAATAATGCTACTCATCATAACTGATCTCTGTAAAAGCAAAGCTCTGGAAAGTGCAGATATCTTCTCGGCAAGAATAGTAGCCCAGCTACTATGGTGTGATAATAGGTAGGAAAGGAATCAACCTCCACCATGGGCATTTTAGGAATTTAGCAAAAGTTCTTTCTGATTTGGGAAGCTTAGCTAGTTGATTACTCAAATAGCCGCCTTGATTAACATTAAATGGAACCTTGGAGAACTCCTTAATGAGTTTGGTCTCTCTCTACATCATTTTGTATCATTGTGTGTAAATGTGTACACTCTAATATTCTACATGGTATGAAAGCATGATATATGTGAAGATTAGAGCTTTGTTTTGGACAATGTGCATGCGATTGCTAAAATAGAGACTCCAAGTTCAATCACTCATGATGAAACTAAGGAAAATTTAGTAAAGAAAGGGGTTTTTGAGTAAGGCATGTTTGTATATTTATTTATTTTTTGAAAAATACTTCTTATATTTACAAAAAAAATACATCGAGAGAAAACAAAAAACAGAGCATTATATACAATGGTATTTACATCCTCCTCCTTAAAGCAACAAGAACAACAATAAAATTTAAATGGCCTCCGAAGTCTAACAATTTGGTGTCCTTGATCAACAAAAAGCCTTTTTCCAGCAGCTGCATACATACCTCTTCTCTCCATAAAGGGAAAGAAGTAGACAAAGAACTAATCTCGTTCTCGAAAACATATTTGCACCAAAGTTTTTAGAAAACAAACAAGGCAAAAATTTTCAAGCAGTGCCAAATACCACAAAGAGAAGAGCGGATCACCAATCCAGAGTCACCCAACAACACTGCATGCCAATGTAATTGTCCCTATAGAATAGCAAACAAATCCATTTGAACATGCTCTCAACACAACCTAGCCAAATGGTAATCCTAAAATAAATGCTTCACTTTTTCTGCCCATAGACAGAAAGGTCAAAGTTCATCTGAGATGCCACTCTTAGCTATGTGGGCCTTATAGACTTGTGGATCTTGGTGACTTCTTCATGTCATTGGCACATGGAGGGTTGTTACTTGCCTTGGAGGAGGAGTGTTGGACATCTTGGAGGAGGCTGTTGAGCCCTAAATTGCATGGGGACACTCAGTTGCTTGCATGAAGGCTTGCACTTGACTTAGTAATCCTTAGGTTGAGGAGTGATTATGTTGGTGGGGTGGACCTGGAGTTACAAGTGCCTTTGGGGGAGGAATATTTGACCTTTCTTAAGGAATGTTCAGACTCGAAGCCTTGCTTGTTGTATGTGCATGCCTTTGAGCTTGACATGTGTCACCTATAGTTGGAGTGCTCCACATGTGAGCCTATCTTCTCTAGAGTTAGCTTGCTTTTAGTGGACTAGGTCCACTTTGTATTGTAGGCCTCCCTCACTCTCATATAAATAGAGGGAGGAGAGAGTCATTTGAACATATTTGTACTTGTTCATTCTTGTAGATCACATGCTTGAGCTAGAGATCTGATACTAGAGTGAACTTGTCCTCTTGTAATCATATTTGTGCAGCCTCTTAGGAAATAGAAATGACAGCAACAAACCATATATTGAACAATGATAAACAAGAAGTAATAAGGAGGGTTTCTCATAAACCTTAATCTTTCTTTTTGGACCACAATTACTCTTCAAAAGATCCTTATGACAGATTTGAAAAGGTAACTTCAGCAATCAAATTCAGCCATGAAAGAGAAATGCCCTAGAACTCTACATAGAAAATGCCCTTAAACTTCCTTTGCTTCAGCTAGATCTTCAACTAAGCCCTTGGAATTTCCCTGAACATTTTTCACACCTTTTGGCCCATAAATCTCCTACTAATTATATTCTATCTTTTATTTAACCCTAATCAGCACCATGGTTTTAAAAATCGGTGAAACCGGTTTTGGAAACCACTGATTTACCGGTTTAAGGGGTAACCAAATCAAACCGGCGAGCAAACCAGTTCAGTGGCCAGTTCGGTGCCAAACCGGCCGATTCGGACACTGAATCGGTTGGTTCGGTACCGAACCAGTCTGATCGGCTGAGTTACGTCAAAAATCGGCAGATTTTTGTGTGGACCCGCGCACTCAGAAAAATAGGGTTTTTCATATTTTATTTCGTTTTTCTATTTTTTTCCTAACCTAAGTTACCTAACCCAACCCGTAACCTATTTAGTGACTACCCCCAGGCCCCCAACCTTTATTTCCTTATGTATTTTGTTCCAATTCCAGTCTCCTAGATATGTATTGCACAGCACACTTTGTGCCATTTTGATATATTGACTCTTTTATGGTATATACATGAGCAGACTTTGGATATTTTGTCTCTAATGCTTTGGAATCATGGATTAGAATTTTGAAAATGTTGTTTTTCTTTCAAATTTAAATATTTTATGTATTTTTGAGTAAACCGATTCATTAAATTCAAATCGACCGATTTATGACCGATCCATTACTGATTCCGATTTTGATTCGGAGTTAACCCTCAACCGATTCCGAGTCCAATTCGTATTTTTTTTTTAAACTATGATCAGCACACCAAAAGCATGCATTAGTTTACTATCATCACCATAATTATATACAACCACACACAGACCTAGCTTTCCCACTGTTCTCTTTGTTGGTGCAACACTTTTGTCCCTTCTTTTTAGAATGCAAGCTTGAGGTATGCATTATTTAATGTTCTCTTAGCACTGTACATGCACAAGATCTTAGTTTTCAATGGCTTGTTGGGCTGGTCTTCATGCTATTATTTTTTTGGTTTTGAGCATTGCTTTGAACAATCTCAACCGTGTTTGTCTTTACATAATTCTACATATTGTATTGTGAAGGCAACTTTTTGGCTGTGATTTGGAATTACCCAGTATTGTCATGGTCCGCCTTCCATTGACACTATAAAACACTAGAACCTCCATTGCTTGTCTTCTAATGGTATATGTGCAATAATGGTATTCTACATCTTAAACTCACTGTATTTTAGCTACTAACATTTTTTTAGCTAGCAGATCAATGGACTGAAGGCCAAAATGCAAAGTGCAAAAATGCCATGGCCAGGTGATGAGGGTGAAAAGCGATGGCAACAAGCTTGGATGGCAATAAAGAAGGTAAGAACTTGGCAAAGAAAATCATCTATACTTGTATATGTACCTTAGCTTTGTTGTACAATCATCTTCCAACTAGGCTTCAAAAGAAAAAGAGTGAACACAATTGAAAAAACCAACAATTTGTAAACTTATATTTATAGACCAACAGTTCAAGGAAACATAAAAAGCACATGGGAATTAAATTTATATATTTTAGAGTGACATTCTGTTACTGTTATTTCTGCAAATTACATTTAAGCTAGTCACTAATAACTAACCCTAATTATGGCTAACACCTTTTTTTTAGATGTGTTTATTAATGCTTTCCAAGCTTTAGCTGAGGCTGTGGACTTTAATCTTATATATAATCTTGCATCTGTTAATAAAATCTCAACTTTGGCAATAACTCTAATTAAGATGGTATTGAACTGCCTAGTTCTTATAAATAGTTGCTTTCAATCTCAGATGTAGACAGTAGACTGCTTGCTATATCTCTTTCCTACTATTATTTTCATTTATGAGGTTAGGATTTATGATGCATCTATGTTGGAATGTGTGCATCTTCTTAGTCATCAACTTATCATCATTAAAGCCTTAATCATAGGAGAAATCATATTTGACAGTAAACTAGTTTTTATAAAATGTTCCATGGGCATTGTGATGAGCAAAAATATATCAATTATAATGCCTCGAGGACCTATTTAGTCATCAACTTATCATCTTCAACGTCTTCATCATACAAGAAATCATACTGATAGTAGACTAGTTTTCATAAAACGTTCCATACGTATTGTGATGAGCAAATATATATATGAATTATAATGCCTCAAGGACATACTTAAATAGCTAATGGAAGTATTTATCTATTGTTTAGCACAAACTTGTAATAATTACTCATTGTAAAGTCTAGTAATAAATAAATTGGGGATCAATGTCAATGGTGGCTTGTCAGGTTGGTGAAAGTGGGGCGTTCTTAATCTCCCCACTACGATTGAAGTCTCTCCAATGACACACTCATGCTTGTGCTCGTGTTAGTTGTACACTAGTACTTGCAATATCGGTTGGAATGTTGTTGATTGTAGTCACTCCTAGATGGAATTAGGTGTTCTAGCTGCATCATGATAAGGGGGATCCAGTTAACAAAAAATAATAAGGATCCATAAGTTTTTTTTTATATATGGAGTTGTTACAAACTTACAACCTGTACACAACATTTCAGATAAATTATGAAACAATAGTATACATCTTCAGCATCCTAGAGAACAACCTTACTCCAGAAGAATATATATATATTATTCTTCTGGAAAAGAAGGGAATTATAAGTTAATAAAGGAAATCATAGCTCTTTTAAGAAGGCCAACCTACATGAAATATAGGCTGGCACCTAGCAAGTGACACGAGATGACTCTACAATAAATGCAACGGATCTGCCTGCAGTAAATGCAGGTTGATCTACGGATGAGTGGATTGACATGTCGCTTTTGTATGTATAGAATAATATAAATATATGGGGCAGATTCCATTCTTCTTTTAATGCATACTACTAATCTTACATACAACAAATTTCAGTCTTAATAAATATGTTCATAAATGTTTATGGCAATTTGGGCTATTTATCATCTTCTCACTGGGAAATATATCTTGTACTTTGATACAAACACATTCGATTTCAGGGAATTGATTTTGAAGACATAGTACTACATCGTCACTCTTCAAAAGCATTTTTTCCTCAATCCTGGAGAACTAATGTAACATGAAGAGGAAAATTAAACTATTGATATTAGGAAATCCGTGAATGCATTCATGAAATTTGCTTAAAGGTGCATTCATTCATGAATACCATGTAGAACACACCCTCATATGCAGACTTAAAGGTGCATTCATTCATTAATACCATGTAGAACACACCCTCATATGCAGACTTAAAGGTGCATTCATTCATGAATACCATGTAGAACACACCCTCATATGCAGACTTAAAGGTGCATTTCTTGTAGGGCCATTTCTTGGAAAATTTCTGCACAAATTAACGGTTATATTAGGCTTTCTTAGCATGGATTTTGCAGCCCTGTTTTCCCTAATAACCTAATAAAAGCATCCCTCTAAGTCTGTCCCCTTGACTCCATATGCCCAATTTGGATTTCGCACTCGTCTTTCGTTTCAACCACCCCTAAAAAATACAAAATCTATCATTTATTTTATGTTTTGCAAATCTTGAATTTATGGAGAAAATTATGATAAATCAGATTTCCCCCAAGTCTAAGAACCCTTTCCAAATCATCATCATTTACTAGACTTAGTTTCCTTTAAGGATTCCCCCCCTTGTGTTGGAGGAGAGCCAGCCTAAATAGAGTGAAAGTGCTACCAAGTTGATAGTGGTTGGCCTTTCTACATTACCCTAAGGTTTTACTTGTGGTTAGGACCCTGCCACCTAAAGTGAGAGTTTGGGAGGTATCATGTTCCATAAAAACCTACAATATTCTGAGATATGCTTTATACTTCTTTGTAAATACTAAATAGTATGTTGATCATTTTTTCATTATCAATACTATTTGACTATAGAAATCTTTACCATTGCAATTTGTAATATTGATAGTTTAACCTTTTTGTATGGATTTAGTAACGATGAGTTGTAGGTGGAAGATATCACCATGTAAATTTGCATGAATTCATATATTATGTTGTCAACGGAATCAAATATTTCTTGCAGTCAATTTTTCTATATAGCAATCTTTTAGGGACGGTTTATGTGAATTTTTGTTATTAATGGGCATAGTGTATTGTGCTTCTTTTAGGTTTGGGCTTCAAAGTGGAATGAAAGGGCATACTTTAGTGCTCGGAAAGTAAAAGTAGAACACAATGACCTTTGTATGGCTGTGCTGGTTCAAGAAATAATCAATGCAGATTATGCATTTGTCATTCATACAACCAATCCATTGTCAGGAAACACATCAGAAATTTATGCTGAGGTAAAAACTGTTTTTACTATTCACTATGTGACTCTTGCAACGCTGGCATTTGCTTATTTGGGGTTATGTTGTTACTAACAGATTGTGAAAGGTTTGGGAGAAACATTGGTGGGTGCTTACCCTGGTCGAGCAATGAGTTTTGTTACAGACAAGTCTTCCTTACAGTCTCCCAAGGTGACATTCACATTAACTACATTTATATTTCGGTAATTATAATGGCATTCCTATTTTTTCTGAATATCTTTTAGTAACACAAAACGGCCAATGGAGTTGGAAGTTACAATATATATAAAGCAAGGGGATGCATATCTAATTTAGTATAATCTAAGCCTATGCTCAAATCATAGTACTAATTTCTAAAAACAACAGTATAAATGAATGTAATCTAATACTATGCTCAAATCATAGTACTAATTTCTAAAAGCAACAGTATAAATGAATGTATAAGCTAGTATGTCTTTGGATCAATGAATTGTCTACTAATCATTAAATTGTTCTGTTTGATGGATGTTCAGATAGTTGGTTATCCAAGTAAGAAGGTGGGTCTTTTCATTAAACAATCAATCATATTCAGGTCAGACTCAAATGGTGAAGACTTGGAAGGCTATGCAGGTGCTGGCCTTTATGACAGGCAAGCATTTATGTGTGTGTGTGTGTGTGTGCTCATGTACTTTTTGCAGTGAGTCAAATAACTTGTCTATCAGTTGCACAGAAGAGTCACAAAAGGTTATAGTTATTGCAGAGATGTCTCTAATAACCTAGCCATCTATTTATGTCTGCAATGTGGACACTTAGTAACCCTCACAGTACATCACCAAAGCAGTTAGTCCGTTGAATTTTATATTTTTTTACCTTTCAAATTGGTAAATTAACATTGAATAACGTTGCAGTGTACCTATGGACCAAGAGGAGAAGCGTTTGATTGATTACTCGACAGACAAACTAATAGTGGACCGGAACTTCCAATACTCAATTCTCTCAAAGATAGCAACAGCTGGCAATGCAATTGAAAAACTCTATAAACGTGCCCAAGACATTGAAGGTGTAATTAAAGATGGTGAATTATACATTGTCCAAACAAGACCTCAGATGTAAACACACCCTTATTCATATATATCTATCATAGCAATTTCTCTGATAATGAAAGGGTTGTTTCGATGATTGTAGCAGTCGTTGGAGATTCAATGCATATGCAGTCAGGCAGTTTGAATATGGCTTTTGGAAGGATTTAATCGAGTTTGTTAAGATAGATTCATTTATGAACTGTAAACTCAGTGATGTTGCCCTTGGACAAAATGGAGTTGGCACATCCGATTTCTATTTCAAACTCCAATTTTTATGATTGGATATTGGTTCTACAAGTTCATGTGTTTGCATACTATTGACAATATGATTTTCCTTTTCACCTTGTTTTCTTTGCGAAATGAATCATAAACTTCTCTATTGATAAAGTAAAGCAACTTCGTATCGTCATGGTGATTCCTTTTAAAAATATGGCCACCTGACGACCCCTACACCATTAAGAATGACCAACACACAAAAAGGGATAATTGGAGACTAAAGAGAATATAGACACGACAACTAGACTATGAAAATGATGACTAGTACAGAACAAGAGACTGGCAACTAAAGGTCCAAACAAAGTAGTTTGCATCACTGGAACGAATAAGTGTCCCTTGCTCTAGCAGAGGCAGAAATGCAGTTGGGGACAACTAGTATCATCGTGAGTATTTTGAGCATGATGACCAATATAATATAGATGTGTCTGAGCACAAAGATATGCCATCATATTCCATGTAGTAAAGAATGTGCAGTTCAGCAAATGGAGTGTGAGTGATCCACTTGCACATCAAGATGGGAGAATTTTGCATGCATATGCATAAGAACTGAGGCAACCATATAGCACACACTGTATTAGAAGCATTATCAACTCTTTTTCTTGACAAATTTACTATTGTTCATGAATTTCTAGATGGTGTACAGAAACTGAATTCTAAGTGTCAAAAATCTATGCAACCCACATGGAAGACATTACTATGATCAAGAATAACCATTCCCCAGACCAGAGGCCTAAAGAGATGAATTTAAATAGGACCTTGTAAATATTCTGAAAAAGACAGAAGATATAAACATCCCCCAAAATGATGGAAAGTAGACTCCTTGGCCCCATAGAAAGTGCAGAAACAATACACATTGAACTTGTCCAACTTGGATCAAAGAGATAGCCTGTCAGTAAGAAATAACCAAGAAGAGAAGTGAATATTCATGTGGAAATTATCTCCTTTTTATTCCAGGAGGGTACCAACTTGGATCAAAGAGATAGCCTGTCAGTAAGAAATAACCAAGAAGAGAAGTGAATATTCATGTGGAAATTATCTCCTTTTTATTCCAGGAGGGTATCCTCCTTCGTCTGATCTTCTAAAAGAGTGGCATGTGCAGCATCATTGATAATTGCTTTAGCCATGCATTTGCAGACTAATGTAAACTATTGAATCATAATATCAACAATATTAGCCATTCCATTAACTTTCAACCTACAGCACAACTTCTAAACTTTAGGAATAGACTTATGTTTGTAAGAGCCATCCCATAAAAAGTAATGAAGAAATATTTTCATGGATTGTACGTAAGATCATGGGAAAGACAGAGAACAATATTAGGCATGCACTTGAACAAGTACCCTCCCATAATAATACACCTACCAACCAAGCATAAATATTCATGATTGCAATATGGGAACTATCGCCCATTGTTTCACGTGTTTAGAAGAGAAATTAAAACCTAAGAGAATTCACAAGAACTTACAAATTTTCCTTTCTCGCTACTTCTCCCAACCAAGATCAATAACCCATTAATGGGTAGTGTCAATACTGAGGCAATGCCAAAGACTAAAACACTTAGAATTTTCAAAAACTACTAAATTCACAAGTAGATTGATCGTGTTTTCCTTATAAAATTAGGGCATTATATTTGCATCATCAAGAAGTTACCCATAAAGGAGTTTATCACTACTACATGGAAGAGACAGATGTCTCCAATTATGATGCCTTTGACTAGATCCAAAGAAGATACCCAAGCTATTCGCAACAATAGCATGAAGTCAATTATTTATGGCTCTAGTCCTACGCTATTGGGAGTGGGGAGATGGGAGTAGGAGTGGAGCGAAAAGCGAAATTTTCAAAAGCTTTTGAGGCCGGAGCTTTTTTTATATGATATATATTTTTATATATTTTGATGCATATATGTTAACAAAACCATTTAGAATGTTGAATTAGTTACAAAAAGCATAAAAACATGGATTAAACCATATAACATCAATCGTCTAGTAGTTGTAAGCCAAAAGGAATTTTGTTGTAAGCGTGTGTGTCCCAATGGGTGGTGAAGGTAGTTAAGTTGTGATCAATAGGTTTGAGGTATATTTGATTGTATCCCGAGAAACCATCCAAGAGTGACATCATTTGGGCATCATAAACTTGTTGAAGGATCTCCCCTGTGGACGAGACAAGAAATATTTCTTTTAAGGACACTTAGTATAAATGTAAAGAATTGACACATAACCAAATATCCCCAATTTTCTTTCTAATTGGGACCAAATTTGATACCCACTATGAAAAATGGATAAGGTAAATGACCCATAAAGCTTCCATTTTATTTGATCCAGGCCTTATTATTTGTTCTAATGCAGAGTTGTTCTTCCTTTTTTTTCTTATAAGGCTTTGAATCATGAATTATAGGTATGGCATGAACTATTTCCTCTATATTGAAGACCTTTAGGTCCTCATAAGATTAAGAAAAAATATATTTAAACTCTAACAAGAATTCAATGAACAGGGCAAACTCGCATGAGAACATTGTGACCTTATATGAACTATTTTTGGATCTTCTTATGTTCTTAAGGTTATAGGCTGAGTTTCTTACACCATCCTAATATATTCACTATCAGAGAAATTTTTAGGGGCAAAATTTCGCCAATTGGCTATTTTTGGGGTTTTTTAAATAAAAAAAAAATCGCTATTTGGTCATTTTTAAATTCTAATATCCCCTATATTTACATAAAATATGTTTTCTTATCAAAATATTTGTCAAAATTTACAAGTTTCAGTAGTAAATTGTCTATTTCATATTTAATATTCACCTCTCAATCTATATACATGCTTTTTTCAATCTAAAATAATTGCCTAGAATATATACTTAAGTATATTTTTATAATCCTTAAAAAATACCTTGTTCACTATTAATAATAGGTGTAGATTTAGAGGCATCGTTGGAATCAAACATGGACAATCTAGGGAGTGATTTATTTATTTTCAATTGGATTACCTCTCATGTTTCCTCTTCTATCTCATGACAAATATGCAAATTTTTTAATTCCACCTTGTTTTGAAGGAATATGCAAATTTAATCGTCGGATTTGAAGCTTTATCAAGTAACACATGCCTATGTAAGATTTGAACCTTTATATACTCAATGGACCTTATGAAATATGAAGTTATACAACTTGACAAGAACCTGACTTTGTTATCGTTTTTTGAGGGTCAATTTTAATAGATGTTTTTACCTCTCTTTCAAAAAGTGTATACTGGTAGCACCATTTTTCATTTTGAGCCATTTTTTTGTGATTTTGAAATTTCTTGGTCATAAGAAAACTATAACTTTTATTTACAAGAGTGTTAATTTTTCAAAGTTTACTAAAAACTGTACATTTAGTAGCTACTTATAATGAAAAAACATATGCATTTTTTAATTTTGTTAACATTTAGAAGCTAGTTAGAATGAAAAATATATACATTTTGGAAGTTTTTTCTTTAAACTTTTCCCTTAAATAAGTAATTTTTGGGGCAAATTTGTAAAAAATGAGAAAATAAAGACATTACAAACCATTTTTAACATATTTTCAGCTATTTTATGTTTAAAAATGTTTATATTTAACATTCTTTTCTATAAAGTGTTGATTCACATAAACTGAATAAAAAGTATACAATATATTTGTAAATAACAAATTAAAAACATAATATTTATTTTCAAAATAAAATCTTAAAGTCAACATTTACAAAAATATATTCTCAAAAATTTGTCAAGTTAGACATTTTCCTCATGAAAAAACCAAAATGAAAAAACAGATTGATTTTTTTTCGAAAAAATCAAAAAAATATAAAAATTTATAAAAAAATTATAAATTTTATGAACAACAATTTCAAAACAATTCTTTTTTAACAAAATGTAAACAAAATATAATATATATATATATATATATAATCCAAATAAAAGCAATACCTAAAAAAAATTAAAACAAAAACAATTTTTTAAAAACATTTAAACTCTATAAAAACAATTATAAAAACTTTTAAAAAAACAATTTAAAAAAAAATTATAAATTATAAAGAAAAAAAATTATAAAAACTTAAAAAAAAAACATTTAAAAAAAAAAAAAAAAAACCTCCTATCTCCCCCCGCCCCCATCCTCCCCCATCCCCCTACCACCGCCCGTCGTGCGCCCAAAGGTTGGCCAAGAGGGATGGGCAAGGGGAGAGCACAGGCGAGGAGGGGCACAGACAGGAAGGGGAGAGGTGAGAGGGAGGAAGACGAGGGATGTAGAGTGGGGTGGGGGGGGATGTAGAGTGGGCGGGGGGAGAGGTGCTAGGGTTCTTTTTTAATTTTTAAAGTGTTTTAAAAATATTTTTTTAAGTTTTTATAATTTTTAATTTTTTAAAAAAATGTTTTTATTTTTAATTTTTTATATTTTTTTTATAATTTTTTTTAAATGATTTATTTTTAAAGTTTCTATAATTTATTTTTTATAAAGTTTAAAAAAAAAAACGCGTTTTTGGAAGAGTTTTTTAATTTTGTTTTTTATTATGAACATTATTAGAAATTATTTTATTTTATGTAGAAAAAGTGGTGAAATAATTTCTTGAATAATTTGTATTAAGCAAAGTGCAAGTTTTATATAGTGTTATTAAGATATTTAATAAATATAATTTTCAATGATGACAAAATGATATAATAATGCCATTTTTTTAAAAAGTGTGCTACCGGTAGCATTGGTTTTTAATTTAGGGCTTGATTTTAAGGTTTTTGTAAACAACAATAAGTATTGTTTTAGTTTGTATCTATATTTTTAACCACAAAAAAAGTGGTGCTACCGGTAGCACCATTCTTTTATTCGGAGTTGTTTTCGGTGTTTTTTATGCAAAAATATGAGTTTTTATGGCTAGAGTTCTCATTTTGAGTATAAGTTTTGGTCAAGTTGTATAACTTGTTTATGATCTAAAGCCTAAGTCAACTAAGGCCTAAGTTAAGTTGATGTGGTTTGTAGACTTAGGGATGGCTTGAATGTTGAAAGACAATAAATTCTCAATAAGCTCCATAGCTTTTTGGTTATATTTTTTGAGACAAGGGTTGTGAACAACATATTTTTCCCTACTTTGGTTCACAATCAAATTTGAATCCTCGCTTACCAAAATGTGACAAATTCCTAAGTCTAAGGGATTTTGGAGGCCCTAAACTAATGCTTCATATTCAACCATATTTTTTTTGGTAAAGTTGCAGAGATAAATTTAATTACTATAGCCGAAAAAAGTGGCAAAGATTACACAGGTGTCAAAACTATTGTGAGTTGGCTAGGGAGGCCTCAAATGATGAAGCCACCATCCCAACCTCTTGAAAATATTGTAGAAACTGTCATTATACAAAAAAAAAGACCTTACAGATGAGGCCTGTGCAGTTATGGTGTTGGGTTTTGTTCAAAAAATACAAAGTCTGAGCACTGAAAGTTTTAAAAAATAAACTGTAATAGACTTTGAAGCAAAAAATCTAGAAATCACAGTAATAACCCTGTGCCTTGGGAGACCGATTAGGGAGTAGTTCTAGCATGGAACGAGTCTAGTTCTTCTTCAATTATCGGGCAACTGCCATAATAATCTTCCACGGTCCCAGGGGAGGGGAGAGCGGGGGAAGAAGGTCTGGTGCTACTTCCAGGGAGCGGCACAATTCTCTGCTTCCTTAGTGCTGCCTTTTTGCGCAGAGTTGGGAATGGCCAACGTTGCAGGAGGATGACCGCCTCCTGCCCTAACCTGTTCATCCACCACTTTCGCGACACCGTCTTGTCCAGCCAGGTCTTCATTACCATCGTTCTGTTGGAGCGTTTCCAGTTCATTGATGCACCCAAGGGAAACGTTTTCCCAGTTTAGGCTGGCATCCATAGTGTTCAGAACTTCTCCAATTTCAGTCAGGTAGATGTTGAAATTCCTTACCGTGCTTCTGTTGGCGGACCAGTTGGTCGTAACCTCCTCCACTAGGGTGCTCATCATATTCTTAATTAACCAGTAGTGGTTAATGTTTCCACCATTTCTGCCGGAGGCAAGCATGGCCGAGACTCTACGTTCTTCCCAGCTGTCTATGAGACTGTGGGTGGGTGCTGAGATGCCCTCTGCATATCCATCCATTGATGTCCAATTCGTGATGTTTTTGGGTTTCCTGTCGGACCCTTTCCTGCTACCCCCCTCGCTGAGGAGTGCCTCGGGGCCTTGTCATGGTAGTGAGGCAGCCAGAATCGTCTGAGAGCTGAGGCGAGAATGATACAAAATCTGAGGCAGGAGCCAGAGCTGAGGAGGGAACGACGTAGAGCCAAGGAGAGAACAATAAAGAGCCGAACAAGAGCCAAAGCAATAGGATGATTACTAATGCTGAAGGTGAAATGTAGGAAGCTTTTCCTGCTGGCTTTATCTCTGTGGGAGGAGTTAACGGGAGTCCGCAGCTATTATCGAGAAAGGTGGAAAATTAAAGGTTGCGGTACCCTCCTGCTTCGTCTTTCGACGTCAAAGTGTGGTCTGCATGAGGCCAAGTTAATGCAGTGCCTTGGAGCGGGTCCACGTGAAATAACTCTCGGTTTCTGTCTAGGTGAGCATGCAAACAGGTGGAGGCTTCAATAGGTCAGGGAGTTGGCAGCTGGTTGTTGTGCTCATGAGGTTGGCGAGCTCCAGAGAGGAGCTGGTTCTTGCGAGCGGCATTGTCACCCGGATCCGAGGTTCATATTCAACTGTATTATTGGTGTTAGGAAATTCTAATAAAAAAGAGAAAGGGATGTCCTTTCCCTCAGGATCACACAGGAGGACCCAACACTAGATACCCACTTGGATTTGGCACCATCAAAATCCATGTTCCAAATCATTTCATCATGTTCAAGTGGAGGGACATACATGTCTTATTTACATAAGATAGTGTAGGTACCCATCCTTGTATCTTGAAAAGACACATGCTTGGAGTTGTAGGAAACAGGTAAAACTTGTTCATATTGAGGTTCCCTTCTATTGATAACTTCCTCACCTTTATGAGGAAATGTGAAGTGGTTTCCTTCCATAAAGTTGCAACCCTATTTGAATCTGATGGACCACTCTCTCCCTTAAAGCATACCATATGCTTAAAGTATATTTGCTACAATCGCATGTACGAGCATGCTCACTTTAGGAGCTTGGTTAAAGGAAATGGATAAGAGTCTTTAATATAACCAATTGTTTTTATAGTTCTTGAATCCAAAGCTAATATATTTTGAGAATGACGTATGCACTCAAGACCCAACTTCCTCATAACTCAAAGAGACATTACATTGTGCTTTCCTCCTATACCAATGACAGTTATGGAGCACATAATCAAAAAACTTTACTGTGACATAGAAGGGAGGAACTCCTTGGTCTAAATCAATGACATCATGTGCTTATTTTAGCTGAGAGGAGGTTTCATAAGAAATTACCCACCCCAAAATGTATCCTAAATAAGAAATGGATTAAAAGTTAATTAATGACGTAATTAACGTTGTTAATCACATAATCAGTCAAACTCCTAATTCCATCGGAAATATTTTCCTATTACATGAGAAACAAGATGGGTTTAAGTGGTGTGTTTAACGTTTTTTGCATGTAGAACAATGTGGGGTTAACCCACAATTTTGAATTTTTCACGACCAGGTTATAATTGAGAAATCTCTCCCTTTTTCACCCATTTTGATTTTTACCTAAAACCTGTGATCAATCTACATCGTCATCCTTTCTTTATCGAATTCACTCTGTAGCATAATCCTGTCAACAGACCAAGTGCCTTCTTGAGCAAACCTAACAAGAGAACCATGTGAGCCCCGGATCGGATCCCCTAAAATCACTGATGAAATCATATCGGATGTGATTCAAACCAAATTGTATTGCATAGAAATTTTTTGAACAAAGATGATGGCGATCCATTGGTAAGATAAGTTTTATTTTTTTTGTACAAGGGTATAAATATGTATCAGACATGTTTTTTGTTTTAGACCTGGTTGTATTCATGTTTGGGATTTTAAGCAACTTTATCCAAGTTTCTTGAATTTTAATGGATTTAATTGCTAAAAATCCTTATTTTTTTCATTTTAATATTTTTATAAGGCTTGTTAGATTTATTTTCTAATTTCCTTTGTGCATTTTTGTGTTTTTAACCAGGCTGTAAGAGTTATTTACCAAATGCTATATATGCACAATAATCAATATTATCCTTAATTATTTTATGCAGAAATCTTATAGGAGTCAAAAGCATCAATTTTGTTATGCCACAACCCTCGTAGCAAGGGGAAAGGAAATCAAAGGTTCTTACTAAAGCTAAGTGTAGCATTATATTGTGCCTATTGAGATAGACTTGTTTTTTTATTGTTGCTTTCCAATTCAGATATCTCTTTCTTTGTCAACAGACCAGGTCCCCACTTGAGAAAACCTAACCCTATGAATCCTAGGTCGAATCCCCTACATAAAATAAATCATATTGGATGTGATTCCATACCAAACCAAATTGTATTGCATGGAAATTCTCTTAACAAAGATGATGGTGGTCCACTTGTAAGATAAGTTTTATTTTTTTTGCATAAGAGTATATATATATATATATATATATATATATATATATATATATATTGGAAGATGTTTTTTTTGTTGTATTTATGTTTGGGATTTTGAGCATCGTTATCCAAGTTTCTTGAAGTTTAATGAATGTAATTGTTGAATATTCTTTTTTTTCATTTTATATTTTTATAATGCTTGTTACATTTCTTTTCTAATTCCATTTTGCATTTTTTTGTTGCTAACCAGGTTTTAATAGTTATTTTTCAGATGTTGTATATGCACAGTAATCGGTACTACCCTTAATTTTTTATGTAGAAATGTTATAGGACTCAAAAGCATCAATTTTGTTATGTATGCAACGCCATAAAATTGGTTGCAAGGAGAAAATAAATTGAATGTTCTTACTAAAGGTTAGTGTAGAAATTATATTGTGTCTACTAAGATAGATTGTTTTTTTCATTGTTGCTTTCTAATTCATAGATCTCATTTATAATCTATGTATCCCATTTAGGCATCTTGTCATGATTGCATATTATAAATTTTTATAAACGAAATCATGTTCAGTATAAACCCTAATCCATTGCCACAAAAAGAGCGGAAGTACTTGCCTCCATAAATTGTGGAAGAAGCATTATGGGTACTTGCTAAAGAGGATGCTAGACAAGCAAAACAACGATAAATGAAGCAAAAATTATCTATACAACAACGAAAGTCACAACAATTATCTAGAATTGCTAAAAATAATTGTTGGAGTGATGATTAAGTAGTGTCTAATGATAATGGTGTTCATGCGCAGCTTAATAAGAGAGAAAGCTATCATCAACTCTAGTGTCATTCATCTATGTAGTGTGTTAGGTGAAATGATCCAAATTTTGATACAGTTTCTCTTCTTAAAAAAGAAAATGGTTTAGAAGAGATCATTATCTACAAAATTATTGATGAGACCCATACAAGAAATCAAGAATTGACATGTTTGGATCATTGTGGTAATGATCCAATTCTTTACTGTTGATGTATTTGTAACTTCGGAAGATATTCGCTTGTATATTGTATGTATTACATTTGTACTTTGTTGTATTCCCAACAGAGATGTATTATTCCTCCGGTTGGAAGTGTCGTCATTTGTATTTGCAAGTGTCGCAAGTTACATTGTAAGTGTCATAACTTATATTTTATGGGTTATTAGACCACCTTAGAGGGGTCGGCCCAGTATGGGTTAAAGGGTTATTAGACCAACCTAGTGGGGTCGGCCCAATGACAAGTGTTAATGGGTTATTAGACTCTCCTACGGGAGTTCGGCTCAGTTAGAGTAAAAGGCAAGTCAAAGTAAAGTATAAATAGAGAGTGTGACTCTCTCATTCTATTCATTCACACACGCACTCACTTCGCATTAGTGAGAGAGAGGAGGAGTGCGCACAAGTGGAGGAGGAGTTGCTTCTAGGAGACTATCTCTTGTTTTGGGGTTTGATCTTTATGATATTTGTATTGGTGCTCATTCTATCTATGAGGAAGTTGCGAGGTTTTTCACCTTCTTGGTTTTCCCCAGTGAAATGCTTTGTGTCTCTTGTCTCTTGTGTTTGATATGTTGTACATGTTGTTCTCTCAGTTAAGATCCTAGATTATATTGAATTAAATGATGAAAACTAACATTTACACTGTTGGTATCACTGGCACGTGGATACATAGTATGGATGATGGTTTGCATGTTCAAATGGTGTATGAAGATGAAAGTGGCAATCTTATGTTGCACCATCCTTCATTTTTTGAAATAAAATCACAATTATGTTCAAGTGGGTCATATGAATATTAAAAAAAACATTGCATTGCAATCATCAAGTGAGGGTTTTACATGGTATCCAGTTCAAATGTGATTCCCTTATTGGGAGATGGTCATTTTTTCAAGTTTAGAAGAAAGAAACTCATTCAATGGATGGGATTTTGGTGCACAACACAAATCCATTTGATTTTACAATAAAGGAAAACATGTATGTTTATATTTATTATGAAAAAAATGTCTAGTGTGTCTAAAGAAGAGTCATTGAAAATTACATATCATGTGGAAGTGTTGAATTGTTTAGTGGAGGTTTCCACGAGTGGAACATTCTATTGGTCAAGAATGTTTGAAATTCATTTGGTTGTTATTGGTAGAGGCCACCATATTCCCAAAGGTGTGAGTTTTCATCCACATGAGGTGTTTTATACAAAACAAGGCTTATTAATACCAACTCAAATCATTGATGATGATGATGATGATGATGATATATATATATATATATATATATATATATATATATATATATATATATATATATAAGTTCATATCACAATATTTTTTATAGTATATAATGTTATCTTTTTGTATTCTAGGCATTGTTGATATTTTCTTTACTGTGAGATTTATTAAAAGGTGGGGCACGAGCACTCAAAAGGGGGAATCCTTTTTTTGCCATTTTATTTTTATGAAAGATGATAAGCACACCATTTTCCAACATCTTGCAACAAAAGGCAATGATGAAGTTGTGACTGCTTGATTAGTTGCCTCTACAGAATATGGAACACACAATGCATTACCATCATATCTTGAAGTATTGCAACCACATCAAATCAATCATCACAATATTCATTGTATTTCCTACAAATTTTACAACCACATAAGGCCTCGGAACATGATATGCAGTGAATCTTATGTGGAAATTACTTGTTCAGATGAAATTTTCATCGGTACTTTTGAACTTATTGCATTGCATTATGTACCTATTGGGATTGTGAAGAAAAAAAAATCACTAGAGTTCACCATAAAAGGCTATGTAGGTCTTAAAGAGACTGTTGTATATACATCGTCAACCTTTCCTAATAGATACCAGCCATCTTCGGGCTCAAGCAATGATAGTCAACCTCTTGGTAAATGGAGAGTGGGACCAACATTTATATTTTTCTATTTGTATAATACCCTACAACCTCGTGTGCAGGTGAACTTTTAATGGGATTCACACCAATGGGATCATGTCCATGTTTGTTATGGATAAGGGAAGAGGACTGGTACACCCCAATTGGAGATGTAAACATGATATATCTAATAAATATATGTATGGTAAATTTTGTATGATGGATCTATGGCGTAATATCTATGGTGAAATTTGTTATTTAATATATGAATATTTTATTAATTACATCTAGTCATTCTGTCATGACATATTAATGTTGTGTTTTTATTTTCCAAGGAAAAATATTTATATTTGATATTTCAAAGTTTGAAACCAAAATATACATTTGTTAGTCTATGGGATCTTGAGAAGATAATTATGCATGTCTTTAGATTGTCTTAAAAACTACTTATTGCAGTCTTCCAAAATCGACAAAACATACCCTATGAGGATATGCACTTTCTCAAAACATAGATGTAACATACTTCACTCATTCAAATACGATTGCACATTCTTAGTGTGCATTTTTATGCTCATGGATTGCATTTTACACCAAGTGTCTATAACAGTAAAAAATGTTAATATTGTACTTTTCATAGCTTGATTGTGAGCATATGAAGCTAGGTTATATAAAATTAACACAATGATATTCTTCTCAATATATCTAGCTATCATATTTCCAAATCAATTTACTATAAACATTTAATAGGAGGCTTTGGCTTGCATTTTTATTAAACTAGGAGGGGATTTCATAAACACAAAAGAACCATGAAGTGTTTTTGCACAACATGGACTTTTTGAACCCAAATTTAAAAAGTAGATCCACAAGAAGGTGGAAAATAGTAAAACACGCTATTTCCAACTTAAAACACTCGAAAAGACCCAATAATGAGGGTTTTGTCAAAAATATATATAGCATGAATCCCATGGTATTACTTTCAAATAATGACCTATGCACGTACTATGGCACGCATTTCCATAAGCCTGGTTTTGCATATTTGCATTATGTTTTTACATAACTCAATATTTTAGTCATTAATTTTGAATTTGACCAAGATAGTTAGAAACTATGCATAAGTATATGTTTAATATGTATAGGGTACCCGCATGAAGTTGGTACCCAAAATAACCGCAACAAGAGTGCGTGAGCGGAAAAAGTAAAAGGATGTGCACGCGCCTCCAAAGGCGTGCACGCGTCTCTGCTTCGGCAATGTCGAACGTCCACGTGGTTTAGCCCACGTGGACAAAAGGGGCGCGCATGCGTACACACAAATTGGTGTGCACGCGTTAGTGGCGCGTGCGCCTCTGTTTTTTATAAAACAAAATAGAGCTCATGGGTTTTGTCATTTTTGACAGACCCGTGAGCCAAATTTTCAACCCGTGAGCGCACTCTCAACCCCATGAACGCGTCCTCATGCACCCAAGTCATCGTCAACGCCAAGCAATCACCCCTACACCACGGTGCCATCCATTTCTCCAGGTAGGTGCTCCTCAAAGCACAAATTTGTGTTTATTTTTGTTTTCCATTTGAATTTTAATTTTTAAAAAAAATTACAATCCATTAAAAAACCAAGGAAATTTAATTGCAGGCCATCTACACACCTAACAAGATGTCAGACACACCACCACCATCCGATGAAACCCGACCTCTAGAAGACAATATGGGAACCGACAATGAGCCTAATGAAAACCCTGAAGATCAATTACACCAAGACTTAAATCAATTGAGGGCACTAAGTAATGAATTGAACAGTACCAAGGAACCCTCTCGAATTTCCTTGGCTTCATCACTTCAAAACATTATTGAATTAATCAATATTGCACACAATCAGATAACAAACTTGAGCCAATACAGGGCTTGAATGAGGGAACACTACTCCACTGGGTTGTCCAAAGAGCAGATAAAAGACCTCAACATCACCAAAGCCCACTTGTATACGGCAAGTTCATAGTTCCCTCGACGGGACAGCCTCCAGCTTTGACGAGGGCTCAAGTTTGCATGGACTGGTGCATTTACCAGCCATGGAGAGATAACTGGAGAAAGAGGTGGTTCATGGTGTTTGACAGGCCCCAGTGCAACAATTTGGAGGTCCCACAGTATTTCCTTCGGAAATTGTGGGCTGAGTTTGAGCTAGGGTACCATGTCAACTATTTTGACATCACTGAGTTTCAGGGTGTCGGTCTTGGCTCTACCCAAGATCGACCTTAGGCGCACCGCAACCCACTTAAAGGACCTCCTGCACCCAGGAGAGAGCCAAACCCCCCTCCTCAGCCACCCGGGTTTGGTAGCAATCTAGATGAGATTTATGACTCCATCAGACATGCCACACATGACTTGCTTAGACATATCAAATTTGTGGCCATGTCTTCCCAGAGCTGGGAGGACATCGATGAAACACAGACAGCTGCACAGTCTATGGGTGGTGGCCGAGACATGCCGGGTGCAGGTGGAACCCGGGCGGGGCCTTCTAGTTCTGTTGGAACAACGGCACATCGTTTTTCTCACTGTGGTCATTCTTTCCATGGTGATACGCAGCAGCATGCCACAAGGAGCTTCATGGATCAGGTTTGCTATTGTTTTATTTAATGTTCAAGTATTTGTTGTATTTTATTTGATATCGTGTTGTTTAATATATTTAACTTTGAATTACACATTGTTGACTTTATTTGTTTTAATGTTCAGTTATTCGGTGCTGGGTCTCCACCCCCCAGGTGGGATGACATCGGTTCCTTTGACCTCGATGGAGCCATTGCAACAGCAAAGGAGATTGTGGCACCATACACACAAGTAACTTCTTTACTTTGAATAATTAGATCCAGTTACGAGTAATTTGTGTTTAGTAATTACAAATTAATTAGCACTGAGTAATTACCATATTATCATCATATTTTACAGTTGTGTTTATAATATTGTCTAATTTATTTGAGAGATATAAATTTGTATAATCCCACCAAAAAAAAAAATGAAACCTTATAAAACATGAAAACCTAACAAAACTATAAACATTTTTGTTAGACACAATGCTCACTGAGAGGGAGGGGTGAATCAGTGAGCCTATACTTTATTTAATTTCAACTTCAATCACCAACTCTTATATCGTCATTTCACATTCACATCATATTCATCAATGAACTAACTATCAACTAATGAAACACATCAACACATAATACAAGACTATATATAGTTTTTGTAATCTTTTGTATTTGGTTCAACGGCTACAACCATGAGGCAATTCAGCACCAACTGATACAATGAGCACCAACTCATCATCTAGGACCCAGCCTAGTTTTTCTTACATCCTACTAAGAAAATGGATACAAGACCCTGCTTGTATTTACAATTACATATTTGTCACATATCATACATATCACAGTCATGTCATTATTCACATCATCTCATTCATCAATCTGTTTCCAGCACCTTGTCTTCAATCATCATTATGTCCCTGTTTCATCATGTCCAGCATCTTCTCAAACATATTGATATTATATTTACATGCACATCTTTAACCTGTCATCAAACTATCATTAACCATAGGCAAATTATCATTCTGCTGTCAAGATATCAAACATATCCACATTTATATCACTTTCTGCTCATCATCACTCTGTCATAATTTTAACCAGCATATACACAAATACATCATTCTCTCCTTTCACCATACTGCTGCCCAAAATATCATAGTCTCTTCATACTGTCTACATCGTCATGTCTTTCTGTTGTACATGCACATCATATCACAGGATATTCAATCGACCTGTCTATGTAATTTTATTTTTATTTTTATTTTTAATTGATGAGCCGAATTTGTCCTTTGAATGGACACATAATAGTTCACATACAATGTTTTATTTGCATGCTTGTTTTGGTTTGACTTCACACAACCACATCAAAGGCCACATTAGAAACTTAGGGCTTCCTCATTTTTTTTGTGGGCTTCTACATCAACATGTTTAAATACTTCAACATCAAAGGTTTCGTCAAGCAATTATAAGGGAAAGGGCTCCATCACACCCACAATAATAGACCACAAACAATTCCAAGAACCCCAAGGCAACAATACATTATGTCTTCATCACCATACATCAAGGATTCCACTTATGGACATCTTCAAGGTTCAAGGGCTTCAACATCCATCGTAAGTGCCATTAGATAAGGGCTGATTCAATTTGTATGTGGGTTTCAATGTGGGTTCCACCATCAAGAGTCAATCATTTAGTATTTCATCAACATGCTTTCAATGGACATCAAGCCCATCATCAAATGGTAGCATGGACCATCACCAAGGGTTCCATTGCCCCATCAAACCACAAATGACCACAGAATGGGTCATTTGGCTCATTAGGTGTTCCAATGGCTCCAATGCCCACCTCCATGGTTCTTCATGCCATGTGTGTTCTTCAAGCCATCCACATCATCATCTTCTTTTCCATTCCTCAATCCTTTGTCATTAATGTTGTCACCACCATCACCATCACCGTCAATGTCTTCATAGTGGCCAAAAGAGAATCATAGTGGCCAAGCTTCTAGAAATTCAAGAACCTGATGTTTCTCATGTCATTATTACCCTAGTTCATTATCACGGGATTTCCAATTTATTCTAATACTTGAGACTGAAAGTAATCATACTACTACTCCTAGAACATGCTATTAGGAAAGACATATAAACAACGTAAAACAACTTATCACATGTATTGTGACTAAAGTTTTTGAAAATGATGTAAGGCCCATAAGGAAGAGCGATAATCTTACAAATATGGTCTATGGGGCCTTCCTATTATCTTGATTCAAATTCAACTTGGTAAAAGATTTGGCATCAAGAATACTCATTTAACTCATTTCACTCAATATTTCTTTGATTTCAATCAAGTGATATCATTCTGACAACATAGCTATTCAATCAAGAACACATAATTACTCATTCAATGCAAAAGAACATGGCACATTCAAGCTTGTAAGTAAGTTAATCATGAAAAAGATTTCTCTTTCTTCCTTTTTCTAACGATCAACACTCTAAAGTGTATTAAATAACATGCACACTAACTTAACTGTTATTTAGAACCTCTTTGCAAATTTAAACAATGAGATGCCATTTTATTTGATGATGTAAATGTTATGGAAATAAAGGGACTCAAGATCCTCACTCTAGGGATGCAAATACTTTTCCACTGGGTGAATCAAGCTTGTAGGAAACTACAAATCTATAAGAAGACATCAAAACCTAGGAACTCTTCATCAAGAACCCAAACACATTACAGAGGTTTCCAATTCAAATTTGTAAATGGACATGAATTCCATTCGCTTATGAGACACCGCACATCTCTCTAGGGCCAAAGGAAAAGCTCACCTACTCATGGGGATGACTCTAGAAAAGGAAAAGCTCACCTACTCATGGGGATGACTCTAGAAAAGGAAAAGCTCACCATGTCACCTTCTATGCCCTCTCCCCTTATTTAATTTTAATTTCATGCCATGCCACCTTCTATCCTTTCAAAATATTGAATATCATCTAACTTGAATATAAATTTATTGCAGTCATGTTTTTTAAGTACCATCATTGTCATTCTCATTTTCATTATGTTTAATATTGTTAATAATGTTTTTATAAATTCAGTCTAAAAATTGTAGTGTTCGCACAGGTGTCCGCGGGCTCCAGTGACCAACCACCGCCACCGGGGACCAGCAGTTCTCCCCGTGCGCAGGTATCGTGTGTATTAAAGCATAAATTTAATTTCAAATACGATGACTTGTCTATGCATATTTATATTTTTGTATATTAAACTATGAGGTTATAAATGTGTATGCAGGTGCGAGCACCTCGGCCTGCCAGTGCCGTTATTCCTCCCTCCCCGACCTTTCGGCCACCCTATATGCCAGTTGTATCCCCTGGCATACATGCCCCATTCCCCAACCCCTTCCATCCAGCCCCCCCCTCATATATAGCACCACAATTCCATCCAGCTCCCCCTTACGCATCATATCCAGCTCCACCTCCGTATCAATTTCCCATGTTCCCACCCTCCCCCATCCGACCACGGCACACCACCCATCCACAGTCACCCATCCCTCTACCGCAACATAGACCTCAACCCCCCCCCACATTCCCCCACCACACTCGCTTCCCCTTCCAGGGTGCGCCCATCCATACTACAACCAGTTGGGGTTTATAGCCCTAGACGTACATCTCCACTTCCCCCACCCCAATCCATGCCTCCTCCTACCACGCCCCCTTCTTCCACTGTTCCCCCCAGTGGTGTAGCCACTGTTGATGTGGCTACATCCTCCCCTTTACCGTTCACCCTAGCATCGGAGCAGGCTGTCCAGCCGACTGCTCCATTCGCCAGCCCCGAAGACTAGCCGATTTTGTTCACGGTGAGATTGACTAGTTTATCAAAATCTCGTTCAATTTTAACGGAAATTACTATATGCATCTAATTTCAGCATTGATTTGATTGTTCTAAATGTTGTAGGGTGGCATTGCCGAGAGACTTGGATCACGGAGGAGGGAGACCCCCTCACGACTTACAGTCTCGCATGCGGTGAGTTATCCAAGATTTGAAAACTATTTTTAGTTTCAAATTATGTTTTATACTTGTATAATTGCCAGGAAAAGTTGACATATTATTGTTGTTGTTTCAGGGCTCAGGGGGACGTGCTCAAAGACGTCGGAAGGACCCAGCTTCCTCTAGCACGAAGAAGAGGAAGATTGATTTTGGAGATGCACTTGGGAGCTCCGAGGCTGGGCAGGAGGATTGAGAGACCCTCCTATGTACAGTAGCCACGATGTGGCATTTTCGGCACGAGTTGCCATATTTTGTACAGGGCACCATGGGCCATATTTTGTATAGGGCATGAGTTGCATTTTTTTGTACGGGGCACGAGTTGCCATTATATAGATGCTGGGAACGATGTTCCATTTTTCCAAAAAGTGTACATGATTGGATCATTTTTTCATATTAATAGATGGATCTGCACTTGTATATATGAGTTTTTCCTTGATTACATTTTTGCATACATGATTTTGTCTTCGATTCACAACTCTCATCTATGGATCATAGTGTTAATTGCATGTTATTTGAATGGTTATTATTTCACAAATTTGTCTTAAGCAATTACACACAACATATCCTAAATGTTTATGGTTTATTGAATGAATCTTTACAATCATCTAATCATTTACATTCTAGAAGTTACCAAACCTGCGCAAGTGGTTTACTGATTTTATTTCCAGCACATCTTTATATATTTATATGCTCATGGATCATATGGATAAACATTTAATTAATCAATTTTGTGAAGATAAGATTTTAGCCATCTTTATTGAAGTGATTCAAATCACTACAACCTAGTTGGACCCTTAATAGATTGGGTAACACCCTCTTGCAAAGATTTTACTCTCTCCAAGAGGGTCTCATTCAATAATCACTCGTAAACTAATAACTATAACCTTGGCATTATTATATAATATCATTTGTGGATGATTTTGGGAAATAAGCCAACATGTTTTAATGTGAATTTTGATTCTACAACATTATGGTTCATTGTTGATTTAAGTTTTGTGAATATATTTATTTATCCATGAATGATCTTTCATTTTACACACGAGCAAATATTTATTTCTGAAAGGTGTCTATTGGATTAATTCACTTGCAACTTTCTGAATTAAGCACTCACATGGGACTTTAACTTAATGGAAAACACATCTTAATCTTCAAACAAGTTTGAAATCCTAAGACCTTTTCTCCAACCTTGATCTAGAAGCCTCCCTTGGCCTTTAAAGTAGGCCTAAAACTTGGGAAAATCTTTGTTGAGGTGAGAGTGCCAATCATCTTCGGAAGTTGCACTTGTAGCATTAGAGGATTAGGACTTTGCCACTTGGGTGTGAAAACAAGATGTAATAGGATGCACTAGCATTTATGGATGAGAGAGATAGGGATCGCATGCCTGCGCCATCCTCCATTAATTTACAGTTTAGATGTTTTTCCTAAATTACCAGTTCAGTTCTAATTCTGCATTTTTTGTTTTATTCAGTTTTGCATGCACAGTGAGAGAGTGCAGTTCCCTAGGTACTCATACGTGAGGATTATAGTCTAAGTTAAGGGGGGCAGATCTCTAGGACGAGACATGCTTGCATGCCTTAGATAATCCTAGTACAGGTGCACTTAGTTGGCCCATTTATCCATGCAAACAAGGCACTCTAGAGTTAGAGTCTTACACTCTTAGGATACCCAAACCCTAGCACTAAACCATCTTCTTCATCCTCACCATCACCATCAATGTCTTCATCGTCGCCACCATCTTCATCTCTAACTCTAACCCTAATTCAATTTCCTTCTATAACTCTATCCCTAACCCTCACCCAAACCCTAGCACTAAACCATCCTCTTCATCCTCACCATCACCATCACCATCACCATCACCATCACCATCATCATCATGTCTTCATCATCATCATTAACTCTAACTCTAACCCTAATTCAATTTCCTTCTATAACTCTAGCCCTAACCCTCACCCAAACCCTAGCACTAAACCATCTTCTTCATCCTCACCATCACCATCACCATCACCGTCAACGTCTTCATCATCACCACCATCTTCATCATCATCATTAACTCTAACTCTAACCCTAATTCAATTTCCTTCTATAACTCTAGCCCTAACCCTCACCCAAACCCTAGCACTAAGCCATCTTCTTCATCCTCACCATCACCATCACCATCATCGTCACCGTCACCATCATCATCATGTCTTCATCATCATCATTAACTCTAACTCTAGCCCTAACCCTCACCCAAACCCTATCACTAAACCATCTTCTTCATCCTCACCATCACCATCACCATCACCATCAACGTCTTCATCATCACCACCATCTTCATCATCATCATTAACTCTAACTCTAACCCTAATTCAATTTCCTTCTATAACTCTAGCCCTAACCCTCACCCAAACCCTAGCACTAAGCCATCTTCTTCATCCTCACCATCACCATCACCATCACCGTCACCATCACCATCATC
The DNA here is from genome assembly GCA_027924585.1 of Larix kaempferi. Taxonomy (NCBI): domain Eukaryota; kingdom Viridiplantae; phylum Streptophyta; class Pinopsida; order Pinales; family Pinaceae; genus Larix; species Larix kaempferi. The sequence goes on from BSBM01000198.1 coordinate 4,885,766, forward strand.
ATCATGTCTTCATCATCATCATTAAATCTAACTCTAGCCCTAACCCTCACCCAAACCCTAGCACTAAACCATCTTCTTCATCCTCACCATCACCATCACCATCACCATCACCGTCAACGTCTTCATCATCACCACCATCTTCATCATCATCATTAACTCTAACTCTAACCCTTATTCAATTTCCTTCTATAACTCTAGCCCTAACCCTCACCCAAACCCTAGCACTAATCCATCTTCTTCATCCTCACCAACACCATCACCATCACCGTCACCGTCACCATCATCATCATGTCTTCATCATCATCATTAAATCTAACTCTAGCCCTAACCCTCACCCAAACCCTATCACTAAACCATCTTCTTCATCCTCACCATCACCATCACCATCACCATCACCGTCAACGTCTTCATCATCACCACCATCTTCATCATCATCATTAACTCTAACTCTAACCCTAATTCAATTTCCTTCTATAACTCTAGCCCTAACCCTCACCCAAACCCTAGCACTAAACCATCTTCTTCATCCTCACCATCACCATCACCATCACCGTCACTGTCACCATCATCATCATGTCTTCATCATCATCATTAACTCTAACTCTAACCCTAATTCAATTTCCTTCTATAACTCTAGCCCTAACCCTCACCCAAACCCTAGCACTAAGCCATCTTCTTCATCCTCACCATCACCATCACCATCACCGTCACCGTCACCATCACCATCACCATCATCATCAATGTCTTCATCATCACCACCATATCCATCATCATCATTAACTCTAACTCTAACCCTAAATCTAACTCTAACTCTAACTCTAGGTTCCTCATCAACATCTTCTCCATCGTCATCATCTTCATCACCATCACCATCACCATCACCATCACCATCACCATCACCATCATCATCACCATCATCATCACCATCATCATCATCATAAGTGCCCAGCGGACGATTTTGCAGAGTTGACCCCCATGTGCAAAAATTGCACACTCCCTCACTGAGCAAAACCCTAGTTTCCAAGATGGACGTACAATATGGCACCGGGGCCACGGGACCGGAGGAGAGGGGCACCCTTGGCACTATCCCGACGTCCTGAATCCAACAGAGTCGATGGTTCGTCGATCGGAGCCACGGTCGTCATTCTATGGCTCGTTCTGTCTCACATCCAAAAGGCCTTCAAGGACACTTGCTAGATACCTGCTGGGGGCATAGAAGTCCAACCGTGCAGCAAAACCGGGCTCCAGGGAGTCTTGGAGGTGTGTCTAGGCAGGTTCTGGCTGGGAACGCTGGTCGTAAGTGCCCGACGGACGATTTTGCAGAGTTGACCCCCGTGTGCAAAAATTGCACACTCCCTCACTGAGCAAAACCCTAGTTTCCAAGATGGACGTACAAGATGGCACCGGGGCCACGGGACTGGAGGAGAGGGGCACCCCTGGCACTATCCCAGCGTCCTGAATCCAACGGTTCGTCGATCCAAGCCACGGTCGTCATTATATGGCTTGTTCTGTCTCGCATCCAAAAGGCCTTCAGGGACACCTGCTGGATACCTGCCAAGGGCATAGAAGTCCAATCGTGCAACAAAACCGGGCTTTGGGGAGTCTTGTAGGTGTGTCTAGGTAGGTTCCGGCTAGGAATGCTAGCCGTAACTTCCCAGCGAATGATTTTGCAGAGTTGACCCCCGTGTGCAAAAATTGCACACTCCCTCACTAAGCAAAACCCTAGTTTCCAAGATGGACGTACAAGATGGTACCAGGGCCACGGGACCGGAGGAGAGGGGTGCCCTGGCACTATCCCGGTGTCCTGAATCCAACGGAGTCAACGGTTTGTCAATCGGAGCCACTGTCGTCATTCTATGGTTCGTTTCGTCTCGCATCCAAAAGGCCTTCAGGGACACCTGCTGGATACCTGCCGGGGGCATAGAATTCCAACCATGCAGCAAAACCGAGTTTCGGGGAGTCATGTAGGTGTGTCTAGGCAGTTCCGGCTAGGAACGCTAGCCATAAGTGCCCGCTGGACGATTTTCCAAAGTTGACCCCAATGTGAGGGCCATCCAAATTTGCTCAAGGGGGGCATTTCTCGTTCGGATGCCCCCAGGCATGTGTGGCCACCGTGGATAGGTCCACAATGGCCATGTGGACTTGTGGGAGGCGACAGATACCAAGTCCTCTCACCGGGTTGGGTTCCGTGGCCCCAGGGAAAATCCTCCAGGTGTCCTTGAATGACCCCGGGGTGCCCAACTAGAATGCCCGTGGCACCCGAACCGTGGCTCGGTTCGCGAATTTGTCGATTCCAGTGGGTCCGGGACGACGGATTTCAGCTAGGGGACCCCCCACAACGTCCCCTGAAGACCCAAAAGCGGTGCCAACGAGCCATCTCCGGAGCTAGGGTTTTGCTCAGTGATGGCCATTCCAAATTCTCTCAAGGGGTGCATTTCTTGTCTGGAGGCCCCTGGGCGTGCGTGGCCACCGTGGACAGGTCCACAATGGCCATGTAAGTGCCCGACGGACGATTTTGCAGAGTTGACCCCTATGTGCAAAAATTGCACACTCCAATGGGGGAGCGGCTTACAGAAGGAAATATGGCGGTTGTAGGTATCTATGCTTTTCTTCCGACGAAAATTGTAACAGGATTTCCATTTATAATACAGGCATATTTTTTACTGGTTTCGTCAAGAGAAAGTATCATTTTCAATAACAAGTGGAACTAGGGAATCCTTCGTTGTGTTCCATTAGCCCTTTGTTCAACATTTCGTGCTCTGGTAAGTGGTAATTCACCTCTATCATCGAAAACTTGGGTCTATAGGTACCTTCCCTTTCATATTCCTCATAATGCACACATAGTCCATCCTTATCTTGATAAACAAGAGTTTTATAATAGCTTGAATTTTTTGGGCCTGGTTATATCCCTATATTCGGTTGTCTGATTGGTCGACAAGCTTGCCTAAAAATTTGTACGTTGAACTTCTTTGTTTTATTGCTGAAAAATTGGAAGGGATTTTCAAGTCACCTGCAAAACGCTCCTTTGTTGAAATATGTAAGTTCTTCCAACAACATTGATCTGGCTAGTGTATCAAATGCTGCCGTCCACACCAGAATTTATCTTTTGTCCAAGGAGTCGCACATATTGTGGCTAACCAAATGGTCTGGGGAGCTTGGAAGTGCCGCCAAATATTATTCCATGCTTGAATCTACCCAAAAGGCAATTAAAAATTTAGATCCTCGAGAATGCCTGAATCTACCCAGAAGGCAATTATAAATTTAGATTCTCAAGAAGGTGAGAAACTGTATGAGTGGTTGAATTAGTATCCTAAAATTACAGAGCTTTCTATCTCAAAGTTTGTTGAGCGGCTCTTATATGTAGTATTAGACTCAACAGACAATAAACTTGTTATCACCACTGCACATTTTTTGCACTATTCATCTGCAAATAACTACATCTGGCCCGAAGAGCTTACCAGTATTTGCAAGAATATTCCCCTAGTGGATGAAGGTGGAAACATCATTAGGGTACGAGGCTCTCTGAAGTTTCTCCAGCCTGCATCCACGAATAATTGGGCCAAGGTGTCCCTGAACGGCCTCGGGTTTCCCGACTAGAATGCCCGTAGCACCCAAACCGTGGCTCGGTTTGTGAATACGTCGACTCCGGTGGGTCTGGGACGGAGGGTTTCAGCTAGGGGACGCCCCACGGCGTACCTGGAAGACCCAGAAGCAGTGCCAACGAGCCATCTTTGGAGCCAGGGTTTTGCTCAGTGAGGGCCATTCCAGATTCGCTCAAGGGGTGCATTTCTCTTTTGGAGGACCCCGGGCGTGCGTGGCCATCGTGGATAGGTCCACTATGGTCACGTGGACTTATGAGGGCCGACGAAATCCAAGTCCGCTCGCTGGTTTGGGTTCCGTGGCCGTGGAGAAAATGCCCAAAGTGTCCCTGAACAGCCCCGGGGTGCCCGACTAGAATGCCTGTAGCACCTAAACCATGGCTCAATTTGTGAATCCGTTGATTCCGGTGGTTCCGGGACAGCGGGGTTCAACTAGGGGACCCCCCACGGCGTACCCCGAAGACCCGAAAGTGGTGCCAATGAGCCATCTCCGGAGCCAGGGTTTTGCTCAATGAGGGCCATTCCAGATTCACTCAAGGGGTGCATTTCTCGTCTGGAGGCCCCCGGGTGTGCGTAACCACCGTGGACAGGTCCACTATGGCCACGTGGACCTGTGGGGGCTAACGGAATCCAAGTCCACTTGCAGGTTTGGGTTCCGTGGCCACAGAGCAAATGCCCAAAGTGTCCCTGAACGACCCTGGGGTGCCCGACTAGAATGCCCATAGCACCCGGACCGTGGCTCAGTTCGCGAATCCGTCGATTCCAGCGCGTTTCAGCTAGGGGACCCCCCCCAGTGTACCCCGAAGACCAGGAAGCGGTGCCAATGAGCCATCTTCGGAGCCAGGGTTTTTCTCAGTGAGTGCCATTCCAGATTCGCTCAAGGGGTGCATTTCTCGTCCAAAGGCAGAAGAAGATCAATTTTCGACAAAACAATGTAGTTAGCAGAAGAAGATCAATTTTCGACAAAACAATGTAGTTATATTAACTACATTGTTTTGTCAAAAATTGAATATAACTACAGTTTTTTGTCGAAAATTGATCTTCTTCTGCTAACTACATTGTTTTGTTGAAAATTGATCTTCTTCTGCCTCCGGACTAGAAATGCACCCCTTGAGCGAATATGGAATGGCCCTCACTGAGCAAAACCCTGGCTCTGGAGATGGCTCGTTGGCACCGCTTCCCGGTCTTCGGGGTATGCCGTGGGGGATCCCCTAAATGAAACTTGCCATCCCAGACCCACCGGAATTGACGGATTCACGAACCGAGCCACGGTTCGGGTGCTACAGGCATTCTAGTCGGGCACCCCAGGGTCGTTCAGGGGACACTTGGAGGAATTGCCCCGGGGCCACAGAACCCAGACCGACAAGAGGAATTGGATTTCGCTGCCTCCCATAGGTCCACGTGGCCATAGTGGACCTGTCCACGGTGGCCACTCACGCCCGGTGGCCTCCGGATGAGAAATGCACCCCTTGAGCGAATCTGGAATGGCCCTCACTGAGCAAAACCCTGGCTCCGGAGATGGCTTGTTGGCACCGCTTCCGAGTCTTCGGGGTACGCCATGGGGGGTCCTCTAGCTGAAACCTGCCATCTCGGACCCACTGAAGTCAACGAATTCATGAACCGAGCCACGGTTCGGGTGCTACGGGCATTCTAGTCGGGCACCCTAGGGCCATTCAGGGACACTTTGGGCATTTGCTCCGCGGCCACGGAACCCAAACCGGTGAGTGGAATTGGATTCCATCGGCCCCCACAGGTCCATGTGGCCATAGTGGACCTATCCACGGTGGCCACGCATGCCCGGGGGCCTCTGGACGAGAAATGCACCCCTTGAGCGAATCTAAAATGGCCCTCACCGAGCAAAACCCTGGCTCTGTAGATGGCTTGTTGGCACCGCTTCCAGGTCTTCAGGGTACACCGTGGGGGGTCCCCTAGCTGAAACCCACCGGAATCGACGAATTCGTGAATCGAGCCACGATCCAGGTGCTACGGGAATTCTAGTCAGGCACCCCTAGGGCCATTTAGGGACACTTTGGGCATTTGCTCTGCACCCACGGAACCCAAACCGGTGAGTGGACTTGGATTTTGTTGGCCCCCACAGGTCCACGTGGCCATAGTGGACCTGTCCACGATGGCCACGCACCGCCCGGGGGCCTCCGAAAAAGAAATGCACCCCTTGAGCGAATCTGGAATGGCCCTCACTGAGCAAAACCCTGGCTCCAGAGATGGCTCGTTAGCACCGCTTCTGGGTCTTCGGGGTACGCTGTGGGGGGTCCCATAGCTGAAACCCGCCATCCTGGACCCACCGGAATTGATGGATTCACGAATTGAACCACGGTTAGGGTGCTGCGAGCATTCTAGTCGGGCACCTCGGGGCTGTTCAGGGACACTTTGGGCATTTGCTCCGCAACCACGGAACCCAAACCGATGAGCAGACTTGGATTTCGTTGGACCCCATAGGCCCACATGGCCATAGTAGACCTATCCACGATGGCCACACACGCCCAGGGGCCTCCGGACGAGAAATGCACCCTTTGAGCAAATCTGGAATGGCCCTCACTAAGCAAAACCCTGGCTCCGGAGATGGCTCGTTGGCACCACTTTCGAGTCTTCGGGGTACGCCGTGGGGGGTCCCCTAGCTGAAACCCATTGTCCCAGACTCACCAGAATTGACGGATTCACAAACCGAGCCACGGTCCGGGTGCTAAGGGCATTCTAGTTGGGCACCCCGGGGTCGTTCAAGGACACTTTGGGCATTTGCTTCGCGGCCAAGAAACCCAAACCGATGAGCGGAATTGGATTCCGTCGGCCCCCACAGGTTCACATGGCCATGGTGGACCTGTCCATGGTGGCCACGCACACCCAGGGGCCTCCATACAAGAAATGCACCACTTGAGCGAATTTGGAATGGCCCTCACTGAGCAAAACCCTGGCTCTGGAGATGGCTTGTTGGCACCACTTTCGAGTCTTCGGGGTACACTGTGGGGGGTCCCCTAGCTGAAACCCATCGTCCCAGACCCTTCTAAATCGATGGATTCGCGAACCAAGCCACAGTTCGGGTGCTACAGCATTCTAGTCGGGCACCCCGGGGTCGTTTAGGGACACTTTGGGCATTTGCTCCGTGGCCACGAAACCCAAACCGGTGAGTGGACTTGGATTCCATCGGCCCCCACAGGTCCATGTGGCCATAATGGACCTATCCACGGTGGCCACGCATGCCCGGGGGCCTCCGGACGAAAATGCACCCCTTGAGCGAATCTGGAATGGCCCTCATTGAGCAAAACCTTGGCTCTGGAGATGGCTCATTGGCACCGCTTCTGGGTCTTCAGGGAATGCTATGGGGGGTCCCCTAGCTGAAACCCGTCGTCTCCGACCCACTGGAATCGACAGATTCACGAACCGAGCCACGGTCCGGGTTCTACGAGCATTCTAGTCGAGCACCCCCGGGGCCATTCTAGTGGTGATAACAAGTTTACTGTCTGTTGAGTCTGATACTACATCCAGGATCCGCTCAACAAACTTTGAGATAGAAAGCTCTGTAATTTTAGGATAGTGATTCAACCACTCATACAGTTTCTCACCTTCTCAAGGATCTAAATTTATAATTTCCTTCTGGGTAGATTCAGGAATTCTCAAGGATCTAAATTTATAATTTCCTTCTGGGTAGATTCAGGCATGGAATAATATTTAGCGGTACTTCCAAGCTCCCCAGACCATTTGGTCAGCCACAATATGTGCGACTCCAATTTTGCTGCACAGTTGGACTTCTATGCCCCCAACAGGTATCCAGCAGGTGTCCCTGAAGGCCTTTTGGATTTGAGATAGAACGAACCATAGAATGACGACTGTGGCTCGGATCGATGAACCGTTGACTCCGTTGGATTCAGGACGCCGGTATAGTTCCAGGGGTGCCCCTCTCCTTCGGTCCCGTGGCCTCGGTGCCATCTTGTACGTCCATCTTGGAAACTAGGGTTTTTCTCAATGAGGGAGTGTGCAATTTTTGCACACGGGGGTCAACTCTGCAATGGTGATGGTGACGGTGATAGTGATGGTGATGGTGATGGTGATGGCGATGATGAAGAAGATGGATTAGTGATAGGGTTTGGGTGAGGGTTGGGGATAGAGTTATAGAAGGAAATTGAATTAGGGTTAGAGTTAGAGTTAATGATGATGATGAATATGGTGGCGATGATGAAGACGTTGACGATGGTGGTGATGGTGATGATGAAGAAAATGATGATGATGGAGATGTTGATGAGGATCCTAGAGATGATGTTGGTGGTGATGATGACAAGTCCCTCTAAGTGGTTATCTATAGGAATAAAGCATCAATCTTCAACCATAAATGAGCATGTTTTAAAATATATTAGTGGAAACCCTAGGTTGATGACACGATGCTTGGATAAGGGCAAAAACCCAAAATCTAGCTAGATTTGGGTGAGCATTGAGCATGGGGAACCAAATCTATGAAAAATGTTGGGGATATAAGAGTTTTTTGGGTTATAAGAGCACGGGGAACCAAAACCCTAAACCAACATAATCATCATAATATAAGAGTTTTTTGGGTTGGGGATATACCTCAAGGTACCCAAAGCATGAAAAAGGTTTGGGTGGACGCAAAACTAAAGAAAGAGAAACTAAAGAGATATTTGATCGATAAGGAATTTCACAGTTCCCCAATGCTTTTCTCAAGCAAGATCTCAAAAATACCACCCTTGAAACTTTATGATAACTCCCTACCCCAAGTGGAAGACCCTTCTATCCATACATGGATTCCTAGAAGGTTTCATGTACCAAGTTAAATTTTCAAGACCATTGTAATAGATTATGTACTTCAAAAAATTTCCTAAAACCTAGGTAATTCTAATCTTGAGAACCTATCAAAACCACTATCTTCAAATGCTACAAACATAAATAGATATATTTAAGATAATACTAACTCAATTTACTCAAATTTGATCCAAATCACATCACCATTTTATTCAACATAAAAGAGAAGCATGGAATAGTTTAATACATATAGGAAAAATAAAAAACATAGGCAAAGACATGTATGTATGTATGTATCAACAAAAAATGCATGTACCAACGAAATAACATAAAACTACACATACCTTGATGTAGAACATACGATTCTTTGATACAATTCTTTCTCTTATGTAAAGTTGACTGGCCTCATCCAATAAATCCATCTGAATCCTCTTTGTTGCTAATTGTCTCCATCAATCTTTCGTGCTCTGAATGAGGCAGGTAGTAGCATACCTTGGTTGAGATCTTGCTTGACATTGTCTGAAGATGGATGTTTGTGCCAACAATCAAGTTTGTGAAGTGATACACCACTGAACCTGGTCTATAATCCATGAATACATGCCCACTAGTCTTTCTTGACTTCCCATCTAGTGTAAGATATTCCCCCTTAACCACCATCGATCCAGTAGGAAATTCAATTCCTTCATCATCAATTAATGATCCGTAGAGGGTTTGCTTACCTTGGATGCACCGTGCCAACCAATAATCCATGCCCCATTCATTGTCTTTCGGTGCAACAACTGCGTATATGTGTCCTGGTTGTACAAGATTTAAGATATGGTCGTGGTATGTAGAAATCGTTGATTGGCCCTCCTCTAATTGGGTTGTTTCAACAACTGCACGTTGGTCTACTACAAGTGACACACAATCCCTTTCATCAACCCAGTCCATGCATTCGCATTCATCCCATTCGCCGTTGTTGCAAGGGTTGCAAAAGCATGCAAGCTTTCGCGTCCATATTTCAAATAAGTGGTTGTTTGAGCTTTGAACTGAATGAAATCCACGTGTTCCTTGTACTATGCCGCAACTATAGGAATGCAATCGATCTATGTCAACCACTAGCCAAAAATTTCTTGCCACACGTCCTGCCACCGATGATGTTTGTTGATCTCTTGCTCATTTTGACATTGTTGCGGAGCACCATTGAACTATGGACCATGCATCTCAGATATGAGGTTCCTTGTCAAACCTCATCTCTTCCCTTCGTAGTGCGTTCTTGATGCATGCACCGGCCCCATCATGCTCGCCTTTGCCGTGCCCAGTCTCAAAATAGTTCTGAATATGCGGCACATTATAAGTCTTATGCAAAGTACTCATCCATTGGAATACTCGGGCATTTTTGAACTGGCCCGCACAACAATCCGACCATATCCAATGCCGATCCATCTGTATATCTCTCTCCTTCAACTGATCATAGAAAATTCAAAAACAATGTTGCACTTAATGCAGATCATGGGTTCTATCATCACTTATGTAAAAGTTTGTCTCCTTCAGTATTATCCTCTTGTCATTGCTGCTCTCTATCCCATGCCTATACATAATATGTACCATGATGCTGACTTGGTCTGAATGGTAGTATTGACTCTGGATTTCATTTTGTGGCTGAAGGGTGTAATTTTCTGCAAAATCCACAATTGACACTATGGTTCCAACGGGAAATGTGTCCCTGCCTTTTCTGTACTGCTCATCTTGCCATCGCGCTACATGCACATGTTGAACATACTGCTCGGTTTTCTCATAGAATTCCGTCAAGAAGTCACATATCGGTACCTGTTACCATGGAAACAAGGGAAATATTACAATGTGGCCTTTGGAAAAATGTATATGCCATAAATTGAACATGTAATATGAAAAATATGCAATATTCATTTGTACCAGTGACTTTACCAATGCAATCTTTTTACTTTCTCTGACACTGTCTAATTGATAGGTCACGTACTTGAAGCTCTGCATCTCCACACCCATCATGCCAAATTCTGTGTCCTTGCTTTCATGAATGCAACGGTTCAAAAGAGAAAACCCACTGCACATAGAACATGTCCCATATAGACAGGATTTTTCATAATACTTTTTTCCTTTGGGCCTTGGACACATGATGTTGTGGATAAAGTCTCTTGATGCATTCGGTGGTAGTATCGATTCATTGCAGCCCTGCACAATGTTAGTATGCAAATCACAAAATATATGTTTATATGTGTCATAATAATATTCATATTCTACGTGGTATCTACAACAAGTGTTCCGATCAATGCATATACAAACGTACCATGGTTTGCATTTCTCAAAGGACCTTTGGCCCAGGTTCAATTGTGTGTGCTCGTTCCTGAATCTCTCATAGAGTTCAGTCTGTGTGGTGTCAAGGAAGTGTTTAACATGGGGCTCACGTTCAGTGGAACCTTTTCTTAGTTTTAGCACATCTCTTTGGTTTGATGAAGGTCTAGTATGATCATGCCAAAAATTTTGTACTAACTCCTTAACAACATCAATTAGCTTCCTATCTGCACGAGGCAACCTACCAACAAAAGCCCAACAATCGTTTCCACCCGGAGTGTCAAGATTTTCTCTTATAACAGAGTACTTTTTAATAGTTTTTTCTATTTAATTTGAGTATGTGAGAAGTGTGTCATAGCAGGCGACGTTGCCTTGTGGACTTGCTTACAACTGATTCAACTAAAACACGATGAGCCGCACAAAGATCTTTTGCATGAGACTTCTTCCCAATCGCATTAAATGCAGATTGGAGATTTCTAACAATATGACTACTGGCCTTTGAACTTTTAACCATCTTTATGCCCAAAATTCTCCTAACAACAGCTAAAGAACCTGACTTTAACAAACATAGCAATAATTGACATTTACCTGCATCACCTTTGGATTCAAAATATTCTTTGACAATTTTGTTGCATTGCCATTCGATAGTGCGTTTTGGCAACTTGCCTTCAAGCCCCGACATAGCACTCTCATCCACATGAATACGTCTAGGAGTTCTTCTTCTTGCACTGGACAGTCGAGATAGGGAGGGTGGACATGATACATGAATACCCGAGCTTGTTTGTTGTGGTGCTTGGTTCATAGATTAGGCCATAATGGGAGTGTGGTTGATAGGGTTGTGGTCTTCTTGGGGAGATTGCAAATTAAGCAAGGCTTGTATGTCCATCTCTACACATGAAGCATCTCCCAAAATTCTTGTGTCGTGAGGAACTTCAGAATGACTTGTTGATGGATTGTTGGTTGGAGATTGTGTTGATGTTGGAATTTGAGTTGGGTCCGTTGGACATGACCGCTTTACTAGTGGTTCTGAACAAGAGGTTTTTGTGTCAACAACGGTGTTAGGATCAGTGGCATGATCCGGGGAAATGATAGGACCATGTCTCAATCTTTCCATTCCCAACCTGGCCTTTTCTCTTAAGTCATTGACCTTTTCAATGGGCAGATTCCTTCTATTTTTTTTTTGCGTTTCGTGGGTTTCCCATCTCCAAAAGTCTCTTTAACACAACTATCAGGCCTACCCCTGCAAAAGAAACAACAAATAAGATATTAGTGCCATTATACAATGAACCTGGCACATTCCAACATAGCTTACCACTTTACAAGTTAACATATACAACTAGAGACTATGTTGGTTTAATTGTGTTCGAATAAACATCATTATCCCTTACAATTCCAATCAATATAGATGATGTTTGGTCAAGTGTAGAGAGGAGAAACTAGTGTCTTGCCTAGCCATGAATTCATAAAAATTATGGTAGTAACACCCTACAACAGAGATGGCTAGAGATTACTTGGGAATAGTTTGATAGTTTTTCTACATCAAATAAGGTAACCTTAATTAGTTTCATTTTTTGCTTTCTCCCTTAATGTTATCAATTCTAAATTTTGCACCTAGTTTGATTGCTTTGTCTTCCTAGTGGAATGGTATATCCTTCCATTTGAGGAAATGTCCTTTACCATCGTAAATTACTAGGGTATATAACACATTAAGGAGTTGAAGAAACAACAACAAACTATTTCCTTAGATCTATAAACCTTGAGATGATAGAATGTGATTTTGAGTTTAAAATACCCATGGTTGAATTCAACAATGCATTACAATAGAATGAATGTATACCTTGTTTTGTGCAAAACCTTAAGGAGGATGCAAAGGTTTCTAACAAGGATCATGGTCTTGGGAAGGGTGATTAGGGGGGATATAATTTGACCTTTCAATGTGCAATATCTAGGGTTGGGAGGTGTTGGAGAGTGGGCAACTAGGGACTATACCAACAATCATCATGTTGAATAGAGCATGAAGTGGGAAAGTCTTGGTTTTTGGAAAAAAAATCATTATTAAAGGTGAGGGGATATTGTAAGGATGGTAAATATGGATGAATATTATCATATTTGGATTCGTAGAGAAAGGAAAGGTGCATATACTTACAGATATCCTCATTCCATACAATGGTATTGAATAAGAGATGAGAGAGATGAGGTTTTGTGGATGAGTTGAAGTGATACTTTTAGTTATGTTTAGTGAGTGTGTGGTTTTTTTTGCTAGCATAATATGAGGTGAAAAGAAAAAAATTAACTTGGGAACTAATTACACAATGAGGAGGTTGCATACTTCATCTTGTCTAGTGTTCATATGAGTTTTTTTAGATGTGAACTTGGGAAATCTTCTTGCCAAATTCATTGTTGTCTATGCATGGATATTGTTGTGGGAATATGACAAAAACAAAAAGTCATGGGCTCATCTCAAATCTTGTGAATGAAAAGACTCATCTACAATTCACCATACCTCTATAGAAATGATCTCCACTTGCAATGGAAACTGGTAGCTTGAATGAATCCACTAGATTCCAATACCACTGAAAATGTTTGATAGATTCCAAGGGTGATTTTGTGTCCAATAGATCAAAGATTGTCCAACATATCAATGAGTGTGATCCAATGAGCAACCTGTGAGAGCTTGAAACTCGCAGAAGAAGTGAAACCCGTGTTTTTGGTAGAATTCCCGAGAAACAGAGAACTCTGTTTTTTTTAACTAGTAACACAACCGTGCACGCATGTTAAAACTCCCACACGCGTGTTTTTCACGCATACACGTAAGGAGCGTGCGCGCGCCCAAACCCACGCACGCGCCCCTGTATAACATTTAAACCATTTATTCCCAAATGTTTACACCATTTAATGCCAAAACTTCCCCCACTTCGAAAATATTTGCATAAATTGGACTCGGTGATGAAGTTTGAAGTGTGGGTCTTAATTTTTATTGGAAGGGCTTACTCTTTGACACATTTGATAATTTATGGTTGTCTATGCGCCTTGACCCAATTGACATTGTAAGGTGAGGATGTGCATGCATAATAATCCTTATTTATTACTATGCGACGAGGATTTAAATGGAAGAGGATGTAAAGACGTGTTATTTTTATACGTATTTTGATGGCGAGTGTCGAAGAGAAACATGGTGATAAACCACAATTCCTAAGCCAAAAATTGTTTTTTTAAATTTTATTAATAAGCGTTGTGGTACTTTGGTCCAAATGTTTTTTCTAACTCATTGTTTCTCCATAGTCTGCCTACTGCCGCCTCTCTATATCAATTCATAAAATCAACCTCTACTTGGTTTGTGGTTATAGTTGCATGCCATTGAGGGTTGTTTAGAGTTTCCATGAGTATGTGACATTCATGCAATAAATGAAGTCTTGTAGAGGAGGATTCATCAAAGAGGCAATTTGAATTTCATTTTGACAAAACAGATATTTTGTAAAGATCAAATGCCATGAATGCATCCTCAGCCTACCATGCAAGACCGTGGATATGTTGAAAAGCATTGAACATCATCAAAGAA